>WEDG01000375.1:0-60000 GCA_017591395.1 Schistocephalus solidus | reverse complement strand
TACATACATTGGCCTCCGCTAGCAATTCTGCCGGTTAGCCTTCTTATACCTTCCAGTTTAGGGTAGGGATGCCTGGCATGGCCGCCTAAACAAGACACGGGAGTAGAAACCAATCCACACACTTATAATAGGTGGTATAACGGTAAATTTCAGGAAGGGTAAATGTACCCACATCTTAACGCTAACACTAACCCTAACATAAAACTAAACTGTAACCTTAACCCTTAGCTTAATTATAACCCTAAGCCCAATTCTGACCTTAACCCCAAACTTAACCTTAACCCTCACCTTCATCCCGAAGATAATTTCCTTGGAATGTAGCGCAAATGTAGACAGTTCCTTTACGTGGGTCCTGCTTGGCGGCCATATAAGGCATCCTTACCCAGCTTAAGGTTTTTTCCAGAATTTTCATGTTGCTAGCGGAATATTGGCAAAGTCAAGCAAATAGCCTTCAAAGCATCCCTAAAACTCGCGTAAATGTTCAGCAGTAGGTGGTAAGCAGATGACAGGAATAGGATAATTAGTGATTAATGTGACTGCTTCTGGTACTCACAAATTGCCCTAGAGATAGACTCAAATGCTCCCCATATCGCACGGTAGCCCGCGAAGATGACCGTGAAGTGGCTGATGACGACATATCAGCCGCCGGTACAGAGCCCTCTCGGGAGTTCTTCGAAGCCTCGTGCAGTAGTATTTGAAACCCGTCCATCGCACTCACTTTTCTCGCTGCGGTTCCACTCAGCTCTCCGGAGTAATCATTCCAGCCCTGTTACGAAATGGCAAAGAAATGATACTTTCCGTCTCAAAAACCACCTAGGGAATAATGGTTCAGCTAGATAGAAAGTTTAATTTGACGGAATAACGTAACAGCTAATATAATGAAATTTAATTTAGCCACCGCCACCAACACAACCAGTACCAACACTGTCACTAACACCGCTGCCACCATCATCACAGAGAAAAAGCATGTATGTCGCCACTACTTACACACCATAAACTGTCCTAATCTTCCTTCTCCTCTCACCACTCTTCTTCCTCCTCCTCCCATTATCAGCACCAACACTTCGTTCTCAACCACCCGAACTAGCAGCGGCAGCACCGACACAATAACCACTACCACCACCAACACCATCGTCACCATCATTGTACAGACAAACCATACATGTTTGCCACCACTAACCCACCATAGGTCCTCCTCCTGCTCCTACTACCATCGCCAACACCACCACCACCACCACCATCGTCAGCACCACCACCACCACGTTGTCACCATCATCACAGAGGGAAAGCGTGCTTGTGCGCCCCCATTAACACACAATAAACGCTCCACATCCTCACAACCACCAACACCATCAGTAGAACTGCGGCCAGAGCATCGTCAAAATGTCGTAGCAATAGTAGCTTTAAATGAAAATCTGTGAGGTCAAGAAGGGCGAAAACAAATGCTTAACTTGACTTATTGATGCGGAGCCTTCGGCGTGCAGCAGAACCGGATAAGTCTCTGAGGTGGAATAGGGCCTACGAAGAATAATGTGCAATCCGGCTATTGCACCCGACTGGCTCACCTTGGTTGTCTTCGCAGGAAGCTGAAAAGTAATGTGAAAGGCAAGAAAGGAGTCGAAAAAATGCATAGGATGAATTAATTGTCTGCTTATTTGTGATAACCGAAAACAAAGCCGCAGTCAATTAATCTAAAATACATTGTATTGCAAAAACGCGGGTGACTCAACTTTAGTGAAAATAGAACAAAGTCAAGGGTATATAGCTAAAGGCAGTAGTGTAGTGACCGTACTCTGCACATGTCGCGACGCTGAGCCTCTCGCGACTACATGCAGGTGCGTACCAGTGGCTGCCCGATGCTCGCCAATGGACTGTCAAATCCGGCCAATCATCTTCAAGGCTGACCTCACTGGATGCCCTGTGATGACTCCACACAGTCTCACACTTGGGGAAGCCACTCTCACGGCTGCCGGATGTGTCCTCATCGGGCAGCCGACTTCTCCCAACCCTTCCTCCGATAGTTCTGTACAGAATACACTATCCTCCCAGCTGGCGCCCCACTTCTGATCATACGGAATCAGGCAAGGAGGTCGCAGCGGTTAGAGCCTTCTCTCCTAACTTAAGCTGCTGCTATAGTAGTTCCATTAGATGTGCGCATTCCCATCTCTCAAGCCGGTCGAGCTCATTTGACCTTGTTGCCCCCTCTTTTTCTGCGTCCTGAACATTGCTGGCATTTTGAAACCCGACACGAAACCGAAGTTGAAGCACGGACTCGCCCGCATGCAAGTTTCTATATGAGAGCGCAACAGCCCGGATGATGTTTAACTCAAAGGAATTATTCAAAGCTGCACAAAAAAGTCACTTTGACCTTTGCAGCACAGACTGGATTGGGAAATATGGTCATAAATTTAAATGAAATCTAATCTGCATAGCTTGACATCATTTAGAATTCCGTGACCTCTCAGGAGGACGATCACTGCAGTTTGTGTGTCGAACAAAGGAGCTATCAGGCCTTTATTGGTCGCCTTGACAGCCATCCGCTCTCAAGATCTTCAGCGCTGCCGCCTACCCATGTCATTCTCGGTCCGCCTAGCACGTGCGGCAAGCACTAGTACGCACGTGACGTCATGAGGCCGATCAAAATTTCTTTTTCCACAACTTAACCAGAGTTGATCAAAGTTAAGGCGCATGCATTTGGAATTACTCTTGCCTGGCGAGAACACTAGTTGCTGTGCTGTGTGGCTCATCCATCTAACTGTCTTACCCGTCTTCTGATCTTGGAACCTTCAAGCTGTCGATCATTGTAACTCGACACTTCTGAGCACTTCGGGGCCAGCACTGTTGTAAATGCAATGTTCACGAATAGCGGCCTAGCTATCGGGAGTCCACACTTTACCTTACCTGCATCAACCTACGGCAGAAGGGCTCCTCGTTACGTTAGAACAAACAGTAGAGTTACGAAAATTGGGGAGCAAGAGGACTTGCACAGCGAGGAACTGCTTGCTTTGGTTGCGGAATTAATTCGCTGAGCACCGAACTCACACGTGATGTCTCACCTGTCAAGCAAACCAGTGAGGAGAAACGTGTCTTCTTTCCCACTTTCAGGGCAAACGCATTTCAATCGACTCGGTTGCTGTTAGTAGGACATATATTTCCAGACTAAAGCCTGCCCTCGCCAAACAACTAAGGATGGTCACAGTTCGACCGTACATATCAACCACGTCCACCGTATGCTCCACAGCAGGATGGTGCAGGATGGTGATTTGCGCGTGGATTAGATTATAGTGATAGTAGACTTGCATTGCATCCACACACCCCGTCTTAAAACAGTGTGAAGAAGACCAGGGGCGGGGTCAGGCGCAGGTAACTGGCGTGGCCGAAGACACCCCTGACCATGCCTGAATCAGTGGCTAGTGCGACATGAACTTTCACCTATGCGTGCCACCACGCCGCCCCCCCCCCCCCATGTTCGGCATTTTATAATGGGACCTCAACCCAAAGAATGCCTGCTGCACCCTGATATGGCTCCGCGTTGCTCAAGCGCATTTACCACATGGTCCGCTTAAAGGGCACTAAATAGTAAGATAGATACTAGCAGGAAGTCGGGAGCGTCTTTAACCGATGTTTTTGAGTCATCGCGGCACAAGTACAAGGAGTCAGATTCACAAGTTTCTCTACCGAACGCTGTTTGCAGACCCAGCTCTTAACATTTTTTACTAATGGACTCGTAAAATCTATCGTGTTGACAGTCTTTCCAACGAGAAGCTTGCTATATCTTCCGTACTACAGGCTATAATGATTGTATGAAGAAGGATCAGGAATTCCGAATGCTTCATTTAGTGTACATCCGGGGTCTGGCGTTTAAAACAAGCCCAACTACCTCGGGGACTTATTATGTGGGTTGAAAGTTTCTAAAATCTGTAAGTGTGGTTTATAATAATGCTGATTACTAGAATCGGAACCTCACGGCGGGGCCACCGACGTCATGGTTGTAATTAATACCTCCTACCTGAGAGTGCTTCAGGCCGAAACATGTGTTCACGGATGGACGCTCACCGATAGGTTACGGGACTCCCTCGTCCCGTTCTGCCTTGGGGCTAACCCTCGAGCCCCACCAGCAGCCACGCAGTAACTAGTTTTATAGACAGAAGAACATTATCGACAAAGACAAGAGTGCCTAGAATGGCTGTTTCTGGCTTATTATCACTAATCAGCCAGCCATACCCAAACCCAAGTGGTGCACCGCCAAAGGCTTAGACCGTTGACTTGTTGATTATAACTCCAACATTCTAACCTAATGCGCCATGGGCTCGATGTCTTGCCGGATTCCGTTGGGAATATTAACCTTGGTGGATAAACGTCGACCCAAAGCAGAATGGGATGAGTGAGTCCCGTAACGTTCAGTGAGCGTCATTTCGCCAAGGTTAATGAAAAACTGGCAAGAAAACGAGCCCATAGTGCAGAGGGTTAGAGCGTTGGACTTCGAATCAAGCGGTTATGGGTTCGAGCCTCGGGTGGTGCACCACCTGGGTCTAGGTATGGCTGGCTGATGACGTCTAGTAAACTAAAAACGTCCATTCCAGTTCCCTAGGCTTTTCGGAAAGTTCTTCTGTCTAGAAACCTACGTTTGTAATCAATGTTTAATCGAAGCGTTCAGAACCCGTTACTGCTGAGTTCATAAGGCAGACCATGCGGCAGTGTTCTAGACGCGTTGACTACCAGTGCCGATTTCGACCGCGGATTGATTAGTTATTTCCAAGTGCGCACTCAGGCTTCGTATAGTTACACTTAGTCTCCTTAGGCTTCTTTTTATCTGTCAAACCCTGAGTCGAACGCCGAGCCTGAAAGCCGTACGAATTTGTCCCTAAGGCCTCCAGACCCCGTTTGCCTTCGATGTGGTCACATTTGATCCCAGTGTCATGCCTAAAACTGCACACCCCAAGTTTTTGAAAGGTGCGAAAACGTAACCTTTGGGTGTCGTTTGCTGACAAGTTAAACAAGAACGAAATGCAGGCACGGATTTCCTTCGCGGCTGTTGTCGCCTGTCACCAACTCGTCCCCTACTTACCACCTGAATTGTTCAAAACCAAAGGGTGTTTCTCAACAACCGTCCCCTGCCAACCGAAAAAAGGCTGTACACGAAGGTTTTTATATGAGTTCAACAGTAATTGCAACTGGCCAAGTTCGAGGATTGTGGGTTTTATTCAGCTCTGAGAGTGGTTTAAGTTCGAGGGTTACCCATGAATATTCTTTCAGAGGAACCTATTGTATCGGAACTAATTGAACTGAAAAATCCACGCTACAGGGATATATCCCCTGTGTAAAACGAATATCGCCAAATATGGCCAGATTACTGAAGACAACGGCAGTTCACTCTCTCTAAAATCCGTCTCAAGGAGGGTGGTCATCATCCATGGCCCACAGACTATAATGCTGCCGCAGAAGATGCGGCAGCCGTACTCCGGGCACCTGTCACAGCCCTGTGTCTCTCGTGCGTTTTTGTGCAATGTACCGATGAGCATCTTGTTCCGGACCAATCCCCGATTTCTAAATCAGTCAATCAACGACAAGGCCGTCTCAGACATGCTCTTACTCAAGGTGCTGTGACGTATGCCCCCCCATGTCACTCAGGATGCCAACTCTCAAGGCAACGGACCTCTATGGCTGTTAAATTGTTCCACCTTGTCCTCCAAATTTTTTTGTTCACAAAACAATACATGCAACTGACTTCCGATTAATGCTCTTTCTATTCGGGAGTGGGCCGTAAGGTTTTGGTCGTAAGTATCTATCAATGGCATGGTGGTCAGACGCCGATTCCATCAACGCCAGGTAGGGCGATCGTCACCCCGACCCAGTTGTGCGGACAATGACGATGCAGCGAATAGCAAACTTTGCGGAGCAGGATTCATGACGTACATAGAATTGGGCAACTCAATCAGCGTGGAGACTAGTGCTAGTGGCCAACCTGGATGAGACGGCATCTCACTCACGTTCGATAGCCGGATTGGTAGAAATTCTTCCTGCGATAATGCACATTTCCAATACCAACCAACAGGACAACGGGTTAAAAAAATTGAACCTTGCAAACTGACCAAAGCACCTGTGTACAGATCTTAAGTCATCTAGGCTTGGGGTCGGCTATGGCAGACTGATTGATTGATGAGCCAGAAATGGCAACCCTTGGGCTCTTTGCCTAGGTCGATACCCATCCTTTACAATTACCGGTTACTATGAGGCTGCCTGTGATTGAGATCTAGTTTGGTCTCCAAAAACGCACTGTAATCGAATTTCTGCGACCAATGACCTTGAAGTTTCCTGCTCACCTGAAAGCAATAGTACTTTGATGGGTGGTTGATAACGATTGGCTTCTGCGTTGACCACAGAGGAATGCTTTTATTGGTTGACGAGGAGGCAGTGGCAGGAACGGCAGGTGAGCGCTTGGCTGATGATGGTGTATTTTTTGGTGCCTTCGCTGATGCGGTTCCATTCCACCTCGTGGATTTGGTTTGGTTACCAGCCATCCTAGTCTTCTTGCTGGATCGCTTGCCTCGGTTCTCGCTCTCCTCATCTCTGTAGCCGGTGAGGTGTGCTGTGCTGCGTGTCCAGTAGGCGGGGGAGCCATCGTCCGGGTGAAGGGGCACCCGTTCCTCTTTCACCCCCTGCAGACCGCAGTCCTCACCGTTGTACTGACAAGCGACGAGAAGCTTGAGCCAATCAACCGACAGAGCGGTGGACTTCTTTGTGAAGCTGGGCAGAAGGGTACGTTTTGTTCGAACGCGCCAGTTAGAGTCAAAGGGCGAGTGCGCGTTCTGTCCGGCATTTTTCACCCAAAAGTCTACCGCTTTTACATACCTAGGGTAAATTAAAATGCCGTAAAATAGACTGATTGTGGGCTCTCACTAAAAAGCACGTGAAGGCGTTAAACCGACAAAGAGAAAGCAAAGTCTTTCAGTTAAGAGCAGAATTATATGTAGAGAAAATGTTCGTTTAAAATTTCATTGGTCGTTGAGTGAGTCTGTAGCCGACAGGGCTGCTGGGGGAAATCGTTAACGGAGACAACGCGCTGGTAGCATAAGGTCACTCTACTTGTTTTATGCCGATGGTGAATACTTATATGGCGGCCCTTCACTGGTACCCAACTCTCACATGTGGTAGGTCGAAGCTGGGCTCAGGCTTGCGGCCACACCCCGATAACCACCTCGACCGGCGGCCTAAGCCAGGTGTTGTGTGTTGTGTGTCCCCAACACCCAGTAGTCTTCACCCCATCCTCTCCACTTCAAAAGTCCTACAGAGAGGGCAACATGCAATCACGTAGGCAGCCCACGCAACTGAGTCGCATTCTCAGTAAAAAACGTAACCGTTAGCTAAAGTGAGTTCAGTATCCGTCTGGGCTGTCCCAGTAGTCACATTTAGGGACAGCACCATCGAACGCCTTGCGGAGGAGAGGGCTAGAAAAGATGCCCAACACAAATGCTGGATCTCACTTCTTCTGCAACCAGCCGCGGCGCACAGATTGCAAAACACGAGGTTGAAGCAATAAACTAAGCAAAATCCCCTGCCTCTATCCCCCACCGTACTATCTGGGCTGCTCGGAGGAGTCCACACGCAAAAGCAGTATAAAATTTTTGTTCTCTTTTAGGAGCAACTGGCCGCAATGGACGATGGCTCCAGGTACACGGGAACTGGCGCGCTGAAAGGTGGAGAATGCTTCTCTCAACCAGAGCCGAGTATCTGAGTAGCGTCAGCTGGAGGTGAGTGCTGGCTCCATCTCCCTTTGTATCGGTTGCCCGAAGGCGGAGTAACGCGAGGCTTTTGTTGCCTTCGCCAACCGCAGACATCGGGGGACAACTATCCTGTTTCGCAGGGCATCAACGCCGAGTGATGACCCTACACCGCCCACCTCGGGAACCCGCTTTCATCCCCATCTTCAGCGCCTACGCCTCCCTCCAATAACGAGCTCCGATGAGGCGAAGACCAAATTCTGCAAGTAATTGCACGCCCTCTTGGTGCCTTTGCCAAAGGCGGACAAACTGACTATTTTCGGCAAATTTAACGCCCGTGTCGGAGCAGACCACGCTGCATTGACGGGAGTGCTAGGGCCCCACGGTCTCGGCGGCTGTAACGATAATGGCCTCCTGCGCACCTGCGCGGAACACCTTCTTCTAGTGACAAACACTTTCTCCCACCTTCCGAGGCGGGAGAATCGCGATGAACTGTGGAAAATCCTAAAAAAATTCAGCTGTCCTGAGCGGTTCACGTGCAGGGTGCGTCAGCTTCACGACGAGATGATGGCGCACGTCATTGACAACGAGACTGCATGCGAAGCATTCGCAGTGACAAACGGCGTGAAGCAGGGCTGCGTCCTTGCGCCTACTCCCTTTAGTCTCATGTTCTCATGCTAATGGACGCCTACCGTGACAAACGCCCCGGGATTCGCCTCGCCTTAAGAACTAACGGGCACCTTCTAAACATTCGGCGTATGCAGGCCCCAAGGCGTGTGTCTAAAACTACAGTCCATGACTTTCTCTTCGCGGACGACTGTGCCCTAAACACCCAGATGGAAGAGGACATGCCAAAGAGCATGCTGCGCCAATTTTGGACTAAAATGGTGGTCATGCATCAACCGCCCCCCAGCGAGAATATAACCTCCCTGAGTCAAGTTCAATGAAGCTGAGATCAAAAATTGGATAACTTCGATTATCTAGAAAGCAAACGGTCACGCAACCTGAGAATCGACCACGAGGTTGCTTGACATATCTCAAAAGCTAGCCAAGCGTTCAGCCGACACCAAGCCTCCATGTGGAATCGAACCGGCTTTCACCTAAACCAAACTTAAAATGTGCAAGGCTGTCGTCGTAATAGCATTGCTGTATGGAGTAGCGACCTGGACCGTCTGCTACAACCAAGCAAAGAATCTGAATCAGCTCCATCTCGGCTGTCCCCGCAGAATACTGAAGCTGAGATAGCAAGACAGTTCCCCGTACTCGGAAGTCCTGGAGCGGAATCCTCAGCATCCACGCCATGCTGAGGCAATTGAATATATATACGGGTATGGCTGGCTGATGATAGATAATAAGCCAGAAATGGCCATTCCAGTCTCCCGTTGTCTTTGCTGGTTATATCATTCTGCATACTGACAGCACAGGTACTAACTAAAAGCCCAGACACGCATTTCACAAGTATCCTGCCGCTGCACGACATCGCTGCGACGGGCTTGGCCCATCAGTAAGTCCCCAACTTCTCGATGTGCTTTCTGTTAGTTACTCTAGTTTTTAAGTGACTAGGTTTTAGTTTCCTCAGAAAGTATTCGTTAAGTTGGAGTAAATAAGATGGAATTAAACTTTAGTTCTGCGCCTATAAAGCTAAACCCAGGCTGATTTACGCCAAATCATCGAGTAATTTCTGAGCAAATAAAAAAGAAGAAATAACTACCTCTCATAGAAAAGAAGAGGTCATTTCCACGAAAAAGTCACGAAGAAGAGCATTATTAGCCTGACGTTTCGAGTTCTTACTCGAATCCAGCATCAAAGACAGAGTCAGATACGTGTATTGGATTGCCCAGGTTTTTCAATAGTAAGAAGATGTAGTTATTACGCCATTACACTCGAGAGCTGCCAATTGTGATATGCATGTAGGGGTCTAGCAAATACATCCTATAAAAGCTGCAACATCTGGGAAATCCAATACCTGTATCTGACTATGACTCTGATGACGGGTTCGAGTATTATCAGTATCAGTATATTTTAAGGAGATGTAGGTGAGTCACCTTTGAATTCCCTATTTCTACATGCGAGTTGTGGTATCAAAAAAATAGTATCTCGATATGTTGGCGAGACCAACGTAGTTGAAAAAGAGCAGACAGTAAACAAAACTCCCCGGTGATATTTAGGGGAAAAAAACTGTCGCCCTTGGGGGGGGGGGGGGGGGGTCCAACGGGGGACATTGTGAAGGTTACATGAATCAGCCAGATGCTCCCTTGCTGATTGCAGAGTCCGTTGAGGGATTTTAAAGGCGGACATATATGCCCAGATCATCCTCGGTCCATTGCGGTTAGAACCAAGGGAGAACGTTCATACACCTCATGGACGATGGCTGCCAGGTCCAGCTGATGCGAACACTCACGGTATCACCAAGGTGTGCAAATAATTAAGCAGCGAAGACCTCGAGGACCCCAGCATGGGAATTATGGGAGAGTGCAAGACATATAGCTAGTAGTATCGTAAATACCTTATTTGCTGACGTCACTCTTGCAAATTTCAGTTCGTGTTGTAGCTCGCACCATTATATCGATCTAACTTTCGCTTAAGAACCTCGAAGGAGTCCGACATAACAACATCTAGAGGAAGACTATTCCAAGCTTCGACTACTATTTTGTAGAAGAGTAATAATCCGAAACGTCGGACTAATAAAGCTCCTGTTCAATTGATCATGTCTCGTTGAAATCATAAAACGCTGAGGAACGGCATGCAATCGAAACATGCATATTTCATTTTAGGCATAGCCGTTCTGCACAGGAAACATTAGACGCACTGGTTACATCCTGCAGCTTGTGTCAGGGAGAAAGATGGCTTGTCTAGGCACTAACTAGAACCGAGGCTTATGCAAATGCATACCATTCAGTTTGCTGATTATTCATGTGTGCTGTGATTTTCACATGGCCAGAAGGGAGGAAGCATGTTCTGTAACCAGACTACCAGTTAGTCCCTTGGTAACCACGGGGGTAACCACTTACCAAATCCGATCACAAAAAATGTTGACCGAACTCCTGAAATGCCTTTTCGATTGGGAGAGGGTCCTTAAGTGGGGTTGGAATATCGAACATCGTTCGGCTGCTTCCCATGATACAGTAGCTGTCCTAACTCATGAAATCTGACGGATTTCATGAGGTACGGCATGTTACGCGAAATCAGCGCACGCTGCGTCCACTTAAATTTTGCATCAATAAAGAACCGATCATTAGGAAAAATAAGGCTTGTTTTGGTTTACAATTAAATATAACATTGTTGAGAAATACTATTTTTTATAAAAGGTACGGATTACGAAAATGTGAAAAATCGACCTATTTGAGTAAACTGAAGTTGTAAATGTATAGGAAGCCTGTCCATGCAATTAAATGAGTGAAAAAAAACAGAAAAGCCGAATTACTTTTGAAAATAGGCTTATTCAGAGTTTTGCACATACATATTCCTTTAGATTAAGCGCAACGTAAAGTATGGCCGTCATCAAGCAACCTAATACGAAAGTGTATATTCCAACACCGTTTCACGAGAATTGGTAGTTTTTCCTCCACTATGCTAAATGTAGGTTTTTAGTCACCTGAAAAAAATATCACTGGACAAAATGACTGATTAAGTATTATGGGCTTTTCATTTGATTAACTCTGTCCTTATAGATACAAATATATTTTATAAGAAACGTACGCGAAAAATTCTTCATTGCAATCATTTTGTAGCAAATCACGCCTTAAATTGCATAGTCACATGAAGGGCATATTTAGGTCATAACAAGTTTTCCAATTCCAGAATAACTTTGAACCGGTATACCTTTGCATTTGCTTTTAGGAGTATCAGTCTAAAAGCTGCATTATTGCCATGTTGGGACAAGCATTTATTCGTCCACATAATTTAAGTAGATAATAAGTAGGGATAATAAAAGTTTGCAGTGGGTATGAACTATTTTACATACATAATTAGGGGCATTAGTAAAGGAGCTGAACTGAATGCGATTTGAATGATCATTATATGGTCTTAAAAAAGCTCATAACTAGAAAGGTTTTAAAAACCAAAGGACGGATTTTCTTCGAGAAGGCGTGATCTACTACTAAATGAGAATGCGAAAGAGCTTTTTGCATATGCTTTCTATTAAATATATTTGAATAAGCGAAAAAACCCATACTACTTAATTAGTCATTTTTTATCGAGTGCAGGTTCTGTAGGCAACCGAAAAGAGGTGTATGTACAAGGGTGCTTTCTGGAGTGTCTGAACTAGCCCGCCGATCGATATCCCAACCCCATTTATGCAATCATACTTATTTGAAAACGCATTTGGGAATTTCTGCTAAAATTCCATGAGATCGGCTACTGACTGTACTTGGCCTTTCCATTAGCCTGCTCGATATGAGCTAATAAAGCTTTGATTGACTCTTGATCAGAGGTCTCCTTAAGATCTTCGAAAATGTTTCGGCAGACCTGTTTCTGCGATATATCATTTGAAACCGGTCGGCTGAGGCTATTGCGGAAAACTCTCTAACGAGCGCATTCATAGTCCGAGATCAAATTCAGCAGTTACTGATGGCTGATTGCAAAAGTCCGGAAGTGCTCTAATTATCGGCAACAGTTAGTGCTTGGGTTGAGGGCTAATGACGCGGTCTTGCTCGACAACCAATAGGGCTCCTGGAAACGCAGGACGAATTACAAAATTGTTCTTTAGAAACGGACATGGGTAGTTATTTTGATTTCCACATGCAAAATGGAACCATTTTAACTGTATTTATGCTGGCTTTTTGAAGCTCAAATGCATATAACGTGCCGATCGACAAAGATAAGTTATAGTGCGACAAAAACACGGGGATTATCTCCCGCTCTCAATCACCAGCAACACAGAGCAGCATTTGGGTGCTATAAAGAATCAATCAAGGACCAGACCACAGAATATTTTTTTGCGACGCTCGAAATAAGAATTTATTGGCATAAGGTCTGAACTGGACGAACATCTTCTATGTTTAAACTCTGTTCTTACTTTTATCGTACCTACTAGCCTTCGGCTAATATCCTGCATGACATATATAATGCAAGTAGTTCAGTTTTCCCAGTCACAACGGTGCGCCCCATCTTTATTCCTCTTGACGTTGCTCGGTTACTGGTAAATTATGGGTATGAGAGATGAGAGCGAGGCACATGCTGCCCAAGTCGGTAAGATTTAAAACAGTTGGATAAGAAAAGTATCTGAGATTGTTTTTACATTGAAACTGGTTTACTAAATGTCATAAGCATCTTTCTGTCTGTGAGGTCTATCAGCATCTACAAAAAAGAAGTAATCATAGGCAGAAGAAATAGAGTGTTAAATTCTGCTTGTGGAGTGATCCCTACAGAAAATACACAAAGCAGAAGAGAGGTGAAACGTACTCGCTTTTCACTTCAGCATCCTTCTTTAGCGTCTGCATTGTGAAGGGGCTGTCCGGGCATATGGTTACTGCGGGAAACTCAAACTCTGCCACATTGTTATCGATTACCGTTGAAATTGGCAAGTTTAAAAACTTGCGACAAGAATTCCAACAACAATCCAACAGGTCCCACTCATTCCCATTAGAAAAAGCGTCACAAAAGCCCGCCTCCAGTCCGGCGGCGTTTCCATCAAGACGTCGACTCCATGGAACGTGCTTCGTTCACCCCAGTCATTAAGCCGACGTCTTGTCTCCTCAAAGATTATTCTATCCTCCTCCAACTGAGGGTATGCTTCAGACGCAGCGTTCTTGAGTCCATCTGCATGTACTTTATTGCTATCTCCCATTGAAGACCGTACACCACGTGCAGGTGCGAATTCAAGCAACTATCGATCCGCAGTCTGAAAACTGAAAAGTCAGGTTGTCAAACCTGTTTTCGGCACTTCATCATCAGGCCACTACAATTACCTCGAGAATGAATTCGTGCGTTATTAGCAGGGTTTATATGTAGCTCAGAGAGAGGGAGGAGGGATAGGCACACTCTTTGTTCCCGCGACCCCTGCAGGACGAAGGCAGTGTGTTGATATTGGACAGGGGGGAGGTAGTGTGAGCGCGGATTGCGTATGATGCTTAATAAGGGCAGATTAACAGGGCCGAACAAGACATGGGAGACTGGAGGTGGCCACGGAAGATAAACTGCCTGTATCAGCGTCTTCTGACAGGGAAGTATTTGATTCGCTAACCAAAAAACCACTGCCCTGGCTGTTGCTAACGCCTGTTGGTGTAGGCCTTACAAGTACTATGCTGGTGCTCGGTGGGCAATCTGAAAGTCTTCTTTGGTATCAGTTTTAACCTTTAAGTAGTCAGGCAGGAACTTTTTCGCGTACATTCTTTTCCAGAGGCCTCATTGTACATCCAAGTAATCTCGCTCTACGGGAGCAGGTGAATGAATAAATACACATGAAGGTGGCCTGCAAGGGTAGCTGGTCGTTGCCCATCCAACCACAGGGCATTGGTTGTGCAGCGAAGAAAGCGCTCGTGATAGCTCTCCTTAGACATCTTCTCACAAAGTCGCTTGCTACGTCCCCTAGCAAAGAACTCTCAGAAATATGTCTTCTTCTGTGGTTGTGATGGCAGGCTTCGTGGCACGCTCCCTCACACTCCTGAGGACGAATCTATCAGAAAAGCCATTTACGGAGTGTGTTCTGCGGTTGTTGGAGCTCAGCTTCAGGCAGTTTCAGGTGCACAGATGCATCTAAATCTAGCTACTAATCCCTGGCCTACAGTTATTTTTAGATTTAAGGGGAAGAACTCTGAAAATTAACATGGGGTTCCATCCAGGTTGTTTTTTGGAATATCCTGCGTTGCATAGACTCGTATACTAGTCTGTAAAGAAGGACATCAAGCAACTCGATTTCGTTATCTATCGTGGCTCTGTAGTAAACTTTAAAGAGAGATGTGCCTTTTAAAAATTATGAACTAGGTCGTCACTCTCGGTAGTATGACTTGTCAGGCCAAATAGATCGACATACTGACTGTAGAAATCGGGGTCATACAGGACGCGTTAAGGAATCGTCGCGGTTTGGTTCTAAGTCTGGAGTCCGGTCGTGTTACTCCAGCAGTTGGTTGTCTTCTAAGAGATTGATATTACCTAGTTAGGGTATTTTAAAACAGGCTTGGCTGTCTAAAGTGACAAGTCTGAGCCGCAGACACAATCGGTATGAGTTTAATTGGCTAGAGTGGAGGATGTGATAGACCGCACAGGGGTTTATTTGAGGTGGAACTGTCCTCAGACATTTACCACACACGGGCTTAGATCTTGCACATTTTTTACGGAGGGCTAACAAGTTGGCGCTCGGCTGGCGGCAACAGTCGCTGCCGCAGCTTTCTGAGTCTTGTTCGCTCATTCGCTGCAGTTAACGCTTTTCAACTTACCCTCGTCTTACTTGACCGTTGATTCCGAAAAGGTCACGTTATCAACCCATTATTCCTTAACAGTTCCCCATAGGTCTCCATGTTGATTTGCAAATTCTTGAACGAAGGCTTTAATATGACCTTGTAATTAGGCTATTGCCCGACTTGTCTGCGAGTAACCGTAGGTACCTGACCAGTCGGGCCGGCTCTCGCCTCATGAGGTTACCGATTCACTGCAGATGTAGCCACCTCCACGCGGCGTGGATACTGGCGAAGTCGGTTTTCTTCGGGATGTCAGTTTCAGTGGTTCCTTATTGGCACTCCAACTTTGCCATTCTTGCGAGAGAGCTGAGGTGAAACTGGTTGATTCTTCCTGCTTGCCCTTCATAAACGTTCCATGCCTCCACCTGCCAACGGACCGCTGCGTTGTCAAAACAACAACCCCGTCAATCTTTAGCTTTTTGTTATGTGGGGTGCTGCGACGGTTCCAGTCAAAGTGTCTTAGCTGGATTTGGAGATCAGAATGGTGATTCCGTTATCGACGTTGATTTTATTGAAATCACACTCTCAATGTAAGCAAAGTTATCTATTACTAGGAGGTGAATTCTGTTGACATTCATACGATGTTCAGTGTGGTCAGCACTTGAAACCGGTTGTCCACAACCTATTTTCGTGCTTATGGTCCAGCCGAAGTTGGAAAGACCATTGGTAAGGAGGATCACACTCCACGGAGTGTCCTCTTCTGTTGCGGAGCTAAGCAAGTAGCCACTCTGGAACAATAGAACGTCCGGGGCTGAGGATGCTTTCAGACGAAGGATGTTGAACAGTTTCCTGTCGGTTTGGTGATCGATTTTGACACTCAGCTGGTCCTCACGGTAGGTGTCCATCAGCAAGGCGGAGAACGGGAGATCGAAGAGGGTGAGAGCAAGTATGTCGCCCTTATCCTACCCGCTAGTCACCGCGAATGTTTCAGAGATTGTTCCGTTTTCTGTAAAGCGAGCCATCACCCCGTTGTGAAGTCTTCTTTTCATCTGAGTTAATCTTTCAAGACATCTGAATTTCAGTCTGGTTTGCAAACATTCATCGTGGTTTACTGTAGTACGGATAATATTAAATTATTGGCACGGTTTCACCTATTTTCGGGCTTAGGAAGACCATGTCCATGATTCCGCGCTTTTTCGAACTCAACACTGCCTTTCTGGAAGAAGCCTCTGGGTACGACACGGGAATAAGAACACTCCCTAGTTCGGAAGACTTGTCCTAATTTCCAGACTGAGCACGAAATTTAGGGTCAAAATTGAATTTCGGGATGGGGTTTAGGTGTGACGAGCAATTTCTGGGACAATTTTTCTAGCCTACGGCCCCGCAAAAAGGGAACCAATGCTACGCCTACATAGGGCTGCTAAGTCACCCAAGACGGCTGCCCGATTCCAATATGGATAACCAATTTGGTTTAAGGGGAAGACCAGTCGAGTACGCCGGGGCCCTCTATGGAATTAAATGTCATCCTCCCTGTAGAACTTTATGTTCGATGGAGGGGAGGAAGGTTGGGGTTTAATTGGGAGCCTAGTGGCTCTTACGACACACATTGGCGCACGCCGGACACACTCATCACACCCAGCCCGTAATTCAAGTACGGCTGCTGACGTGTGGCCACCAGGCTGAGCATGGCTTTGTGGAACCATAGATGAGAGCAGAGTGCGGGGAGTCTCAGCTGTGTTTATTAGGTCCGTCGACGTGTTTGACAGTCGTTGTCCGTTGTCTTACCACCATAGTCATGCCCACACTACCCAGGCCTAATTGGCACTTACTATGCTAAACCTTCATGCGTACTAATTGCCGGTAGTGTATGCGCCGCAGCTTCTACTCGTCCGTGGGCTTGTGGTTTGGGGACATGTCGTGCGCATGGTACGCGTAGACGAGGTCATGAGATACATCAACAGCTGTGCCACGGTGATTCCAGTGCGTGTTTGTGTGAGGTGGCGGACTGAACGTCAGTCTGCAATAGCCCCTTCCTACTGTGTCCTCTATGGCACTTCCATTACGTGGGATCCAAGCCAAGTATGGCACTAGCCACCTGCGCCCGACCCCGTCTCCGGTACTATTGATTCTGTCTTGTCACCGGGCACAAACGGGTGAGGGAAGAACTAATGCGGTAGCTGCAGTACAAGTCTGCTATCAAGTAAAACAAATCCACACGCGACGGTTGAATTGTCTCTTGTCAGTGTAGGCTTGCGCGATGTTCAGCCAAACGCATCAACTAACCCAGAAGGACACTACAACTACAAAGTGAGTTCCCGTCCACGCCACCTTGCCCAGCTGATCAAACATTGCGCAATAATTTATGTTCCAGACGTTACATAAAATTGATTCCTGGAGTATATTTACTTTAGAGGTAAATAATGAGGATTTTTGAACGTTGTATATGTATCCTGATTAAGCTACGTAATAATTCGAAAGGATAATCTTTACATGTATCTACCAATTGAGTTTAATCGTTTGACGGGAATTGTCATTTCTTTGATATTTCCGCTGCTATTAAAAACAATTTTTTCCTACCAAACTAGAGTTTATTTGAAAGTTTTTATTCGTGTTCTATTTTAAATCAAAATCGGTCAGGCTTAATTTGGCGCTTTGCTCGATGCATGGGAACTGGTTTCTTACTCATTATAAATAATGCCTTAATTTAGGCACAGGTCATGATTTGCGTCACCTACAGTATGAAACATGACGTCATCTTCACAAAATAGCACTTGCCCTGCAGAAATCATGGCGCTGTGGTTATTATGACTTATAAAACCACGCATGGACTTGTAAATGGAGTTTCATTTGGATACATATTTGATTGACTCTCTCCTCCTCACCTACTTGTGTATTCAGTGAAACTGTGCATGAGTCGAGCCGAGTTTACTACACCACCTGGGTTCCTCACCCAGCGTGCAACAGAAAAACTGTCTTTGTGAGACGATAGAGGTGCATTGTTTTTCCTTGAGGGCTGGCAACTAAATAATCATCGAATCATTACACATGCATAATAACAATACTACTAAAATAAAATAAATAGCATGGTTATAGTCTTAAATTTTAATGCCACGTACATACGAATATAGGTGAGAAGATGGTTTCACATCCGCATCCCAAAAGCGATTACGCTCATGTTCTTTCGAGAACTGCAACTGAACGTTCTAACAGACTTATTGGTATGACCTGCCAACAGACAAAGGTTTTTCCAAAAATAAGACGTCGTATAAACAAAGAGTCTGAGCGCGAGTGAAGGCAGTAGATGGGGGTCAATGGAGCTTGAAAAGGAGTTCCTACCGATAAGAAGAAGCTGTAAAGCAAAAATTTAAAGGGGTCAGTGGAGAACAGGGAGCAAGGATTGACAGAAAACCCCCTGTACATCATAATGCTAAGCAACACAAGCAAGTTATACAAACGTGCATGTAAGAGGCAGGAAAGAGCCAACATGCTGGAAACTGTGACAGTGTCTGTTAAACTTCGGAAACCATCAATATTTGGAGTCCAGATTGCGGATTAATCTCGGTTTTTATTATAAGTTTGAAACTCCCTTTGAAATGTCCAACAATTATCACAACACCTCCCGATCGTAGCCTTTGTCTGCTTTGAATGTTCCGCTTCCTCACACTGCTGAACGAGTAGTATAACGTAAACGAACGGACGAGGCAGAATTACAAATCAGTAACAAGGCAATAAGTACCTTTTTTACCCGAATGACTTCATTTCAGTACAAAAAAACACATCTTGAATCAAACAATCGAAAAAGTTTTTGACTACTTTACCGTACTCAATAAGGTCCACAGAAGCTCGAATGGTTTGCCCTTCACGAAATGGATAACTATACCAGAGGATCATCGTTAAACTGACATTTTGGAATGGAAAAGGCTGTAATTAAGCGATGTACAGGCAACGTGGACAGTTATTAATACTCTGAAGTGTCACTTGTTAATAGAGGATCCTAAGGTGTATATTCCGCCTCTTGAAAATTTGCTGAGCATCAAAATACGGGCGTTTCATTTGTCGGCCACAAAGGGATACCCTAACAGCTTTAGTAAGCCAGGAATAAACCCGAAACTCACATTCTATGACAAAAAAGATATTGACCTCGCACACAGCCCCACGTGAACACTTTAAAAATCAGAATTTAGTATCCGAGAGGTAGACAGCTGGGCAGATCATGAAGTTCTCCGAACACCCTACGAACAAAGTGGTGGCGAAAATTTTCGAATACATGGAAGAAAGAGCGAGAGAGAGCAGGAAGCAATTTCATCGTTAAAGAAATGACTGAGGAACACTGAAAACATGAGAACTAATTTGCCTGTAAGTGCCCGGTAAGTGTTAGCATTAACTACTTCGAGCTTTGTCTCTCGATAAACCACCGAGAATTTTGTGGTAGAAACAGAGGAACTCTCAATTCTTTTAAGAACTTAGGACCTACAGCGATCTGGATTGTCAACTAGTGACAGGTAAGCATTCATAGGGTGTGTCACTGACAACGACTGGGGCACTGGGATAAATATTTCTGTCTTAAGAGGTTGGACTTCTGTTTCAGTGACCTGTTTGACCTGACCTAAAACCTTGGGGGCGCCAGCATCTGGGGTTCCAATGCCATCTGACGGTGACTGCTAACAAGGCCAGAAATAGCCATCCCAGTTCCTGGTCATTGCGTGAACACAGCTAGAAGATCGATTATTGATCACAAAGGCACAGCTACGATAGGCCCTGGTCACAGAGCTACAAGGAAATACAGAAAGGCCCATTTCCATCCTGCAGTCATGGCAACCCAAAGAAGGTTGTCTTTATCGGAATTTATTCACTTACTTTTTACTGCACTTGTTTCACTGTTCCACTCCAGATAGTATTTCAACTAAACGAAAACAAATATTGAATAAAGTACCAGCGTCTGTACTAGTTACAAGCCAAAAACACAGGTTTCGTTGATTTTATGCTGCTGCATGACACGGCTCGACAGAAGGAAGATGGGCCGCTACCCGTCGGCAGTCATACGAATAGCCTTTATGATTGGTGGTCCTTCTTGTAGTACCACTTTCCTGATAATGTCCTATCAAAATAAGATCGTTGCACTCGTCCGCGTAGGATGAGAGCGTTCGTACAGAAAATAAACAGTCCTCTTTCCCACTTCAGATTAGCAGGTTAAGCATGCTTGGAATGTGCGATAACATTGTGCCCTTCCATATCTCAATCACCTGATTTAGCTAAGGGAGCAAGACTCGAGAGGCATGGGGGAGATCAACACGCAGAATGATTGGAAAACCATAAAAGCGAACAAAAAATGCAGGAGCTGCTAACTGATCGAAACATATGCAGCGATTACTGCATATTTTAATCTTTGAGACACCATGCAAAAAGCAACTAGGTACACGTTAGATCTTCCATTTATCAAGTCCTAGCAATGAGTTCACAGATGGTAAGGGCAAATAAGCTAGCGATCAATGGTTTTTTTTACTGTCGCCGGTCGACTAAAGACTGTCCAAACTTAGAATCAAAACAGAACTGTTCACTTTTAATTGAACCGAAAGTCGTCTTACCTAATGTGTCGCGTGCCTACGTTACGTAAGCTGATAGTTGAGAAACTTCGAAACGAAACTTACCGACCGGACTCGACTACTGCATGGCGAGCAATCATTATGGGTTTTCCCTCTTTGTCGAATAAAAGAAGATACTATTTACGGTTAATGGTAGTCGTCCGCCCGCCCTTGACATTCTCCTTCTCCTCCTCCTCCTCCTCCTCCTCCTCCTCCTCCTCCTCCTCCTCCTCCTCCTCCTCCTCTTATTCTTCTTTACAGGACTTCTACCTGGACCGTGGATTCGAGTCCCTTTTAGACCTGCGACCACTTGACATTAACGACCACTCAAATACCCCGTAGCAGCTCAGAAGAAGAGGATGTGATCGCTGGAGTAAATAGGTTATAGCCTGCCGTTTCATTAACAACAACGTTTATATGGGCATGCTTATTTGAATATTAAAGATCAAAGAGCAATCTTGGCTTTTTATTATCGACGGCTGAACAAACCAGTGTAACAGGTGGATTATAGGCAGCCTATTTGGAAATTATCACCTTGGTAGTGGGGTGCTCACCGATTTCGTTAGGGATTCCACTCGACCCGTGGTGACTTGGGGCTCACTCTAGAGCACCGCTAGCAGCCTCATAGCGGTTAGTATGCTATAGGCAGAAAAGCCGAAGAAGGCACGATAGACTGGAATGTCTATTTCTGGCGTATAAGCAGTCATTTGTTAGCCACAACAAACCCCAGGTATTGAAACACATGAAGATCAAACCAGCTACATGTTGGTTAGAAGTTCAATGCCCTAAACATTGAGCCACGGGATTGTTTTCCTGTCCATTTCGATCGGGTCGCGGGTTAGATCCTCGGGTGTTGAAACACCTGGGGTTATGTAGGGCTGGATTATGACAGCTATTAAGCCAAAAAGGAACATTCCCGTCTCTCCTGCCTTTGCCGGTAAGGCTTAGTTAAGTGTCGCTTTGTCTACTTAGCAGATTGCTAGTGCCCGCTGCAGAAAGTATCTGGATAAACGGTAAAATCTATCCATAACTGGGCTTTTCACACGAGCTGACCATGATGCCACGCACGGCAAGTTTCAGATGATCACAGCACAGACTGAATATTAATGGTACGCGGGTTTGGATCAGTGAGTCAGATTAATGAATAAGTCAGTACAGTTGAATGCATTCTCACAAGCACGAAACAACCATTTACTGTTAGAGAGCTTCGCCTTGGAGTGTATAGGGTTACGCAGACCGGTTCGCTCTTGGTAAACCAACTGTACTGCACAAATCCCTGACGTTGGCATCTCCCATGTTTTAATTTCTGGATGCCATGACCCTGGGTGGTAGTTGATTTAGGTACGCGGAGTATTTTAAGATCTACTAAGCAACCTATGCTCCAGCATACCAAGCGAATGGCTCGGCTGCTCATCGAAGTCTGACACCTTGGGATAGAGAATTATGTGATCAGCATCAGAAGGACGAGCATGGTTTTTGCTGACCTGTGTGATGGAACGCCTCCTGTCTCATTGCAAAATTCGGCAAAAGCCTTGGTATTACAGAAGCCTACTTACAGGACGCAAGTTGCAAAAACTGACCTGACTCTGATCTATAACACTTCAACGAAACGATCATGAGAAGCGCACACAAGTGTCCTTCAGCACGCATTAGGACCTTACGCGACAGACACTGATCCGAATGAGCTCATTACTTTCTTCGACTCAGTGCTGTACCATGCCAGCGTGGTAGAATGGCCGCCAGATATCGATACTTAATGCTGATGCTGCATAAAAGCTCAACACCATAACATAGTAGAAGGTAGGAACTTCGAAGGAAATAAACAATGACATTTAGATGAAATTATAGGTCACTGGTAATGGCCAAAAAATCCTCAACCTTGAGATAAGCAATTAAAGAAATAAGAAAACTGCTTTCCTTACCGAAAAACTCTCTCTCTCTCTCTCTCTCTATATATATATATATATATATATATATATATATATATATATCTCACACACACACACCTATACACACTAGATTGCATGCAGTACAGTACATACGGATATTATATTAAATTACACACATTACAGCTGATAGTCTAAAGATAAAAATTGCATGATAATATTATACTCAGTTAAATAAATATTGGAACTGTTAGCAACGAAAAGCGGGTGTATGGTGAAGCTCACGGAGACAAAGATGGCAGGTTTGTAAATTTTTTCGAAAGAATTGCAAACCAGTCCTTGCTCTCCGGCTAATTGTTTTATTTCGAAGCCCCCCTGTGAAATGACTTGAAAACTGCCAACGCTGTAAGCGGAAGCTTCTTAACTCAGGCAAGTGAAAAACGGTTCTCTCAGACAAGCGGTTACTAAAACCATTACGTGTTGGGCAAAGTCATCCAAACCGAGTCGCTTACATGCCAGTCTACCGATCCGCCCACACGCAGTGCGCGTGCTGACGCCGCGCAAGCTCCCGATAGGATTGCAGTTCTACTTAACCAATTGGATGAGTCAGAAGTCCCACTGTAGCGGTCGAAGACATCGAGGTTGGCACAAACGTCAGTTCGACCGTCGTAGTCCGACGATGTCCACCGTATGCTCCACAAAAGGGTGGGGCAGGGACGGTGACTTGTGCGCAAATTAGTTGGCACACACACGGGCGAGTAAAGCACCTGTAGTCCTTTTGAGTTGGTGCGAGTACTGAACAGAGTCGCTAAGCCCCATGCCAATCACGTGAATGCAGTAGTCCTTAGAAGAAACAGCAGAAATGTAGGAAACTGCTTCTACTAGTAAGAAAGATATAAATGCATGAAAGGGTACAAAGAACATAAGGAAGGGAGCGTTACATGTAGACATGTCCCATATGGAGTGGGGGAGGGAATTATCTCATGTCCGTCGGATAACCGATGTGGAGTGCAGCGCTGTGGGCAACTACAGGGTCGGGACGAGGGGATCCAGACATTGAGCGGGAGACGATACGATATGCGGTGATGATACCTGCTGGGACGGGGGTTAGCGTTTGCGCATAGAAGGGGGCACCGGCCTCTTCACCGACAATCGATGACTCTGACCCCATCCTGGGTTCGGGCCAAAAGTGAGTCCTCATTCCACATAAACAGCAAGTTCAGTCTCGTGGTGCGTTACACCACTGATAGGCTAATCACTCAAGGACATTATGCGATTGGTCAGATCTCAGTCTGACCTATAACGTTTTCGTAAATTCTGCTTTGATTTGTATACGCTATTAGAATATGTCAATACGCTTCTCTTCTTCCGGGCCTGCTGTTGAGTTCTGAGTTGATATCCGATCGACAGGAGTTTTTTGATGGTCGAGCATCGAGGCTTTTGGCAAGTTCAGAACATTACGGAGTGTAAAAATCGAAGAAGACAAGACGATTGTCAATCGATGACACTTCACTCCTCCAGTCTACATACCAGGCGCTTGAGGGCGAAATGATGAATCAGTTGAGTGATTAACCATATGATGGCCAGGACGACCCAGTTACAGGTTAGGACCCCACAGTATTCTTGATGTACTGCCTTATTTCACATTTTAGTACGGATAAAAGGTTTATAGTTTCACCCATATCGGGGCTTGTTCAGTCGTACTCTAAATACTTGCAAAGCATTTGTCGCAGAACTGAAGGCTCAGGCTTCGTTCACATTGTGCAAGGCACAAGCCAAGAAGATTCGAAACCCAATTCAGCTCAGTTACCCCCAATATGTACTTGATTGTTGAAAGTTGTCTCTAATTACTAGACTTCAACTTCGGTCAGCTCGGAAGACTTTGGTGTTCGGAAGGCCGTCCAAAGCACAGCACATAGCAAGCTGTCACAGCGACTACCAGTTTCCGCACAAAAGGTGTGTACGCCCATTGTATTTGCAAGTACAAACTCAATACAATGCATCAACTGCTAAGCGTACAAGTCACAATCATACACGGAAGATATTTGGAGCAAACGACTTACCATGAGCATTCGTCAAGGGCAGTTTGCGCGTCCAGCGCGACAGAGCAGGAGCTGCGCTTGATTCCCCCTGTAAACATTGCTCTTTAAAACGCCGAAGACCCAACTGAATACTGCTCGGGGAAGGATCTTACAAGCGCACAGAGTGCAGTACTTATAGGACGTAGTTGTCATGCTACAGCATGGCTACTGCAAGTACCAGCTTGTTAGTACGCATCCGAGTGGCTAATTGTCGAGGCTTAGCGTGATGATTACTCGTGAGAACTGCGAATTGGATTAGGCATGGGGTCGCATGACAACGGCCTTGTATAAATACTGTATTCCTTGTGCCACCGCAATCTCCCCTATTTTCAACGACCTTTGATGCTGGTTTCGAGCGAGAATCCGCAAGGTCACGCCAAGAACCTTCATAGTTCAGCGATCATATCTTATTCTTCTGAACCGCTTTCTGTAACTTTTAAAACTTCGCTTCTATCGCCAAACTTATAAATCCACACCAGGGTGGGGGTTAAAAAGTTTCCAAACTCCAACAGCGTTTTCTAATTAGAAAAAAAGTGAGAAAGGCATAGGACTAGGCAAAACGACAGGTAAAGCGGCATAAAAGTGGTTAGTGACTCATTGATAATACAGGAGAAGTAAGGATGCAAAAAAAGAATAAGCATATATCTTATTGACAAAAAAAAGGACGTGATTGGTCGAGCCGGGAGAAAACAGAGGTAAGGAACTGAAGAAAACACTATAGATTCAAAGAGTTCTATCACATGTGCGTAGAAGGCTATAAAGTGGCCCACTAATACCGGTAAGCCCCCATCTTAACGTCTGATTAGGGCTAAACAATATGCGTGAGACGATGGATAAGGAAACTGAAAGGAGCAGTGACGTGAGACGGGACTAAGTCAGGTGTTTGTCAGAGGGTGGAGAGGTGAAGGGGACAGCTGATGAGGAAGGAGAACAGTCAGTCTCGAGGCTCTCCTTGACGTCTTCCTTCACAAGGAGACCAGTTTGCTGCAGGGGAAGTCTCAGGTACAGCGGATCACGCAAGCGACGGAGATCACTGCGGAGCGCGGCTAACTTGTCAGACAACTGATTGTACCGCTCCACATCGAAACCCTTTTCAGACGCCTTTTTGTAGAAAATCTTGAGGTATTCTCGGTCAAAAACTTGGGGGAAGGAGTAGTCCTGCGTGGATGGAAGAAGAGGGGAGGAGGACTGCTAAGATATTTGAAAAGGCTGTTTAAAATGGACGGTAATCTACAATATGGGATGGAATACCAACACGTGGATAAAATTTAAAGTGCAAAAGGGAATTAGTATCAGTGTTACATAAGCGAAGGTGCAAAGTACCTAGGAAAAACTCGGAATCCCTCAAGGGAAAATATGCTCTGCAATGTCTGTACACCGGAGAAGACTTTGGCGTGCGACAGTTCAAGTATCGATTACGACGAGGTCCACTGTGTGCCCCACAGCATGTTAGCGTAGGGACTATGAAGTGCGAGTCATTTAGATCATAGAGGTAGCATATTTACTCTGTATCTAACACACTACTCCCTCCCCTTCCCCACCTGAGCTCGGTGTCATACCCAAGTCAAAGAAGACCGGAGGTGGGTGAGGAGGGCACAGGTGACCAGCGCGACCGGACCCGCCCCCAGGCATGCCACCACATCGGTTAGGATTCCAGTGAGCGGGAGTGTCATAGCGGCCACACTAAGAATGAGCCACTGCAGCCTGACTCTCAGTTCATCAGTCAGCCATTCCATACAAATACACTGGGCTGACGGCGAGGCCCGAGTTGTCCTGTCAGTTGGAAACCTTTCAAGGCACGTCTTTAACGCACCATGATAGTCCCAGACCTGGATCACGCATATAGCAACGGAGCCACGTATAGAAGTAGCCGAAGAACACACTTCCCACTTAAGTGAGAGGTGCCGAGTACGTGCTTCCAGCGTGTGCTGTTGGGCGTGATAATGTGTGATGTAGGTGCCGGCGAGGAAAGCTGTGGTGATTTGGTATGGCCAGCGATGTTCTAACGCAGGTTTTCATGAAGGCGCATGTTGTCGGATAGATCTATGCGGTGATTGCATAAACGAGGCCGGTGTGGGCAGGTGAGGTGGGTGCAGTGCGTGCATATGGATAATCCTGACACTGGTTCGCCAGCCTCTGTGCGATGGATTTGCAAATGACCGATCAAGCCGATAATTGATGTGCATGTTGGGTTGGGAGCTGTGGAGTCGGTTGCAATGGTGGTCGCGCTGGTGATGGATCGGGAGTGGTTAGTGCTGGAGACGTGGGAGCTGTCGGATATGCAAGGAGTGCATGGCGTGACTTTGTCGTGCACCAAGAAGGCGAATGACAAGCCTCCAGGTCTGCAACATGAACCGCGCAACCTCCAAGTAACGCGCTTTCAAACTGCACTACGCCTGGCCTACCTTCCCATTGGCTGTTGCCAGTCATCGCGCTGTTTGAAGGCGTCCAATCAGATAACCATGATAGCCTACGCTATACTATCAGCGAGACGAGAAACGCGCGACGTTACCAAACTAGGAAAATGAACGCAACCTTCGCTTGCATTGCGCGAGAAATAGTCAGCTGTGTCAACTTACGGGGCTGAGGGGTGAAAAAAGCAGCTTTGGGGGAAGAGTAAAAAACGGTCAACTACCAAATTCTAGATAGAACACACCAACGCGGACGGACGTTGGGGCAAAAAATAGGCATCGGAAGGTGAGAGGCGGAGATAAGGATGACAAACGCGTCTATGCCACAGAAAGCCATTAGGGTGAACGTCAGTGTAGCATGAGTTTCACAATAAAACTAGACCTTCTGCGAGCTACAGCGAGTGGAGGCCTGGTAGACCCAACAAGCTTTGGCACCGAAAAAGCCCATGGGTTCAGAAAAAATTCCATAAGTTGCAAAGCCTTAAAGACTGTCTGCTTGTTATACACTCATTCAAACAAAGGCAAATGCAGGACAGAGAAGGCTGTTAAGTCAAAAAAAGACAATTAAACAGACGACATCCAAAGAAAACATTGAGTATTAGGGAAATGATACCACGGATACTGGAGATTTACTGGGGTGTGTTCTGGGGTTCACATGTCTATAATAAGAGGATCAAACGGCTCGTTGGGACGTCCACCTAAACTGCTTTCATGCATCATTTAAGGTTACTATTACTTTCTGAAAATACCCAATTGCATCAAAGAACCAAAACCCCTTCAGGTCGCTCCGCCCTGCAGACTCCTTAGCTATGCAGGGCATAAAGTAGGGATATCTTTCATTCGCAGTCCTCTGGCCGCCCACGTCCGGCAGCGAACAGATTCAGAATGGTTTATTTTTAATGTGCTCAAAAATTAATCACCAGCTTGGATTAAATCAGCTTATATGAGGCTCCAGGCGCCAAGCTAGCAAATCCGCTGCCAAGATGCTGTTTCTGCCTCTCGGTAGTTAAAAAAATATTTCGCAGCTATTCCGCTCCGGCTGATAGCAGTCGGAGAGATGGAGGAGGGCGGGAGTATGAACAGTGATTTGCGCTTGTACCTTTACCGGACAAACGTACACGAAGGCGCCGAATCGAATTGGACACACGTACCTGCCGAGTAACGACGTAATAAGCGTACATGGCCATGGTTGTGCCGTAACCGACAAAGTAGGTGACTGGCTCCATGATATCCCAGGAGTATTCCCACCAGGTTAGTCGAGCAAGGAGACCAAACTGCAGACCCATGGCACCGAGACCAATCCAGGTGAGTCTCCGGGTACGCTCAGCGGCTATGGCTGCCAGTTGGCTACGTTTCTAAAAGCGAGAGAGATTACTGTGAAAGCTAGCAGACAGAGGTCGAAACCGACGAGATAAAGGGAGCTCGGCTCAATGGTATTGTTAGACCTGAAGATGTTCATTTAGTAGAAAATATCCGATTCGAATCTCAGATTATCCATGTATGGGGCTGGGTAAGGCGGGCTTTCGAGTGTTAAAAAGTCTGAAATGGCCATCCCAGCCCCACTTGTCCATTTAGGCATTTTTCTGCAATATGAGAACACAGATTTGCAAGGCGGTATTACCAACATGATACTAAGATAATGCGTGTCTTCAATGAAAAGACTAATGGCGACAAACCGCTTTTAAAGTCCCGTGATTCTGGCCCTGATTTTATGACGGGATACGGCACGTCCGCCGTGCGTTGGAATTCTAGACGACCACTGCTCACTAATGAGCAATCGACAAGCAACAATCATGAAGTTGTCAATTGCCAATTCTAGAAGCAAGAGTTTGATATCGCAACTCAAATGATAGCGCACTACACTCAATAGCCCAACAGGACTTCAGCCGAAATTTCAGATGATCCCGGTTCGGAGGGATGCAAGGCAACTGGGCCAAAATAGCTAACAAAAATAAGCCAAAGATAAGCATTTCACCTGCTTGGATTCTGCATAGTCTGTGCGTGAAGCTACAGCAAAGTTTGAAAATCTAAACGCCAGCAAGTCTAAGACTAGGCCATTACTCATTGTGAACTCTCAGGATAGGTGAGAGTCACCGTACGACAGAAACCCAAAAACTGTACAAATTAAGTACGCAGACAGTAGTTTGCAGTTAACAAAGCGATTAAGATGAGAGTAAGAGAAAAACCGGTAAGCACTTCACATGGAGACTAAAAACACATGCATTGGGTGGCGTAAAAGTGGCTGGTTACCGTGAGAAACATGTGAGGTTGTGTCAGCTCGCGCTTTGAGACAAAATAACATATGAACAGAACGGGTATTAAGCTAATGGGGCGTGAGACTGTGTGTAAGCTGTTAAAAGGCAGCCCTGAAGTCAAGCGAGACAGTGATTTAGAAAACCAGTCCTCATTCCCGCTTACTATATTTACCAGAATGCACAGAAGGTACGTGAACAATACAGAGAGGACTGAGAAAACGCGGTTCCAGCAGACTGAAAGCGTGAAGGTCAGAGAACGCCTGGTTGCTAATAAGTTGCAACATCCATTTTAAACACAACAACAGCAAAGTTGATCAAATAAAGCAAACACACGCCATGACCGTAGAAAGTAACCACCTGATTTAATCGAGTTGCACATATACGTGGCGAAATTGGCAAAGAAATGAAACAAAGAAACTATGCGGAGAAGACTGTAGCCACAGTCGAACGCTGGCGCACCACAGAGGGTGGCAGACAGACTAGTAAACAGCCTCGCAAGTCAATACTTAGAGCCTCAAAAGAGACCCACTCATCCTGGGAACCAGGGGGTCAAAAAACTGTTGCCTACGTTATCATCCAGCAAGGAAGTATCAATAAATATACCTTTAATTCTGCGAAAAGCCTCGTGCTGGAATTGAAAATTCAAGTCCGCACCCACCTATTTTTGGCAATTCATAATAAGGCCTATATTGTTACATAGAGAATGAAAATATTTATAAGTGTCTTATGGGTTATTAATACTCATCGCTCCCGCACCGCCCGCATGAAGAGATCGGCGTTGTGCGGGCATTGGACATAGAGGAGGAGGGGGGTGGGGAGGGAGTGAGTTAGCATGTGAACAATGTTTGTGGATCGAGTATGCGGAGAGCACCTCATTGTCATCCGTGAGGTTGCGGCAGCATGTGATCACCACCTAGAGTCAGCGTTGGCCACGGAAGACAGAGTGCCGGCATTGGCGTACGCTGATAACGCAGCGCGGCATTCACTAGCCGTATATCCACTGCCTCAGCTGTATGAAAAAAGAACTCGAAATAGACCTATTTTTACCTTTTCCGAGCCACATGCGGATATATTCGCGTACGCTCTTCTCCAGATGCCTCGTTGTAGGACTAATGTATTCCGCCCCACAGGAGGAAGTGAATGAGAAAAATACACATCGAGGTGGCCTGCAACGGTAGTCTGTCTTTACATCCTAGACGTAGGAAGGTAGCGTTTTTGAAGAACCCGCGTAAGTTCACTATGGGGAAAACACTCGTGCTCGCTGTCTTAATCGTTCACTTGCTGCGTTCCCTAGGCGAATCATGAATTATACTCCAGCGGTTTCGGCAACTAAAAATAGTCGCAGCAACCTGAAAACTAACCCCGCGAGTCAGTTGTCATTCTACGTTGATTTCTGAGAAGTCTACTTCACAATAATAACACCGCAGTCAGAATTCCCTAGCAAATGAAGGAAACCGATAGTTCACTCCTTGAAGAAGACACACAGCTCCAGCACGCGCACGAAAACAAAAAAAAAAACAGTTACGGAGATTCGATTAGATATGGGCTAAAACCCCTTCTGCACGTGCCACAACACAGCTGGTACATCCTACGTAACTATACCAGGCTGCACAGTAACATTCACCGATGTCGGAGACAAACCAAATATCCACACCTGCTGTAAAACGCCAGTCCAAAAGGTTACGTGCAGACGGCTGCTTCGCTGCGCATAGCCTCGTGGAGCCGCAAAAGAGAGCAAGGTGCTGAAAGAAGACGGACTAGAATGGCCACCTGGTACAACAAGGCATTTAGTGTGAATGTCAATTCATCCGACTTACCTTATTCAACCTTGCTGGGCAGCCCATATAAGCATCGCATAGAGTTCTGACAACGAGGAGGGATATGGACAGACCGATGGGGAACCGATAAGAGTAAAGGAGTTGTAGCAGTAACAGAGGTAGAAGGCGAGCGGCCTTTTGCAGTCCCACAATGTAAGTCAAAATGAGGCATTTTTCGGCGCAACGTAGTACAAGAGCTGACTTACTCGTAGTTGTTTAAAGTGGACGACCTTGGAGAGTGGGCAGGTTGGAAGTGTAAGTTAAAGCCCAGTGCCCTTTTTTTCGAGTTTTGCGGCCGATGGTGGTGAAGCCTCTGCAAATCCGACGACTGAACTGGTGGATGTCGTCCCTCCAATACACCAGCAATAACCCCAACAAATTTCCTATTCTTCCTTGAATCTCAAAACGGCAGGATTATTGTTGAGATTCTCTTTCACCCTTCTCGTTCATCTGTCCTAAAATATACCCTTACTGCGCCATAAACTCTTGATTTGCTGAGGATATATCTGCCTGCTGGAATATTGAACGATTGTATGATGGCGAGCGCATTTTCCTTACTTTAAAAAATCTGACGTGTTTGAAGCTAGCACAGTGCTTTACGAGCCGTGGTTTGTAAGGTGGCCCACTGACAGGATAACTGAGACCTCGCAGTCCGCTCAATGTGTTTTTCCGTGGAATGGCCGACGGCGAGTCACGCTGTACTGTCTCCTTCTTAATGTAGCCGCTACGGCTCTTGAACTCTGTCGGATCTGAGTCAGGCCCGCCTTTGGCGGCTCCGGTCGCGCCAGCAACCTGCGCCCTTTCCAGCTTTCGATCTTCTTGACTTGGTCATGACACTGGGCCTGGGTTTGGGAGGGGGAGAAAATGCGTTAAGGGCAGCGTAAGTGTTGTGGTGCAAACGGTGCATCTCATCGGAATCGATGGTCGAACTGCCATCCGTAGGATTTGATATTCTACCTTTCCATTATCCGTGCGGGTGCGTGGTGTACAGACCTTACTGCCCGGTGTGGGAAGAAGTTCTACCATCCTGGAGGTAGGGCCCAGGCAACTGGCATGAGCATTGCTGTCGCGGAGAGTGCTGCGATTGGTCAAAACAAATCACTCCAGGGTTCTCCTATACTGACCAGATTCACACCGCAGTCAGCACGTCAGTCCACGACCACCCCCCTCAGAAGACCGGGCGCAGAAGCGCACAAACATGCGCGACGAAAAACGCGCTCCTGGCACGTGTGCAGTGACAGACGCGTCAGCCACCCTGGGATCGAATGGAAGGCCTGGGCATTTCGGCAAACGTGCAGTCTGAAGGCAATAGCCGCCCGCCGTCTACGGACAAGAAAGAATGCCATAGCCGAATATACATTGACAGATTTGATAGGCGTATGACTAGGGAATTTCTGGCAGCCGATTGGTTGAACGTGACTACTCACGAGCTGCATTTGCGCCATTTGAACACTCGGATTTATGCAGGTTAGGTGAGGTCGGTAGGCAAATAAACAGGAAAAGTGCGTTAGACCAATTCACAAACTGTAGCGGACTGTTTTACAGTCGGGCGCGTTTCCACACAAGTGCTTGAATCATTCCTCACCAAATCCAGTCTATTTGAGTTGTGTTCATTTTCCCAACAGGGACAAGGAATGCACTCCCAGGAATAGCTTTTTACTCTCGATGCGACTATAAAATGACGCGTACAACCAGCAGAAGTCCAAATTGGAAGGAAACAAACATATGAACCTCAGGGAGTATAAAACTCCGTGGTATCACAGGCAAGGTTAAAAATAGCAGTTCATGCGCAATCTGTGAGCGATGAAGACCCAAGAACTTGTCACTAGTTCTGTCCCACTTTAAGTCGGCAAAACCTCACAAATTAATCGATCGTGTTCAACTTAGTCCCTGGTGTACTGCGTGTTACCCACAAGAACGAAAAGCCGAAAGAAAAGTTGCACGCTTTGAAAGTTGGTTAAAGTTAACAGTAGCCTGCATTTAAAAAGACGAGACAGCCATAAAAACCTCACCGAAGGCCTGCGCAATCGCATCTTTAAAGGATAGTGGTAATTAAACCTAGGCTGAGAACAGATACCTGCTCAAAGGGTTCCAGTTTCGCTGTAATGTCTTCAATGCGCCTCCTCAATTCCCGTTCTCTCTCAGCATACACATCGTCCGCATTAAGCGCACAATTCAGTTGACCGATAAGAGTGCGGATGTGGTTAAGCTCCGACGAACTGACATCCTTGGGGAGGTCTAGAATGCAAAAGAGTGATAACTAGAACGTCTGAGGTGATTTTGGCTTCATACATGCGCGTATTAACCAGGGTTGCCTAGGATACAACCGACTACCACGGTACAAATTAAGGGAGAAAAACTGGAAAAATTGCCGCCTTGGCACTTGACGGGCGGTCAAAACAAAGCGGGTTGAGCCATTGAAAAAATAAAGCGATTTCCAACAAAGGGCACATAAGCAGTGCGCACGTCCAGCTTCTAGTAACCGACATTCGAGAGCCCTTCCAGAACAGACAGGTTACAATCCTGGCCACCAAATGGAGAAATTTACAGACACAGTATTGGAGGAAACAAAAATAGCAAAGGTGTAAACAGGACCCCACCATAGCACTTCAAGTTCTCGGAACATTGAAATTCCCAAGGCACGGTGAGTCAACTGAAAATGAATTGCATCTTGTTCAACCGAAACTGTCAGGTCAGCATTCACCTTTCAGCAGACTTTACTGTCCACTTTGAATCTTTAGTAAGGAAACACAATCGCTGATAGAGCCACTTTGACAACCCAAAAGTTGGGGTGCCGCGTAAAGATACGATGGGTCGTAATGGCACTCCGGGCTTGTGCACCTTTGGTAGACCATATATACGTGCCATCGCAGCATCAGTGACTTTTGCAGCCAGCGCTTCCTTCCTCGTCAGGGCTCCTGTCTTCCTCAAATTGTCTATCGTCTTGTTAATGGTTTTTTCGAGCTTTTTGAACTCGCTGGCACATAAGATTCCTTGTCCGTCAATAGATTTTCCAGCTTCTTGCAGTACTCGACCTTATCCATGACGACCGTTGAGCGCCCCTTGTCAGCAGACAGGGTGACGATATCCTTCATCTTTCGTATTCTCAGAAGTTCTCGGGCTTCTGATGCCAAAATCGTCACCTGACGTTTGTGTTGAAGGAGTAAAGACGAAACTTGTTGCCGCAGGGCATTTTTGCACTCCTCATCTGCCTCGCATTTCTGAAGCGCCGATTCGAATGATGCAATGAAGTCTTCTGTTCGAGCATCACTTGTATTGAACTTGGCGTCATAGGAGAGAACTGCTAGCTGTGGCTCGGTGAGACGATGTGAGGACAGGTTATGAACCAGGTTCCCGTCAGAGGTGGGTTGTTTTGGTGGACTTATTTGCTTGAACTTCTCAGGTAGGTTGGCGTCGCGTAACTTTCGATGACGTTGAGCACTTTCAAGAATGGCCTTTTTGAGGGTTGAGGGAAAATAAGGACAACGGTCTACCGGAAGGCAACTAACACCATGCGTATCCTCCACTTCAGAAGCAACCACCCCGTTGCTCACAAACGCAGTTGTGTCAGAACCCTCTTCCAACGCGTTCAAACACACTGCAGCGACGACAGTGGGAAGAAGGAGTAGACTAAGTACCTGCATGTCCTATTTGAAGCCAACGGTTATCCGAAGCCCTTTATACGCAAGTGTCTTAGGAAGCCCAACCATGAGCGATCGAAAGGAGAAGACCCGAAGTTCTGGCTCGCAATCCCTTATGTGAAGAACGTATCAGAGGCGACAGCAAGAATCCTGAAACCTTTCGGGATCGGTGTGGCTCATAAGCCTGGAGCAACAATCAGACAGCGCATAAGGAGGCCCAAAGAACCGCTACCAATGACAGAGCAATCAGCGGTAGTTTACAGCATACCATGGCAAGGCTGTGATGCGAGGTATGTTGGTGAAACGGGCAAACGCCTTGGCACAAGATTGCATGAACACCAGCTTGCAATCAACCGCAAGGACAAGCTGTCTATGGTCTATGGCCACATACAACAGAAGAACCATATTTTCGCCTTTGAGAAAACGAGGGTAATCGGCCGAGCCAACGATAAGATGGCCAGACTGCTGCTCGAAAGTTGGTCCTCAACGGGCACACTTAACAGAGCCATAGACTTGCATCCCGCCTACCAGGTGATACGCAAAAGGCTCGAGTCAGTTCGGGCAGGGCCAATGGGACAGTCGAGCAAAACCAAGCATGGCGGACAACGGACACTAGAGGAAAAGAAGAGAGGAGCCGGCCGGAGGCCACGTAACCGGCGTGGAACACCAACTTACCACCACGCCCACGAGGCCGAAATTAACTCACGCGGCCGTCAACGACTGATCAGTCCGTTGGCTGACGAGGGACAGACCACCATTCACGCTGATTTGCCAAGAAATATGACGGCAGCAAAATGTAATTATGTCACGCGAGGGGAGAGATTAAACCTGATCAGCAGCAAACAGGGAGGTCAAAGTTCATACTCCGAGCAGGGTTATAATACCAGGCAGGCGTCAAGGCTGAAAAAGTCAAGACCAGCAGAACCACAGAACTCTAATGATGGAAACGAGGGGGTTTCCGAAACATCAGTCCAAATACATTCCGGTCCATGAACTCGTCCCTTCTTCTTCGTCTTTATCGGGGGATGATGAGCTCGATATATATATATATATATATATATATCGCTCAGCAGAAAGAGGAAAAAGTTCGGAGATAGAGTAATACAGTGGTTTGCGTCAAAGTGACTCATTGGAGTAGAGGCTAAAAGTCTGGCAGGCCAAGATTTAGCGAGGACAGCCTGAAAACATTATTCAAAGTTAATAACCACGATCTTTTGAATATAGAGTCAGGGCAGTAGACCTCCCCGTAAATATTTACCATATGAAAACGTGAACTACACATTGTTTACACAGTAGTTGGTAGCAGCTAATGGAATTACAGAATCCGACATTATCTCCATGGTGTAGCTGGGCGTATAAAAATCACCAGTCACTAACTTAATAAAGTAGAGGCAGGAAAACCTACAGTTAAAAACGAGATGAAACGGCGCCTACTATCCAAAAGCAAGAAACTATATTTTTGGCATAAATGAAGGTCATCATTTTCCATATCCATCTACAGACTCCAGACTTTGGGGCAGATATACACGCTCATTCAACCTGAATGCTATTCTGTCCATTGCAAAGAGGTGCCACGTTTCCTTGCTTTTGAAAAGAAGAAAAACTCCACAACATGGAAGTGAACGATAAGAGAGACTGAGGGGGATACGTACGTGTCCGGAGGCACCTACTCTCAACAACCTGTGACCCCTAATGGCTTGACTTTCAATAGTGATTGAGTTTCAGTTTGAACTAAGTGACCATGCATGAGCTCACAGCCTCTTACGTTATATATAAAAGGCCAGGGAGACGGTTTCTCCAACAATATTTGAGTTTGCTTTTTGAAATAAGCTAGAAACAGGTAGCAATTCTCGAGGAGAGAATACTTGATGAAATAATAGAAAGTTATCAATCCAACGCTCAGCTACCCCCTGACGTAGCAATCGTTCCCAAGGACACAACGCAATGCGAGTGAAGAACACTGAACACATTAGCTTAGCGTGTGAAAACAGGATGGAACCGCATGCAGATAATTAACTAAGCTTCTGCTGGTAGGTTGGATGGGAGCTCAGGGGAATAACCTCAGAGGAGCGAGGGGAGTGGGTGAGCAGAGCGGAGCAGGACAGTTTCCACCAGGTCAAACACCAACAAAGGCTCCTTGTTGGTTCAACACCGGCTTATAAGAAATAGTGAGCCAATTAGTAAATTTCCGGTTTCCTTCTCTCTACAGATTACCGGTAGAAGTCACCAGCCACAAAATTGATTGCAATGGCACATTGATCTTTGTCCTATTTCTGCATGCTGGGACTTCTGTTTAATAGGGTTTTGTTATCTTTAAAGAGGATTTAGCCTTTTAAAACTGACACACTTTAGAATATTATTGTTCCCTTCCCCCGGTAGGTTCAGTAAAAGAGGTATTTCTGTCCGCCCCGGTTTCGTGTTTTACCAATGAAAATCAACCACCTTCAATCGCTGCAGCAGCTTCGCAGACTAACTGACAGAGAGAACGACAATTCAGTAGTGTGTAGCTTTAAGAAACCATTGGGAACTTGAGCATATAGTTAAAACCTGCCTGCTTTGGGACAGATACAGGCATAATGATAAAAGACGATTCACCCATTTCCTTAAATTAGTTACCATTTTGCGTTCATATTACTACTACTACTACTACTACTACTACTACTACTACTACTACTACTACTACTACTACTACTACTACTACTACTACTACTACTACTACTACTACTACTACCGCCACTACTACAACCACCACTACTACTACCACTACTACAACTACTACTACCTCTTACATTATTATGATGGCATGTAGCCCGCCTGCCGAAAGATGAGGTCCAGGGATTTAGCTCTGGTCTGAAGGGCTATTTTCTGACCCTAAGAGGTCAAGACGATGTGCAAGACGGAATGGATACTGTCTTCCCGCGAGTAAGCGGGAACCATGTCGAGGTGAAAGCACAGGAACTTATCGAGCCACCAATTTCACATAGCGAGCCTCAAAGGTCATCTTTAGGTTGTACGCTGCCAGGCAAAATTAAACGCGGCATTCATAGTTTACGGTTGCTGTACTATCTCACGAAATGCCAATCGAAATTCTAAACTTTGTTTTCCATTCAAAAAGATCATTTAAGCAGAGCTGTAATACTTATTATTGTAGAGCATAATTCCGAGGTATTCCAGTCACGTCCAGATGCCAGCATTCGAACGAACTTATTTCCGACCGCCTGCAAAAATCTCACTCCGAAACAAATAACTACTTAGGTAGAATGAATCTTTTCTATTGATTCCCGATGCCCTTGCAAATGCAAACATATTTTATAGGAAATATGCATAAACAATTTTCTTTCTTATAAATATTTCGTAGAAAACTATGTCTTCTTCAGATTTTATACTTGAAAAAAATGGCAGCTTGTAGTTTAAAAACATGTTAAAATTGCGAATAATTTGAATTGACGTGTAGGTTCACTTGCTTTAGGGTTTCAAAACCACACGTTACGTGCATTCTGTCTAAGGAAAATCGCACATGTCTCTAAGCTTTTATGAAAACTTCAGATAGTGGTCACACCATTTTGCAATGAATGTGGACACTCTTGTATACTTCATAGACTGCATCAATAAATGGACAGATACGACGCTTCTCAAATGGACAGTTCACGACCTTAAAGAACTCAAAATGAGAATTTGTTTAAAAAGAAAAGATACCCTTTCTTCAAGTAGATGATTTCAAGATGACGTCATTTTTCCCCAAGGTGAATGAAAGGTATTTAGTGCATACCTTCTATAAAATATAGTGAAGTTTATAAGAGCATCGAATTTAAATTGAAATCCATACGATTCTAGTAACCATTTGTTGCATTGTGCAGTTTCCGCAGGCAGCCGAAAAAAAAGCTCATTCAATATCCGACATCCTGACGGGATTTAAATATCTAAGCAAATGTTCAGCACAATAAAAATTATTACAAGTCTTTTCAACTCTAAAGCACATTTCAAAAGTTCAGCTAACATGTCTACTGTGCATAGTGATCGGTTAGGAAAGAAGTCTGTGATGGGAAGCACTAAGCAAAAAAAGTGCCCAAAGAGGCAGGTTACTTAGAAGCATACTTCACTAGCGATAAATTTTAAAATTTGTCGAATATGATAAATAGTGCCGAAGCACTGTGGTGTAGCAAGGAGCCAAGGTACTTTGACCAGGGAAGTAAGAATTAAAGAGGTAAGCTATATGAACTGACTGTAGAAATAAAAAGGTTCTTCCCACCCAGAACTGGATAGTTGCTGTCTGGTGTCTATAGGTAATCACCAAACTTCGAAGAGGGCTCCCGTACGCAAAGCACGTCTCGGAAGCCGTCAACCGCCTTCTCACACCACTCGGAGTTGAAGTTGCACACAGTTGAGAAACAAATATCAGATGTCGGATAACGAGGCTGAAAGATTCACTGCAACGGCAGGCAACGTCTGAAGTCATCTACCGGATCTGATGCAGTTGCTGACGAGGTAACTACGTCAGAAAACTGGAAGACTACTCCGAAAGCGAATGACCGAGCATGCAGCCGCAGCAATGAGGAGGAATAACGCTAGCTTCCAGCTCACAACGCATTCGACAGGAATCGGCCTCACCTCTTATTTTGAGGAGGCCGAAATTCTGGCAAGAGATGAAAACCACATGAGCCGCGAGCTGTCCGGGTCAAATTCAATGAACAAGCTCAATGACCTCAAGTCTTCAAATTATGTGCTGCGATTTTACTTGTTCCAAATTATTAATCACGCCTGGGAGTGAGAGGGGGGCGATGCTTGTGCGGGTGAGCAGCAGTCACGGTGGTAGCGAGCCAAACGACTGAGTAATTGTCACGCCAAGAATCGAAAAAGGTGATAAAATTACGGCCATTAACGACTCGGGCATGCACCAACAAGTAATCACCGCAGTAACTACACAAAACAGCGATGAAATCAAGTATGGCAATAATTTTAGGTATGTGGTCACCTGGCAATCGCATCCTTTTATGAGACTTTCTCTTAAGCATTCTTCTTCGTTTTCTTCTTCTTCTTCTTCTTCTTCTTCTTCATAAAAAGGTTCCTTCGATCTATAACTGGTAAATTGCTCTAATGCCTGTAGACAGCCAGCAAATCTTAATGACAGCCTTTTTTTCCAAGCAATCAATCGATCTCGATCGTACGATCAGAAAGACTGCCTTAGGGTTTGAGATGATTGATCAAATGGTGTCCCAAAAACGTATATATATTTTGAGTTATTATAAAAACAATTTTTATAAAAAATGTGTTCAGTGTTCCAGATGAAGCATAATAATAAAGGCATTTCAGGGATTTTTCATGTTTTTTTGAACGCCTTCTTTCAAACTGGTGTGTGCTCAGGCATATGCAGTGGAAATAATATGAAGCTATGCCATCGCAGATATCAGGAAACATTTAAGGTGGAAGTTGGGTGCATTTTAATTCAGCATGTGTGGATTTTTAAGCATCGACTTTATATTTTAAGCATCTAGTTGTGGGAAATCTAACCAAATGCGTTTATTTTGCAAAACTCCTGCGTCAAGTAAACCTTTTTAACAAGAGCTCATCAAAGTGAAAATTTTCATTACGATGGACATATGGTGAAAATAAAACTCAGTATTACTCAGCGCTCAGTCTTGATACCATTATTCATTCAAATGGGTAATATCAGAGAATAAAAAACTTTCAATTCGGCTATCAGCTGTTAAAATGTGTCCCCATTTTTTGACACCCTGTATTTAACTCACTGCTACAGATACGGATAAGACTCACAAATTAAAATTCCAACAAACATTAATGATGAGCCATCCAGCTTACGACATTTATTTCACAAGAGGGCTACACACCAGAAATTAGCTCGTCTGAATTCTATAATCGTACGACCAGAGCATCGCAGGAACAAAAACTAGCCAGAATACTGGCGAACAGATGGTGGGGAGGGGAAGAAGTAAACTATAATTTTAATGATTAGCACATTGGAGTGGCCCAACGAAGCTCTCCGTAGTCCACGACACCGGTATGAAACGGTAATTTTGACTACATGACAAATTTTATAAATAGGTACTGACGGAAAGCCTGCACGGCAAGGCTCTGTCGCATACGGTACAAGTGAACACAAATAACTCGGATGTAGTGAATGCTGGTTGAAACAGGCAGGTGGTATCAAAGTGACAGTGAAGTCAACTCACCGAGACTGGAGATATCCACGGAGTACTTTTGGTCATTTATCTCAATTGTGAAGTTGGAGGAGAGGAGAAGTTCAATACTGTTGGCCTTGGCAATGCGAAGACCATCTGCACAGAAAGAGCAAGTGCATACCGACAAAAGTTCACAGAAGGCTAACGAAGCAGACACAATTTCGCACAATGATTTAAATACAGCCATCAGTCTAGTTCAGGTAAAAAGAAGAACGTATCTACTATTTTCTACAGCCAGTTCAAATTACTTGATCAGCAGTCACATAAATATATATTTTAAGGAAGAGAAGGCCTTATCGATTAAGTAGGAAATAAAAATAGCCGTGTTTAGCATACATACACTTGTTGATATACTTTCTAGTCACAAATAATAGCCCAACATTAAGGCTTCAATGCGCGCCTGGCTGTTTACGGTGAGGCAAGTAACGGATTGATCTGAGCTGTAGTGATCCCAGTCTCACTTCTTCTAAAAAAGCAACAAGTCCGTTTAAATCCGACTGGAGATTGAGCGCAGTAGCCTGTACCTAACGAGTGCCATATGACAGTTCAACTGACAAATCCGACGAGGTCTACCGTATGTTCCACAACATGATGGTGCAAGGACAGCGACTAGCGCGCGAATTAGTTTTAAGGGAGAGTAAACTTACGCTGCATCCACTGCACCATCTCTTCCAACACTCACAGTTGCCCGGTGTCAAGCCCGGGTCAAAAGGCCAGAGGCAGGAAGGGATGCAGGTGACTGGCGCTGGGTGAGCCCGCACTTACGTGTGCCACCATAAGACCCTTTCCCATGTTAGGAATTTGCGATGGGAACGCATCCCGAATAACACATGCCGTGCCATGATCTAGCCCCCAAGTCGTTCCAGCGAAACCACCATGCGAATCGTTTAGGGGGCAAGAGTGCCATAGACATGCGTCAACAGTACAAACCTGAACTTTGAGATAGGTTCGTGCGTTCGAATCTGGACACCAAGGTTAAAAAAGCCAAAATTTCAGTCAAAGTAGTACAGTAAGAAGTTTAAACTGCTTACTTCTATAAGAAAGTGAACAACCTGGAGAGTTTGTCCAATAAGACATACTGAAGAACCATCAGGAAAGAGATTTTTGAAACGATATCTTATGAAAGCAAAACAAACATCAGTTCGTACAAATATTCTAGTCACCATGTCTAATAGATGGGTTGTTCTTGTTACCAATCACATTTTGATCAGCACTCATTGCAAGTACAGTGCGGTTTAAATTAATTTTCCGTAGGGTTGTATTGCCAAATGAATATTCGCATATTTTTCTAAAGAAGGAACATTTAATTCGAAGATTCTCTGGTTATGTCGAAGAAGTAGGTCATAAACTGAAAATTTTGATTGAAAAAGGACACGGAATTTTGAAGGTAAGAAGGCCTCAACTATATTACCCTAGAGATGTTTAAGCAAAAACACAACTCCAAACCATTTTCTCGAAGGGCAGCACGCGAACGAGGTTGCATGCCATATAGTTTAACTAAAAAGCAGTAATTTGAGCCAGACGAGATTGATTCAAACGGTAAGTGCATAATTTAAGTAAGCGTTTACGCAGTTTCAAGAAAACTTAAACTCTTCTTTCGATTAGGAAGTCTAGAAAAAGCGTCGTACCCAAGACTGAAAATATTATTTGCAAACAGGAACCTAGATAATGTCGTCAACATTGTTCGCCCAATAGTGAAGGGCGGAACGGAGATATATGCCCACTCTCAAACACGCCCAAGGTTATTTACGAGAAAAAGAAGACAACAATTCGATGTGGTAGTGAAATTTTTAAAAGCTGCGACTGCTATTCTACTCACAATTAATAAGCTGTTAAGTCATGTGAAATATTTGAACAAATCCGCAACAACTACGAAGTCAGAAAAATGAGGTTTTCTTATCGACACCTAGCACATTCAACCCAATTTAATGTCTTACTTCAAGCGTGTTCTGTTGTGCGTCTTAATGAACAGTACGGGGTAAAATGTGAGTCACACACTCCAGAAACCGGGACTGCGTTCACATGTTTAAGTAATCGACAGGTAACTTCCACCGGAAGTCTCGTTCTGTCGGCTGCCAATCTTAAAATGGAGTGCTGATTGGTTTAAAGATTATCGTAATCTGATTTGCCTAGGTTGCACGTTCAACCAATTGGCAAACGGTGTTCAGCCGGCGTTCGAAACACCTGTGCTGCAGAGTCTTTGAGATGACAGGTGCCTGTGCAAGGTCACGCGAAGATTGCGAGCTTATTGCGTGGGCCTCTCGATTTACGCTCGACGGTTACTGCGTCAAGAGTCCTGAGATGCCCTTGTTGCATGCCGCCGCTGGTGACTTGGTGCGGGATAGGGTGTATGTGTGCATGCGAAGCACTGTGTATCGGAACGGACTGAGCGCGTGCATTGAGGTTGGTCTCTATCTCTCTCAAGCTTACATTAATCATACAGTGTCTGTGGTCAGAAAGAAGATTGCATCCTAGAAGCAATGCACATGCAATCAGCAGAATAAATAAAACCTCAAATATAAAAAGGGGTTTTCCCCATAAAGGGTTGCAGGCAAGACACGGGAATGGAACTTCCACCTTTCCAGAGACCTTACACTAATTTCCAGCGGGATTAAGATTAAAGTTAAGGTTCAAGCCAGCGTTAGAGTTAAAGTTGAGGTCAAGCTAGGGGTAGGGTTAAAGCTACGTTCGGAGTTAGTGTGAGGGTTTGCGTAAGGACACAAAATATTTGCGTTTCCTGGAATATTACTCAAGACCACCTGTAATACCCCGTAGCTAACCCGGTTTTGCATTAAATGTTACGCAACACGCAAGGGGAAGAAATATTCGTGATTCCCTACAAATGTGCGTGAGTGTGTGCGTAACGGTTCACCGTTAACTAATGATGGGGTTGCGTAAAGGCCCATAGACTTCCAAGAATTTGCCTCAGAGTTATCCGAATAAAAACATCAGAGCATACTCTCCGGTAGCAAAACTATATGACCCCCACGTAATTCAATGTAACCCTAGCTTGAGTGACAATGAGACAATAGAATCTGAGATCACACAGACTGGAGACGTGTGGCACGTTTACAAAACTAACCACAGCCGTTCCTCTTCGCTCTCAGGGTAAGAGGCGGCGGCGAAAGATAGTGGACAGTGTCCCCATGTGAAGCTATGCTTACCGCTTCAGTGAGAGTTGGGGTTGACGTCCTGCCTTCCAATATAACCTACCTTGTCGTCGTATTTTCGGCAGGAGAGCTGCTAGTTTCACTGGTATTTCCGCTGAACATTCGACAAATATACATGTGATTATCCGTCCGGTGTAGAGACACTGCTACAGTTAATCCCACACTGGTGCTACAGAGGCCGCAACTGCAGACGAGATGATGAACGGACGGAAAAATGAGATGCAATCGCTTGGACAGGACGTTTGTTTGTGAAGAAGGGGACATGATCGCTGGAACAAGAGTTTTTTAGCCTGACGTTTCAGATTCTCTCTCGAACCCACCACCAGGGACAGTCGCACAAAAGGGTGATAGGGGGCACAAGGGGCGCAGTATTTTAGGGCGTGGTTGCCAGGCAACCATACGTCTACTATATTTGGCAGTCCTTGTGGTCCTTGCCGGGGGTCATGGTTGATGGGATGATTGCTCGTCGGTCCATGCTCGAGTCGTTAATGCCCGTGATTTCATCACCGTTGTCGGTCTTTGGCGTGACGATTACTCGGCAATTTGGCCCGCTGTTACCCGGACTTTTGATCACCCGCATCCTTTCCGCGTGGCAGGTAATTTTTATGCCCAGGCGAACACGCAATACAGAATATAGAGACAGCAGATAATTGCACTTGTTAATTGAATGCGTGCCAGAGAACCACGACTCAAACATCTCATGGCTCACGCGGTTGTCACCCAGCCACACCTTCAAGTGCGTCCAATGATGACGATGGTATTATCCACGTACCATGATATTGAAATATCAGCGAGTCTAGCCGCTGCAGAATTGCAGGCCTGCGACTGTCCCCGATGATGGACTCAAGTTAGAATCCGAAACGTGAGGTAAATAAATGTACTGGTCAACTGATGGCATCTCATTCTTCTAAATTACTTCCTAGAACTCGAGATTTCAGCATTATCGACACGGTGGGAAACTGTTTTTTGTTAGGTTAAGTTCGGACAAGTGAGGTATGGATTGCGGTGATATGGACAGACAATGGAAGACGGGTCCCATTTGCTGGCATTTGCCCAAATATTGAAGAGAGCGGGAAGGCTTTATGTTCGAACAACAATGTGCTGGCGGGCTTTTGAAATTGAGCCGCCATCTTTTCCGCTCTCCATTCGCATGTGAAATTTCTTATATCTATGTCGGAGGTCATCAGCGCACGACGCTGGCACCGATTTGAAAGAAGTCCAATTTGGTCGATATTTTTGAGACGCATTCAAGAATGATTCTTCATGAGGTAAATATGTGCATTCGTCTGCCACTTGTTTGTGATCTTCCGGTTTTGTGTGGCTTGTGTTCCCAACCTTTATCACGGTGAATGGAGGACATTTTTTTGCTGAAAGTTTTGGAATTTTATTTTCAAAATAAAAGCGTAACCCTCTCCTCCTCCTCTCCTCTCTCCTCTCTCTCTCTCTCTCTCTCTCTCTCTTCTCTCTGTGCCGAAGCGGCGGATGGAGACATCAACCACCGAAGCCAGGAACTGCATGCAGTGAGGTGTACACAAAACAACCACAGGCTGTCTTGAGGGAATAAAATTCAAATAAAGGTGCTTACGTTCAAATATATAGGGCTAACAATAAGGAACCCAAACAAACATGTGAGTGGACAGAGACAGTGCATTAACGGTTAACATCTAACGCTAGTTTTGACTCTTCTTAAAAAGGCAAAAAAATGGGCTTTTATGTGAAATACAATAGTAAATTATTAACCACGAACGATTTTTCATCATGGACCATATTTGTGAAAGCTGCTTCACTTCTGACACAACGTCAAATTTCAAATGATATGGTACGAAGAATGCAAGTCGTTATTTGTGGACAAAACGTTTTCCGATGAGACCAAATTGGCGAAATTTCCGGGAGCTGTACTCATTTAAGAGTTTAAGTGTCCATTAAACTTGGGAGGTCTTTCTTTGAAAATCAAGGGAGTGAATATTTAATAGGTCAAAGACTTGTACCATCGCCGGAATTAAAGCGGTAACTTTAAAAAACAGAGGCAGGGCATAGTTGACATAATTTTACACTTCTTATTTCCGCAAATTATTCACAATGAAAAGCCCTTATCATGCACAACGTGCATGATAAGAAACACTATAGAAAATGTTTCGAGAACATTGATTTATATTTCTTGCCTCCATCGGGGGGTTGAAGCATTTTACTTTCAGTTTGAAAGTTAAAAAAATAGAACGTGCATAATATTATAACAGGGGTTTTTAATTTATTGCCCACACGAAACAGTATTCGTTTATTTGTGGGCATTCGTATACTGTTTGTGATTCTAAGAGTAAGGTTCGCCTGCAACGTACGCCATTTCGATGGTTTAGGTCCCCCCTAAAAGGTGAATTCCAATGATAGTTCCTGTTTTGGTTTATTGAATTTTGGCTTTTGGACGACACTTTGAGGGCAGTTTCGAAATTATTTCGAACGCTGTGTGCCTTTTAGGTGTTTTGGTGCATACTATGTAGGTGTGTGGGGGGACCTTGGAACGTAGGATCTTATTCAGGCGTGCTAACACGGGCAGGGCTATCTCCGGTCGCGCCAGTCACCTTCGCCCGACCCCACCTCTGGTTCTCTTGTCTCTGTCTTGACATCGGGCGCAGGCAGGTAAGAGAAGAGAGAGAGAGAGTGAGTGAGGTAGCTGCAGCGCAGGTCCACTATCACTTAAACCTAATCCACGCGCAAGTCACCATCCCTGCACCATTCTCCTGTGAAACATACGGTGCACATAGTCGAACTGTCGGAACGGGCCATGCGGTTAATTTGCACCCCATAAAAATGCCACACGTTGGGAGAGAGTATAGTGGTACACCGAAATTCGGGTTCCCGCCACACCAGCCACTTACAACCTATGCCGACTCTGGTACTCTTGGCTCTGTCATGACATCGGGTCTGTGTGCGTAAGGAAGGAGACCGCGGTAGATGCTGCGCAAGGCTAATATCAATAAGGCCCTCGGAGGCGGTCGCGCAAAGACCGGTTATATAGGCAGATAAGGACTGACATATGTCAGCCTCCCATATTATCTCTGATATTTGTTAAGGGGATTGATCATTGTCCTATCTGGTCTTAATTGCGCATACTTTATACAGGTATGTAACTGTTATGTTAGCATTTATTTCTAAATAATTTGATCCGCCTCAGGACCAAGACTCAGACTGCAGTGGCTTCTTCTTAATGTGACCCGTTTCGCTTCCATTTAATTAAAATCAAAGCCGCCCCCTTCTTCGTGTGTGAAATCCTGGTCTTTTGTGCGTACAAAAGGATGGTGGTAAACCTGGGTACGGATGCACGCCACGCACGCCAACTGCACCCGATCACGCGTCCAGTTGGCTGAGGAGAGCGCGTTTGATGTAGTGATGTGCAAGTCACCGTCCTTGCGCGCTCTCTATTCGAGAGCACACTGTAGACATCCTCAGAATGGATGGTAGAATTGTCATCCCAGTAAAGTGAAGGCATTAGTGAATATAGCACAAAATGCAGGAAGATTTAGTTAGGTTTAACTTTAAGATGGGAAAGCTTGAAATAATCTACACTACCAATATACATGGAAGGGCAAAGGAATAAGACTTGAATACTCGTTGCCACAAATATCATCTAAATACTCGAGTTTACATTACGATTTTTGGTTCGATAGAAATTTAACCGCTAGTATGTTACCGAGGCATGCTTTTTATCCAATACCAAAAAGGTTTAGTGCTACTACTACTACTACTACTACTACTACTACTACTACTACTACTACTACTACTACTACTACTACTACTACTACTACTACTACTACTACTACTACTACTACTATTACTATTACTACTACTACTACTACTACTACTACTACTACTACTACTACTACTACTACTACTACTACTACTACTACTACTACTACTACTACTACTACTACTAATACTACTTCTACCACCAAAGGGACTAATTTATGCTAGTTACCTGAAGAGAGAAGGGCAATTCTGTCGATGCCTTTGTCCTCCTTTTGTATTGCCTCGATCAGGTCACCTACAGTGTTGCTGAGGGGCCGCATAGTAAAGATGCACGTCTCTTTGCGCGAAGGCAAAGGAATGTAAAAACGTGGCAGTCCATTGGTCAAAACTACTTGTGCTGCAGGCTCAGCTGATTGGAGGGAAAATCTACGGATGAATTGGTAGGGAGGACGGAAGAAAAGTGCACCACGGCCCCAGACCTACAGGCGAGAAAAAGACACGGAATGCAAAGTATATGGCAGCAACAAAGCAGTGGCAAGTTAGCGAATTTAGACTGCATGTGTTGATATACACAAACGCCCAAGGTGAATATTTATATATACTCTAACAATTCATTGTGACACGATTAATTCTCCATCCAAATGATCCTAAGATAGGTTTTTGGTGATGCACTAAATAGAACCAAGAATTTAAGTTCTGCGAATCTTCCCATGTTAAACTTAAAAATTCACATCGACAAACATATTTTTTTCGGTAATTCATCATCGGGCCAGTACAATTACAGGGAAATGAATCTATGAGTTGTTGACAGGGTTTAAAAACGTCCAATCGTTTATACTGATCGCATACGCGCCACCTACATGGCGAGGTCGCTGTGTACAGGTCATTAAGACTGTAGGGAGGGTGTGAGGTAGGGTTAAATATGGAGTCGAACAGCACTGTCAAGTACGCGGAGTAAATAACTGTCATCAGAAGGCAGGGACGTCATATGAACACCATATGAAGTAGCTGTAGGCCACAGACCACACGGTGCTGGGTTTGTTAGCCATATGGCCATTGCCTCGGCTTTTGCAAGGACTCCTGGTGTCTGGTAGACATGCTTCTTTGGGGTTAACCCTGTCCAAACCTTATACTTTCAGTTGCCTTGTAAGTGTACCGACCCGATGATGAATTAACGAAAACATGTTTGCCGATTTGGCTTTGTTAATTATTCAACTTGAAAAATGATTGCGGGGCAAGTTTTACCTGATGCTTCAATGAAGGTTGGCATCTTAGACAGTTACCAGAACAATTTTTCAGAATTACAGTAAATAAGGTCAGAACTATGAGCAAGATACCAAAAAGAACGCAAGACTAAGCAGGTATTTGATTTTAGCTGTGTGCCAAAGCTACGATTACAAATTTTTCAAAAACTTATCACATGAATCTTTACTTATAAAAATGGATCAACCTTCGAGAATGTTGAGAAATGTAGTTTTGAAAAAACGCCAGTTATTTGCAGGTGACAAAATACGTGTACCTTTCATAAAGATTTTTAGTTCTATTGTGGTGATGAATACTAAAAGCAACGTAGGACGCCCGACGAAACTTTTCCATTAAAAGTTTGAAGCGCATATAAGTAGACTTCGGATAAATAAAAATTGGAATGTTCACCTAAAATCAACACAGCTAACTAAACGCGGAACTTCATGCGCATTAAAATCAGAGAATTTCTCAGTCGGTTACGTATTGTGAGCTACAGACACTCATTCGGTTTAACTAAACACAATCCCAGAGAATTCAAAAAAGAAATAACATAAATGCGGCTGGTTAATCCAGAAGATGAAATATTTGAATGCAAAAGAGAGAAACTTGAACACCAAGGAGTTGACACATGGAAGAAGATGGTGAATATGCTCTCAATTATGATCTAAATCATCACAGTAAGGACAAAGAATACTCATGTGGCAACGATAAGTTGGATCTGCAACGTCAAAGACTACATACATGATGGATGGGCATCAATACCTAAATTAAGTACGACAACGGAGAACAGATAGATATTTAAGAAAAGATAAAATAACTGAAAAACCGGGAGTTGAGCTTATTTGTAAAAATATATCCAGTGTACCTTATCAAGGGGAATGCGAGCCATCCCGTTATTCCAGAAAAGCCTACTACATTTTGCGTGGTGCAGATAGTGTATTGCATGCATGGAGGGATCATCTAGTCAGATTTTAGTCCACTTATCCCGATTTTGTCTTGCCACCGAGGCTCATAGAATTAGAAGCGACATAAAATGGGAGATGCCGCGCAAGTCTACCATCATTATAGACTAATTCACGCGCATGTAGGGATCCTGCGCCTACCATGCTGTGAGGCAACCGGTGAAAATCAGCACTGGCGACGACGCAACAGACATTTCAAAGATAAGTATAAAACAGAGAGTTTTAGAATGCAAGCTATAAATTGGAACGGAATGATCTTATTTTGAAACTAATGACAGTTTTAAAGGAAATGGGAGAATCATAACTGCCGAGGCATATTGTATAGAAAAGAAGCCGCAAAATGGTATATAACAGAAAAAACTTCAAACTTCAAGTCTATATGCATGGTACAAGCGAGGAAAATAATGAAGACCAGAAAACGCGGCAAAGCTGAAGTTAAAGACGGCCGCGGTAAATAAAAGAATTATTTGTTAAGGTTGAAATCAAAGACCAAATCTAAAACGACCAGACTGACCTCTAAAGTCAGTTAACATCCGACTCTAACTTATGTACATAAGGCGTGCATTGCATCAGAATACTCACACTAATGCGTCTTCTAAGAATGAACAAGTGATTAGTTTTGGAGTTGTTTACAACCTAAAACTGGCTGCCATATATTCATAGTTGATTCTAACAAATCGGTAAGCACCAGCTTGTTCAAGGTATTACATGAGAGCGAAGACTTTTATATTTATCGATTAGATGGTCTAATGTTGATGGTAATGCTTCAAATCAACTTACATTGAAAAGGTAAAGTTTTTTATTCTAAAGTTGGTTTTAATTAAACACATCTAAAATACCAACCGAATTTATGTTGCGAGAGGTAATTGTTCTTATGCCAGGGTCAAAGGCACATAGCATATGTCGAACCGATTCTCAAGGGTATAGAGAGGACAAATAGTTAAACAAGTTCTGATTAAACCTAACAACAAACAGTCAGTGCGACGGTTGAACGTATTTCTTTGGACACGGATCTGACGCAGAAGAGCCCGCAGATTGTCAGTAAACAAATTACAAAAATTAAGTCCACTCTGGCGGCCGTGTTTTCTTAAACTCAAAATGTTCTTAAGTGGTTGGTAAAGGGTCAGTGTGGTGGGCAAAACAATTAATATAAATGAAAGTATATAAATATCCTTTCATCTGAAATTTCAGATGAGCTAATAAATAAGTTACTGTGAAGTGGTGAGGAGACTATTTTGGTTCCTAAATAAGCGTAACATCTAAAATAAGAGGCAGGTACGATTGCGGAATTAAATACCGGTAAAATTGTAGATTTACAAACGAACGGGAAGGTGACAAAATTTGACTCTTATGAGGCAACATTGATGTTCACGTCAATTTACGAGAAACTAGAAGTTTGAGAATGTCCAACATGTAAGTTTTTATGACCTCGGACTTTAATGAATGCTTAAAACAAGAAATACCCTCGTAATGGGAGTCAGTCCAGAAGGACTAATGGCCATCGCGCCGAATGGGCACTGTTAGATGAGCGGCGCAAGAAGTACAATCAACCTTAACGATCAAGGTCACAATAACACAGTAAAACACATACGGCCTTTTATGTTGCCCAATAATATACTACAAAATTACACTTACTTTATCGTTTTTAGGTTTTGTTTTTAGGTAAGCCTTTATGGTTTGGCAAGCTTGCTTGAGGCAAAATTAATTTATTTAAATGATTGCGAGGATTCGAGTCTCAGGGGTGTGCATGATAAAAGACGAAGTCTGTGCGGGCACCGGGATCACTTGTTTCCATTTCTCACCGTTCAAACTTCTGAAAGATTCAGAAGGCATTGATAAGCTGATGCCTACGCATTTGGCCTTGGAGGACGGATATAGAAAAACAAAACAAGAAAAACAAAATAAACAAAAAAAACAAAAAAAGAAGGTTATGGCACGCTCTGACCTATTAAAAAGTACCTGTCCCTTAAAACCTCCAAAAAAGGGAATTTCGTATTCACATATAGCCTCTTTAAGCAAACCTAAAGCGCAAATACGAGACATCCTGTCAGCCAAACCCCGTAAACCAGTAGAAGTTTCGTTCGTTAGAATGAGAGTTCAATGTAGTTTGTTTTGTATACCATCATAACTTTGCTAAGGCAGCATCAGAAGTGATCTGGCTTTTCAACGTAACACCGCATGGCCACTGGAGGCTGCACCTAAATGCGATCTTGAAAAGGTTGGTGAGTTTGTTAAACCAAAGAGGAAAAGGCGTTAAGTAGATCGAGCCGTTCACGGGTTTCGATCCTGTCAATTCATATGGACCTATCGGACCAAGTGAGCTGTATTCAAGTTCGCACTCAGTCGAAAGATCTGAGCTGAAAAGAGGCGCCCAATTGCGTCGATAATTAAATGAAGTTATAAAATGAGTCACAGCGTTTGTATCAATAATTCCAAACGAGCGAGTTAAACATGATCTATATCTCCTTCACTTGCACGCAAAAACGTTGTTAACGGACGATGAATCCATTCAAATTCTCATAGCATATAGAAAAGGGAAGGCTCCGTCAGCACCCTGTTCAACTTCTCCGCCAAGACCTCTTAAAATAATTTTGGAAAATTAAGCACAGACATTTTCTGCTTCAGAGAAAATCATCCCTAGGCAGTCTGCATTCTGAAGTTTTTTAAGCCGGAGTGCGAGCTGAAAGAGCGAATGACAATGAAACAATTAATAATAGAACTGGAAAGACTAATGTTTGTTTTGACAATGCCTTTTAATAAATTCGAAACTGAGGTGCTTTAAAACGAGCGCGCAATATGACATAATTGTTATGAGATCATTTTACGGAAGCATGGGTTATATAGATATCATAGTTCGTTGGGAAACAGTGCATGGAAGACATAATTTGGAGAAGGTCTTCTAAATTCCCGATGGTCCTTTCTCGCGGTCATAGAGAAAGCTGCTCAGAAAGGGAGACGAAAAATAAAAGGTTAATTGAATCGGTGTTAAGATAAATGTGCAGTCTTCACTTAAATGTCAACAGGTTATTTGATATCCTTCTATCAATTGGCAGGTTAATTCAAAGAAACCAGTACCTGAAAGCAAAGAACAGAGAGCATTAAGATGTGGAGGATTTAAGAGACGGTATAATCAGTGAAGAAATACGTAGGTTGTACGGATGACTAATGGGGCTAAGAGCTGGAATTCGGGGAATATTTGAACTATTATTAAGGCGATAAAGGAGGCAGAAGCCAGTCCTCGAACCTATAGAAATTACGGTTTGTTAGCTAGCACTTGGTCGACTAGGAGGTATTTGAAAGTGTCGGAGGTAAGAATATCCAAGTAAAGTGTCTTTGGACCTTTTAAATTTTAAAATTGCAAGACCCTGTCATTAAATCCAAAAATGGACAGCAATGTTCAAGAATGGGAAGGGCAAACATTTGCTAACGTACAGATTTAATTTCAGTAAGATATAAATAACAAGATTAAAAAACAACAGATATGGGCAGCTTTGGTTGTAATTCTATCGGCATGAGGCGACAGATCTAAGTTATAAGTGTTACTTAAAGCTAAATCCTTGATGATGGAACATTCAGTCATAGCGGTGCCTTGAAAAATAACTGTATGTGGTAGTCTTTCACGCCTGAAGCACATGTAACGAAACTTAGAACATGAGAATTCCATTTGCCACGTTGATTTATACGTAAAAAGAGCAAGCAAGTCTGCATAGATTACTTCTAAGTATCAATGGGCCGAAGATTATAGAGGAATATACAAATTTAAGATCGTCCACATAATTAAAAGAATCAGTGTTTAACGGCTGATGAAATATCATAAATGTAAAGCAAAAACAAAAGAGGACCTAGCATCGTGCCTTGAATAACACCGCTTACAATAGGGGGTCTTAGCTAAAAATGAGAACACCACTAACACCTTTGGTTTACGATAAATTGGAAATGACGTAATGAAATCAGTTAGAGACTACGAAGTCCTGAAGCTTCGAACTTAACTATAAGTCTCCAATGAGGCACTTTATCGAAGGCCTTGCTATGATCAAAATAGATAACGGCCACAGAACGATGATCATTATGAAGACATGTTAATAGATTCAGAAAAGACAGGTGACATGTTTCACGAGATCGATCGGTAAGGAAGCCATGTTGGGAACAGGTAAGAAATTGATTGTTTATGCAAAACCATAATTTGTACGGCAATTAGTTTTTCAAAGAGTTGAGCAAGAGAAGGTGTTTTATGAACACCACGATAATTGTGAACATCCGAGCTTAAGTCAGATTTAAATACAATAATAATGATAGAGGTTTTCCATTAACCAGGAAAGAAACCATTCTCAAGAAAATCTGAGAACACTTTGCTCAGCAGAGCGGGAAAATCACTTAGCTGTTTAATAAGGGAATTTGGGATGTTTTCGGTTCCGAATGTGTGTGATTGATTAAGCAGGCCTATCTGTTTCTGAATGGTTATAGGAACGAACACAACGTTATTGAGCAACGCTTGAGACGTCAGGGCAATCGAAGGGACGGGATTGTTTTCAAGGGTTAAATGTTTGGTAAAGAAGGAATTTAACAATTCTGCTTTGTCGAAATCCTCTCTAATGTACTTATTTTTGCAATCGAGTAAGGGCGTAATGACTTTGTGAGATTTAGTGGAAGAACGGAGGCGGAACACTTGGGCAACAGATCTGGAAGTATTATCATCGCTGATTGCTAGAAACTCCCTACGCCTATCTCATGAAATCCTCATTTTTAAAGCTAATTCAAATATTTGTGCGAACCTTAAGTGTCCCGATAACGAACATATGGACAGATCCTTAAGCTGCTTTCTTAACTTTTTAAGTCCATTTTTAAGAAAGTGTGGAACCGAGGAAGAAGCAGTATTCACTTCAAAGGTGTTTTATGCAATGAAATTCAGGAGGCCTTTTGTTAGGCCTTGCAAGGTATCATGGAAAAAACTTGAATCATTATTTGAAAAAGGGCTTGGCCAATCCAGAGTCCTTGTAAAATTGTTACATAAGTCATTGTTTACATGAGCAAAGTCAAAAAGGTACGTTTTATTTCTGGCTGTACAGAGGAGGAGACTGGAGACAACAATAAAATAATGCATGATCACTTGTTACAACAGGTTTTGATGGAAATTCATAAGCAAAAGTTGAACGCAATTAGCAAAAATCAAATATAAATACAATCTTCTCTAGTCACTGAGCTGACTTATCAAGAAATGTTTGAAAAATAAATCGTGTTTAACAAGTTCTCACATTTTTGAGGGAAAGTATTTGCATGCCAAGCGATTTCCGGCAAAGTAAATTCTCCTACGATAATTTTGACATCAAATGGAGCTTCCGTATATTTTTCAAAGAGTTCACGGAGCTGACTTTCCTTGCCGACATAAAAAAGAAGATTATAGACACAGCCAATTATGTTTTTTCTTGTACGGGAGGATGATTGAAACGAAAGAAGTATTTCCGGAAAAGGAAAAAAATGCTAAGATCATAAGGGAAATGTACAAGAGATTTAACGTAAAGAAGACAACAGCCACCAGGTTTTCAAATGCAATCATGTCGATATAAACTTAAATTATCTAAAGCGAGCTTTGAGCCTGAAATTAGAGCATGAGCCCAAGATTCTGTTGTACACATAATATCTGGGTCAAACTCAAAAGCTACAGTTCTTAGCTAAGTCATCTTTTTCACGACTGACCTCACGTTGAGTGAAACTATACTGAGCGTATTTGTGGAATGCGGGATACGCTCATTAGTGGTTATAAAAAAAGGAAGACTTGGTGGTGTGGGACTAAACTGTAGAGAAGAAGGTGTTGGCGGAAAATAAAATTGCTGCGGTCTACAAATGTCCAAGATGTTACTGATAAATTTCTTAGGATAATTGCAGAAAAGCATATTTGGGTGCATAAATTGAGAGGAAGACTATCTTTTGTGTTAGCAAAAATAAAAGATGGCCTTAAAATAGGAGAGGGAGGAATATTGGAATAACATGAGGGGAGAAAAATATTTGAAAATTAAACAAATGGTTTTGGAAAACGTTTACCATAAAGGGTAGGGTTAATTATTTATGAGAGCCTGAGAAGCTGTTTGATTTGGATAATTGCTAAGGAAATTGTGTGTATCTTTAGAAGGTGAGGAGGATTAGGAGGTTTCCCAACTGTAATGACTTGGTCCAGTTTGTTAGACTAAGTCAGCAGTAGGAAACAAGGAAAACTACTTTGAAACGGAGAAGCAGTCGGTATCGGCACTTAATATGGAGTCACTGACATTACAGTTGGGCTAACGGCATGGTTGATAGCTACTGAGTTAAAAATTCCTATTCGCGAAGTAGAAGTCGTCAATGGATTCGTTGGAATAAAAGTGGGAGGTGAAGTAAAGGGGGTTTTTGAACCGGAAACCAGAGGAGATTACTGTATTTTCTCGTTGGGGTTTGCATAGCCATGACCAGACTTCTGGATATTAGCATGAGTAGCCGAAGACCTATGCGAGAGGGGAGACATATTCCTTCGCTCCTGGATGACAAGAAATATGACCTCGTTGCGCAAAGGTGGAGTCCACCTCGATTGGTGAATAAAGGGTGACTAATATGGGTGGATTTTTGCTACGTGAGGAGAGGCGTTTGGCTTTCGATATTTTGTAGTTGAAGCCGCACGAGTACAGGAAGTCTACGGCAACGTCAATAAGTCGTTTGTTTCGGGAAAAAATTTCAATAGAAAATATAAATTTCTTTTCTGTCGGTCTAATATTTCGGTGGCAACCAAATGGGCAAGAGAGTCATGACGCTGATATTCCTGAAAGGCAATAGCCGAGATTTCACCGACGAATAAGTTCCCCAGTAAAGAGAGAACTGATTCAAACTTCAACATAAAGTAATTACAATTTAGACTTGCAAAAATTCCCATCAAAGGATTCAGAAGGCTAGTTGGCAAGCATACGCGTGCTTTTGATAAATTCTCATCGGGCCAGTACATTTATATGGGAAACGGAGAACAAGTTAAGATTTAAAATCAATAAGTTTCATCTCGCCACACCAGAGAGTCGTGTTAAAAGGGAGAGGAAGTGGCGATAAGAGACAAATGGTTAAGCGGCAGTGAGGGTTTGGTGGTCGTTCACGAAAGGGAGGGGAAGGGGAAGGGAAGAGGATAACGGCCTGGATTGCATGTAATTAAGCCGTCATCAGCCACGCTAAGCACGGAGCTTGTAGAAGGTTCTTTTGTGCGCACAAGACCGGTTTTCTCAACCGGATGGCGGTGTTGCTGCTGTTGCTAGCAGCCACTGACCCAGTGAAGTGGGATAGTTCAGTGACACTTTATAAATCACACGGAAGGCTTCGTTAGGGTCCACACAGTGCCCGGAATCCACCAGGTGTGCGAGAAACGCGCTGTTTATGCTTTTAACTTGCCTTTTCTCAACCATGCCAGGAGGTGCTCCTTTATTCTTTTGGCTAGGCGCCAACTCGTGCGACCAATATAACCTGCTCCACAGGAGCAAGTGAATGAGTAGATGCACGTGTAAAACAGGGTTGGTTGAGAATAATATCTGAATTCTCGCCGCTGGGAAGGTTCGTGCGACGGCTTGGTCAAGGCGGCTTTTCAGGAGTTCACTTGCCGCATCTCCTTGGAAGGGGACTTTGAGAAATAGGGTTTTCTTTTCTGCAGTAAGTGTGGTGGGTTTTTCTGGTCATGTGACCATATTCTTTGTAATATATCTATCCGGATAGCCATTTTCGCGAAGTATGTTCTAGATCTTTCGGAGCTCTTCTTCGATAGAGTCCGCCAAACAAATATTTCTAGCCCTTTGCGCCAAACAACGGACTATATTGCGTTTCTGTTGGATGGGTATGAAACTGACAAAGTTTGTATATTGTCCAGACCAGGTTTTCTTTCGATGAACGCTTCTTTGGACACTACCGTCAGGACTTCGGCTTAGGAGAACGTCTAAGAAAGGACGCAGAACCTCCCGTTTTTAGCTCCAAAGTGAACTTGATGGACGGATGTGTTTGCTTAACAGCATCTAAGAGTGCATATACATTGGTTTCTTCATTGGCAATCGCAAAGTTGTCATCAACGTAGCGACCGTTGTGTTGTAGTTTATTGATCCGATCGCTTAACTGGGATTTCTCCAGTTAACGCAGACAGTTCAAACTGCTTAGCCTTAAAAACTCGTTGCGTCTGCTTGTCACTTCCGTGACTACTAGATGCAACCAAGCAACGCTTCGGTTTAACGGTTGATATCTTGCGACGAGCTGAGATTTTGAGTTCTCATTTTTGCTTGGAGGAGGCTATAGTTTGTTTAAACTTTAAAAAAATCAGGCAAGTAATTTTCTACGACAATCTTGCAGATCTTGTGATCAAATTTCAGCAATTATTTAATGGTTTTCGAAATATACACCGTTAAAGGACGTTACGATGCACAAAAACGAATTGCATAATTCAGTTGAGCAATCAGGAGGCAAAACTCAAAAGGAGAATGACGAATGATATTCCAGGAAAACTAGGTTGGTGCTCACGGAAAAGATTTTTTAAAATCAAACGCTGAATGATTTTCTTTCCTAAACAATTCATTTTATGAAATTTCTTACACTTATTTTCGAATAAGAGGATATTTCTTAAACAAAACAGGAAACTGGGAAATGGTATGGGTAAAAAATCACACTGAAAAATAAACGAACAATGAGGCTTCGCAGAGTGTGCTCTGCAATAAAGATTTCCTGCCAGTTGGTAAGTTGACAAAAACAGCAGTAACTGCAGACAATTTATTGTTGGAAATCAAATTGTTTTCCACAATTTTAACTAAGGGTAGATATACGTGCTTGGAAAATCCTCTAACTATAACAGATCCATCTGACTAATAATGAGACTATGTCGGGTGAAAGAGTTGACTATGAAGGTTCCGCCTGTAGGAGAGGACGAGCAACACAGGTATAAGCAGGGGATAACGTGTTAAAAATGCAAAATTTGTCTGAAAATCCGGTTATAATTTAAACTTGAAATGAGGAATTCCTGAAAAAATAGAATTTTTACTTAGCTTTCAAAAACGTGCTGCTTGCCATGACTTTGACTTTGAGATTGCCGGTTTACAGGCAGTATCGGACGCAATATGTATTGGGAATCAGCCTGGCACTTAAAAACTACAGAATATATATATATATATATATATATATATATATATATATATATATATGATAGTGTGTGGCTCACCGATCTGCTTAAGGAACATTTCATGTTCCGTTGTGCCCTGGAACTCAGACTAGAGTATTCTCACAGGCAGTCGTATAGCGACATGTAGCATATGTTGATAAAGCAGAACCGACAAAGACAGGGGAGACCGGAATGGCTCATTTCTGGCTTATTAGCCGTCATCAGCTGTCATACCCAATCCCAAGTGTGGCACACCTGGGATTCGAACCCGCGAACTTTGGTAATTGCGTCAAACGCTCTACCATTGAGCCATGGGCTCATTGTTTTGTCGTTTGCGATTGGGAATATGATGATAGTGTGTTGCTCACCAATCTGCGTAAGGAACATGTATATTCCGTTGTGCCCTGGAGTTCAGACAAGAGACCTCGCAGGCGGTCGCATAGAGACATGTAGCATGTGTTGATAAAGCAGAACCGACAAAGACAGGGGAGACCGGAATGGCCATTTCTGGCTTATTAGCCGTCATCAGCCAATCATACGCAATCCCAAGTGTGGCACACCTGGGATTCGAAACCCGCGACCTTTGGTATTGGAGTCGAACGCTCTACCATTGAGCCACGGGCTCGTTGTTTTGTCGGTTGCGATCGGGAATATGATGATAGTTTGTTGCTCACCGATCTGCTTGAGGAACATGTATGTTCCGTTGTGCCCTGGAGCTGAGACTAGAGCCCTCGCAGGCGTTTGCATAGTGACATAGTGACGCAAACACCCTCTTCGCGTTAAACTTCCACTAGAGCAACCCACCTTAAACAAGAAGA
>WEDG01000374.1:7500-35667 GCA_017591395.1 Schistocephalus solidus | reverse complement strand
ACCACTCACTTCACCACCACTCACCACTCACTCTCATGCCACCACCCACCACTCACTCCACCACTCACCACCACCACCAACCACCACCATTTTCGCACCACTCACCACCACCACCACCACTCACTCACCACTACCATCACCACCACTCAATTTCAATTTCACCTTTACTTTCACCACTCACTACCTACCATGCCATGCCACTCACTCTCAATTTCACCACCACCACCACCACCACGCACCACCTACCACTCACTCTGCAATTTCACCACCACCACTCACCACCTTACCGTGACCAATTCACCACCTGGCCTAATTAATCCTCCACCACCGCCTACAATTACCGTCCACTCACCACTTGCACTTGGCCTACTCACTCACTTCACTCTCACTCTCACCACCTGCACCACTCACCACTCTCACCACTTCTCACTCACCACCTCACCCGCCCACTCACTCACTCACCTACCACTACTCGACCACCACCACCACCACCTCACTCACCACACTCAACACCACCACCACCGCTCACCACCACCAGCCACCTACCACCACCACCACCACCACCACCACCTCACCTCACCACCACCACCACCACCGACCACTCACCACCAATTTCACCTACCTTTACCACACCACCACCACCACCACCTACCACCACTCACCTTACACCACCACCACCACCACTCACCTCACTCCATTACCACCAATCACCACTACTCACCTACCTTACCACCACCACCTGCCTGCCACCTCACCACCACCACCTCATACCACCACCGCCACCTACTCACCACCACTTCACCACCTACCGTCACCACCACTTCACCTACCACCACCGTACTCACCAATTTTCACCACCACCACTCACCACTCACTCTCACTCTCACCACTCACTCACCACCACCACCACCTCACCACCACCACCACCACCACCACCTCACCACTCACCACCACCACCACCACCACCACCACCTCACCACCACCACCACCACCACCACTCACCACCACCACCACCACCACCACCACCACCACCACTCACCACTCACTCTACCACCACCACCACCACCACTCCACCTCACCACCACTCACCAGCCACCACCACCACCACCACCACCACCACCCACCACCACCACCACCACCACCACCACCACCACCACCACACCACCACCACCACCACCACTCACTCACCACTCACCACCACCACCACCACCACTCACACTCACCACCACCACTCCACCACCACCACCACCACCACCACCACCACCACCACCACCACCACCGCACCACCACCACCACCACCACCACCACCACCACCACCACCACCACCTCACCACCACCACCACCCCTCACCTCACCACCACCACTCCCACCACCACCACTCACCACCACCACCCCACCACCACCACCACCACCTCACCACCTACCTCACTCACCACCACCACCACCACCCTGTACCCCACCTCACCACTCACCCCATCCACCACCACCACCACCACCACCACCACCACCACCACCACCATCACCTCACCACCACCACCACCACCACCACCACCACCACTCACCACCACCACCACCACCCACCATCACCACTTTCACCACCACCACCACCTCCACCACCACCACCTACCTCACCACCACCACCACCACCACCACCACTCACCACCACCACCACCTACCCCACCACCACCACCACCACTCACCACCACCTCACCACCACCACCACCTACCCACCACCACCTACCACCACCACCACCACTCACCACCACCACTCACCACCACCACCACCACCACCACCACCACCACCACCACCCACCACCACCACTCACCACCACTCAATCCCCACCACCACCACCACCACCTCATGATGATGATGATGATGATGATGATGATGATGATGATGATGATGAGTGATGATGATGATGATGATGATGAGTGATGATGATGATGATGATGATGATGATGATGATGATGATGATGATGATGATGATGATGATGATGATGATGATGATGATGATGATGATGATGATGATGATGATGATGATTGATGATGATGATGATGATGATGATGCTGATGATGATGATGATGATGATGATGGTGATGATGATGATGATGATGATGATGATGATGATGATGATGATGATGATGATGGTGATGATGATGATGATGATGATGATGATGATGATGATGATGATGATGATGATGATGATGATGATGATGATGATGATGATGATGATGATGATGATGATGATGATGATGATGATGATGATGATGATGATGATGATGATGATGATGATGATGATGATGATGATGATGATGATGATGATGATGATGATGATGATGATGATGATGATGAGGTTACAACGATTGAAATAGTAAAAACAAAAATAAATTGAGCAGCTGAATATCAACTACTTCGAAAAGTCATCTTAACTTCTGCTGGATCTTTTCATGCCGTAAAATGTTCGATTATATATTTATAGTGAAGAAAGCTAGGTTCAACGCCTCCTGTATTTTAAGTGTTACTCCTGAACTTTGATTAGTTCGCATGTCAGGCCCGGCTAAATGCACCGGTTTTTAAGTGTACCTACCCGTGAAGATAGAAGGTGGACAATGCAAGAAAACAAAACATTTTTCTTCTCACAACATGAATCTGGGAGTTACTTATTGAACAATTATTGTCAGCGAAAATTAAGTTAATGAATTATAAACTGTATTAGGGATTATTCATCCCATCCTGTAACTACCGCTTCTGGAAATTCTTATCACTCAAAATGGCTTGGAAGGAAATTAAAGAATGTAATATTAACTATCGTACTGTTCATGAACTCAGCCACGATATCTGTGCTACGACGGAAGTTAAAAAGACAATAGGAAGGCACTGTTCAGTATGGCCCTAAATGGTTTATGTACCTGTATTGGTCCGATTCCGGGCGCATGTTGCAACGCTGAACCTCTCACGACTACTTGCACATGTGCACCATTGGCGGCCAATCCCGGCTGTCCTAACCTGTCAAAGGTGATCCACACATGACATCGCTTGAGGCCCTGCAACGACTCCACACGATCTCCCAGAGGGGAACGCCGCTCTCGCGGGTGCAGACGTGTCCTCGTTCAGCAGCCGACTTTTTCCAACCCCTTCTCCTATATTTATCTACACTATCCTCCTAACTGGCGTCCTACTTCTTCTTCGTAGCGGCTAGGGTCTTCCCTAATAACTTAAACTGCTGTGCTATGCCCCGCAAGGATCATTTTGGATTTTGAAACCAATCTCTCATCAAATGTTTTCTTTGCGAACGTCAGGAGCACTTCGCGAATCTAGATGTTATCTGCGGTCAAAACAGCTGCCCTTTATTTAAGTGGCAGTTCGAACATTACAAGAGACGATGTCCATCGCGTGTGCCACACAGAGTAGGCACAGCACCGGTGACTTGCCCCTATAGTAGTTTAGATTGAGGTAGACTTGCTTAGCATTTTCCGCACTCTCTCCTCTCCTGTTCACTTTTTTGCATCAACAAGACGATTTCCAGCCGACATGAGGTTGGCGTGGCTGTGCAGTGACGAACGAAGCTACCCAGCCGGTCTCCATGATCTGGTTTCCACTACAGGTACTAGGTTTCAACAATGGCGGTTCGAATCCCACACGCGTGGGTGTTGCATGAAGGTCTCATTCAGGATACCTCTTCGCAGAACTGACTTTCAGTGTTCCAGTCACTTCAAAGGATTCTCCGGAGAACCGAGTTATCCCGTCAGTTTGCAACCTTACAAGGCATTACTCTTAGCATGTCATGGTGGATTCAAACGCGTCCGATTTATTACAGTGAGGATTCCACTAATTTTCTGTAGGGACAGATTCCCTAGTTTCGAATCAACTCACTCTTTCGTCTCTGTACCCCAGCCGACTGTTAAGGACCGTCACTCCATGGGTGAGGGAACTTAGCGCAGTGGCTGACAGAGCAAAATACCTATCTACGCGTGCACCACACAGCCTTATTTATTGTGTTTGAAAATATTGTGATGTTGAGAATCCCAGATGTATTTGGTCAAGTTTTCTTGTTGTCCACCTGAATTTGTATCATCGTTCTTTCATAAATATCGAATATTTACTGATTATTTGCACACTATCTTTCTGCTGGCTGATATGCATGAACTAGCAGAAGTGGTATTTTCCCAGCTCTAAAGTATATGCCAACAAGAATCGATCCGGCACCGTTGCCCTAATTGGAGGCTTTGAAGAGGGAAAAAGCTCTAAACCTGGCTCGACACAGTTTGTCAAGTCATGCAAGTACTGGCTGGACCTTCGGTATTCAGTCGCCATGGTTGGTGAAGAGGATGGGTTGAACTGTCCAGACCTACTGCCGCGGATCGTCACGCGTTGGTGGAGGGGTACAGTTCTTAATATAATCGAAAACGGTTAGCTCAGGCATGATTGCGGCCGTGCCTGTTGGGCACCGGTTCACAGACAGCAGCTACAGTTGCGTTTTGTACTTGTACCTTTTAGCCATACATGCGCTCTTGTGAGGAGAAGCGAGTTCCCATACCGTGAGCATGTGGCTCACCTTCATGTGTAATGCGAGCTCGAAATCTGGTCTGTCGGCCCGGACATGCATAAGTTTGTAACTATCTGCGGAAGACATCCGGTTGTGACACTATGATTTATCGCATGTCAAAATCAGACAGCTGGACTTCGCGCAGTCAGGCAATGCCAGAAGCATGGGAAGGGAGATTATACACCGAGCTAGCTGGAAGTGAGAAGGTCTCAGAAGTAAAAACGAATTTTATCCCTCTTTTGTCCACAAATAAAAGGTACTGCCACATCAAGTCTGTTCATAGCCCACCTCCCCCTGCCCACCTTCATAGATTGAAGCGGTAACTCTTTTAAAGTCAGACATTGAGGAGGTTGGTTCAAGTACGTCATTAAAAGTTGATGAGTTAACCGGTGCACATGGAGGAGTGACAATGTAGTGTCATTCCTGTGAATGAGTAGACCAGAAATTTGGGGGCAATCATTTACTGACGGTTTCATTGAGTGTGTTCCTACTGAACATACTTCGTCACTTTTCCCCCTCAATTTCAAAGTTCATGCCTTTACTAATTTGCCATTAATCAGGAAACTGGCAACTTAAACTGTGGCCGTACTTAAAGTTAATACCAGTCTCCGATATCACGTAGGTTCCCTTGCATACGCAAACACACCCCGGGAGTATACCTTTTTAGGAACTTCACCTAACTGACTCTGTGTAAACTTGAATTGGGATGTAAACCTTACACTGATGCCCTCCGGGCGGATCACTCAAAACTTCCTATGTCATCTTTATGCTGCTAAAAGGTCCACACGTTCAGTCATTTTGGAACTTACCGTTGCGTTTTGAATGACATCGGCCACTCAGTACAGTAGGCAGACCAGGACTTGAAAGACACTGTTCGGTACGCTTTTCTGGTCGCACCACTTTGGACTGCAGTAGCACAGTAGGTCTGCCGGTCTTTGGGTCAATGGCGGGTACACTGACCTCTTCATCAAGGACACTAGCACGACGAGAACAAACTCTGGGACACATGCCCCGCAGATCCTCATCCATGAATGTTCCGTAGACTTGATTGGGCCTGTTCTTATCCCCTGTGTGCTGCTTCATCCATAGAATTCGCCTGAGCAGACAATAAAATCCAGTAAAGTCCATACGAAATTCTGCGAGCTGGAGTACAGTTTTCGCGAGGGCTTCTTTAAACGCTTCTGATTTAACAGTTTTGAGATTCATCAGTCTAGTCCTGTGAAAATTAAAATGCTTCCATCGGAACCCACAGTTCAGGTAAGACAGCCTGCTCTGAAGGCAGTTTAGGCGGAACCACAGCATTTCCCTCTCAGGAAGGTCTCCACTGACATTGTACCAATCGGAACGTTTTTCTTCATACCATGGCACCAACCGACTCCTGCCGGGCGGACCCACTGGTGGCAAAACTACTGCCATGAGCTCACTGCCAATGGTCCCTGCTGGGAAGCCCGACCGAGTATAGAATTCGTAGACTGAGGACATACCAGTGGGGTAGACGAGTTTTATATAGGATTGTGGCTGAATGTTATGGTCAAATGGAATTATGCCGCGAGTTGTGGAAATGAATACTAAAACTACCCAGGAGATTGGACCCATGACTTGGTCTTTGCGTAGGGTTCTTTTCCTTTTTGTGTTCAAGAGAAGAAAACAGTAGTAGCGGTGGACACAAGTAGTCGTAGAAGTGTTTGCAGCGCGTGCTTTTCGAGTGAATTTAGACAGACCGCTGACTCATTATCGATCGAGAATGCTACCGCCTAATTTCAAATTTGTGTTAGTTAGGCGAGGCGCGCAGCTGGCCCCGCGCAAACTCTGGCTAATCGATGTGAACGAGATTTCCTCGACCTGGTCAACCATTCGAATTTTTGTTTTTTTTTCACCGATTTTGTTGAGTAAAGGTTTGTAGCAGGTGGCATACCGTCCTTAGAGGTCGTAGCAGCTCAGGTGAACACTATGCAGGTTCTTTGTTTGTGTCCTGTGAAAAAAGCCCGATATGTTTTTATTTAAAAAAACTCGATGGTATAGCTTTCCAGAAGCCTACACCTACTCCCAACCTGATCTTCCCTGCAATTTAGCGTAAAACCACCTGTATTACGGGCAGTCCCGGTTCCAAGGCCTTGACGGGGAACCAAAAACGTCATTTCTGTAACGGGGAACCAAAAACGTCATTTCTGTAACAAAAACGTATGCCCAAATATCGGTCTGTGCCTTAGCGAATGCGACTGACGACAGCCCCTACAGAGCGTATGCTATAGTCAGTGACTGATAGCACAAAATGTTAACCAACTTTTGAAGAATATGAGGGGGTACCTAAGTAACATTGCAATATTTATTATCCTGGAGCGTAGTTTCAAGCTATTTCAGACAAGCGAGTATGCTGGCTTTGTAAATTCACGTCTTTTCGGCCGTCCTCCCCGCGTAGCTTGTAATTTTGCCCAGGCAAAATCGCAACACGGAATATGAAGCCGCGAGGTCACTGCGCTTATTAATTGACTGCGGGCCAGAGAACCATGACTCAAGATGTACACGGCTCACGCAGTTCTCAGCCCCTTGCGAAAATTTCGGCCTTATCAAACTTGAAGGTGTGACTGGGTCCTGTCTCTCATGAGCCACGGCCTGAGATTTAGTGTCTTCCCTCCTCATTGCTACAGCATGCTGGGACATTCACATGTGGAGTAGTCTCCCAGTTTCTCTGACGTAGTTGCTTTGTCCTCAAATGCCCCAGATTCGGTAAACGACTCCAGACGTTTCTTGCTGAGGTAGCGGGTCTTTTGGTCTCATTATTTGGTGCCTGATAGTTGCTTCTGGTCGGTATGCAGCTCCAACTCCGAAAGGTGTGAGAAGGTGGCTAACGACTTCCGATACGTTCTTCACGTACGGTAGTGCTCGCCAAAATTTGGGACTGTTGCTTTTTGGTCTCTCGCTTTGGTTGCGCATGCAACTGTCAAAACAATTGCGCGGATAGCCATTTGCTCAGAACACCCATCGAAGGTACTGCAATTCGGCAACCTTCTCTTCTAGTTCACTGCTGGGAGTCATCAGATTAACTCGCATCTTCCCAAACCCTTCTTCACTTGTCCATAACCTTCAAAAACAGTCCCCTTTTAAGTCTGCCCGGTTGTTCATACAGGTCCAGTATATCCTGCTTTCTCAGTGACAGAATTACTCTTTCTTCTTCCTTGTCGTAAAATTGGGTTCAAGACAGTCATGAATACCAATCCTTAGTTTCTTCACTTTGGTCTCATCAATGCCTCAACTGAATTTTAACTGAATCAGACCAATGTGTCTTTTTGCCGAGATTCGATCGACATTCAGTTCTATGGAATTTTTACAGGGAATTGATGTAATTATGTATTGTGAAGTCTGGAGATCTGATGAAGGTGTGGATTTGCAGTCTGATATCCCCAGATGAGAAGGGGATAATGATGAGAAGGTGATGTCCTCTATACTAATCGATATCTCTCGTGCCTTTTTTCCGCGCATACCACGCAGAATTCGCCTACTGATGAGCATGCAATCCAGTATTTGCTTAGTACATAGAAATCAAGCATGCGTGCATCAAAAGTATCATATATTTTTGGCAGTTTAACAGGGGCGGTGCTGATAAAAATTTTGTTCTATGCATGCCTGCAATGAAAGAACTCAGATGCCTTTTTCTAATAAATAACGAATAGGTCCTCCCCTTCCTGGTTGCGTAATCTCTACTAAAGGAATTAATGGAGAGCAGTCAGCAAAAAAGTCGACTCCAGAATAGACGAAGGCATATGGACCTTTGCAGAACATGTCCTTGGCCCAATGATGGCTTGCTGGGTGGAGAAATGCAGGCACTGATAATTATAGTGGATTATTCCGTTTTTGAATCGAAGCGCCAATCCATGACAGAGATCGTTGACTGGTTGCGGTTGGGGAAGGCATTTTATTTCGTGGTATTTTAATCACATCATTAACTAAGCCTCGTCTTAGGATTTCATTCAGCCACTTTCCAGAAAAAATGCCCCTAACGGCTTTTTCGAAAAATATGGTCAAAACTAGTGCATATTGTTTTCAGTTGCTAAATTTTCTGTCCTACAAAGGGGGATGCCACTTGGCAGACGTTTATACCCTAATATTATGAATCAGAACGCTCCTTTGAACGGACCGGAGCCGTAAGTTTCTTGGTATTCATCATCTACTGTGAATAAGGGCTCTAAAAATGCTTCCATTTTCCTGCAGTCTGCCACTGAGAAAGCAGTGTCTTTCATCTTAGCAAACAGAATGGATGCGAGCTAAAGCCGAGCAGACGTAATTTTAAAACTTCAGTGCAAAGCCACTTTGAAGAGAGCTACATACGCAAGATATACACTTCTCCTTTGCTTTTTAAAGGATATCCTAGGGTGGGTTGTAATGGTGATTGCGTGATGCCACACGCCAGTAAGAAGGCATTTCAGTCATGTTAAGATGCCCTTTTAAGAAAGGATTTCTTTCTCAACACCTGTGAAAAACTGCGTTTGATAAAAATAACAACTTACGTAACATCATTTTGTTCGCAATGAGTTTTTTATACCCTTATAAGATTAACTCACAATTTATAGAAAACACGAGCTGAAATATTCCATCTTTTTCCTCATTTAGTAGCAACATGGCACATCTCTCCAAAGCCTACACTCGAAGATAAGCGCATCTTTTGGCCTTTAGAACACGGTGTAAGGATCCGCTTTACCATGCAGCGCAGCGTTCGTGATGCGCCATAATGCAGATGGTGGTTCATGCACTAGCTCAAGGAAACAAGCTAAAGATAAAAGGTGAGGATCGTCATCGTGGCTAGCATAAGCCTAGGAGCAGAATAAGTCTTCAGATAAGCACAGGATTAGGAAAAATATTTACCTTTCTGCAACTTAGCGCAAGCGTGTACGTATTACAGGGGAATGGCATCCCTCATCTCACCTGTTCTATCGGTGCATGGCGGACGATGCCTGCACCGCACTTTTCGCCCCATCTCGGCTTGAATCATTTTGCATAGATCGCCACAGTGTTATGATGGAAGGAATATCCTTACTGGTAGAGCACATTTGGGTAGTAGAACGGCAGCTTACAGTTGACGTATATTTGTACTTTCAGGACTCAACATGAAGGTAGCAATACAAACACTCGGCCGGAGGCAAAACCAAAAGGTGTTCAGAGACTTTTTGATGCTTTGGATACTTCCAAATCAAAGGCTGAGGTCGGGGAGAATTCTTACAATCGAAACCATCTACTTAACTCTTCAAACGTGCGGTCAGATCCCCTGTCAAGTCCTCACAGAGAATGTCACAAATACAAAACAGAAGAATAACAACCTTATTGAGGAGAACCTAATCAGTACCCGCGCCTCTACCGAGCCTCCTACTCACTGGTCATCACCCGACATCACGAGTGAGCAGTTAAAGTTCTATAGTGAGATCGCTGCCGGCCATACTAACCCACCTGAGCCAGAACCATTCCAATTCAAACAACCACCCACCCCTATCTCATACACTCAGAATGATGCGTTCCGACCGCTGAAACTGACGGTCAACCCATTCGCATCGAACACCACAGAGGAGGCTCTATGTGCCTTCAGAAACGATATGGCTACTCAGCTAACGGATAATCACCCAAAGTTTTCATCCCTGCTTGAGTACCAGCGTGCCCCGAGTGCAACCAGACAGACTCCCTTGCGAAGCCGAAGCAATAATGGGGCTACACCGTCCTTTCTCTCCCTCAAGACTGAGGCTTCGAACCTCGAGGCATATGAGTGCTTTCCCCCACAGACGGATAGTCGGTACGGTCCGTATCCAATTCAGGAAGTTGCGGGACGCTCTGCCTACTATCCACTTTCCTTGTACAGTGCCAACATGCGGATCAGCCCCTCAGAGGAGATTCCAGCCCAATGCGTTTCGTTTCCCTCCCTCGGGTGTTTGAAGCACCAGAATGTTGGCAGTTCAGTTGCTACCACTGCCACAGTCTCTTCCCCTGCTATCCCTACACCAGAATCTGCAGCCTCCACCTTTACACCCAACAGTTGCGACCAGGACAAATGTGAGGTTAAACATGAACCTGCCGAATGGTGTCACGTGCTATCCAGGTACATACCACCTGGAACTTTGCAACAAGAGAGGACAACCAGTCCACACTTCTTACGAGGAATGGGACGCAAGCAGGGGCCACTCAGTCCTCAGGTTCCACTCGGTCCAACGACCAACGACATAACCTCTAGCCTCCCCGGCACGTTCGTTAGCTCCCTAGCCTTCCCGGGTGATCACCTCGCACCCGACTATCAGACCTGCAGCAAAGCTGATCTTGAGTCAACCCGGTACGATACTAGCGAGGGAGGTGGCGGGCATGTAGATGAAAGGCAGCAACGTTCACGGTGCTTTTCCACTTCCACTGCGGCATCATCAGTTGCAACCGCTGCTGCAGCCTCCTACGTCTGGCCACAGGGTCTTGGTCTGCCATCCTCCCCTGTGCCAGGCCAGTCTTCGGCATATGGTGGGAGTCCTGGTCAGGCTAGTCGCTTTTCTCCTCTGCCCAACTACTTTAGCCTCTTCTCCGGAGTCTCGGTACCTTCGAAGGCGGAGGTGACGGACTTCGAGAAGCAGCAGCAGCAGCAGACGTTCACGACACCGATGCACAACCCCGAGCATGCGCCATACTCAGGCATAGAAGTGCAGCAGTTCTGCCTCGTCTGCGGCGACAACGCTGCCTGCCAGCACTATGGCGTGCGAACCTGTGAGGGCTGCAAGGGTTTTTTTAAGGTTGGTTGTTTATATTTGTAAACATGTCTGGTGGCTTCTGTTTTTCGAACTTAGGCGTATCTGTCCTCCATGTACCGAGACCTGGGCCCTTAGCTGCGGAGGGATGGTGTGATTTTTTGGTTACGATTACCGGCTTTGTTTTTGGACTGCTGTCATGGCAACTCAACAATTTGGAATGGGTAAACAGTAATGCTAGGCATGGATTACATAACTTGACAGAGTATGAAGGGAAAAGAGATTAGCTTGAATAACTACCGGAAGGACGAATTATTTCCGATCAACTGATTGCCTCGAACTTTGGTACTTCCTGTGGGTTTCTTGTTCTCGCATTCCAGTTTAATTATTAGGGGTACGAATGTAATGCAAAGGTTTTTCTGCCGTATTTGATATGTTCGCTCATGTAGTTAGACTTACAGTATCCTAGCTGACAGTCTACTATTTCCTTTTTCGAAACAGTATGACAGTTTGATTAAAGACACTTTTTGGGCCCAACGACGACCGCTCAAAGTATTACTCGTTCTATGAGAACTGAAAAATAAGTTAAGCTAGATCGACCGAGCTAAACAATTGGCGCACCTATTTCAGAACAACACATTTAGATACGGAAACGGTCGTTCGTTGCACTGTGACCTCCCATGCGTTCCCTGGATGCTTATATTGCGTTAGGTACAATCTTAGTGAATAGTAAAGCTAGCCATATGCGCTCATTATCTTATAGTAGACAAGTTGACCAGATTCTGGACAGGAAGAATGCTAAAATATAAAAAAGACTGAGTTTACTAAGACGAAAAAGAATATCGTAGGGGCAAAGTTATAATGCATTCTACAGTAACATATCTTCCGAATTTCTAAGTCGGCAAGCATTGCGCTGGGTTTGACTAGACCTAAGGATTCCCCGAGTAACCTTCTTGTTTGAAATTTAATCTGGTGAAGATCCAGTGGAAAGTCGTCGATCAAACATTATGGCTGTGGCCAAATGGCAGTAACAGAAAGTACGTGCATCTATACTTTAAATGGCTCCCTGCTTCAGTTCACTGTTAGTCGTTGTCAAATAAACATTAATTAGATTTTTTCAAGCATATGCTAGTGGCAGGCACAATCCTCAGCACTTAAGACACATAAATCATCGGGTGAATCTGCATTTATGGATTAACCACACTCACATACCATATACATGTTTATATATCGGAAATAAACATATTTTGTGGTTCAAAATCGCTTTATTATTTGAGCCACTCAAGGCCGCTACTTTTTTTATCAATGTTAACTTCATGCCGTTAAAACTTTAAAAACGAGTATCCATTTTAGCGAAATAGTTTGAAATAACTCATCAAGTTCTTTATCAAAAATAAGCGTCTAAAGGAACGTGGGAATAGAAGAGGAGGTAACAGGGTTTTGAAAGCCTCACATATTTGTCTTCCTATGAGGTGGGTCAGTTAAAGGAATTATTAATCGTCGGCCAAATAAATAATATAACGGTACGTGGGACAGTCTTCGCCGAACTGGTCAAACTGAAAGGAACAAAGTTCTTTTCGTTTTTGCCTCGATTCTTTGACAGCGGTCTCATAAAGACTGCAAATACATATTCACGACTTACAGTAGGTGCTTTTGTATGAAATATTAACCACAATTCTAAAATGTGTTAAAAATTGTAAACAATCGTTTTACAGCACAACTATTTAAGGCACGTCAGGGGGCCTGTTTCGAACGAGCCTCTTGCCGTCTAACTGCAAGAACCACATTTCATAAAAATGCCAACTTAACTAGTATGCATTTTTCCCGTTGATTTTAGATGCCATCATAAATTCCAATATATTTCGTTGACAGCGTGCACAAGAACAGTGTTTCTTGCCCTCCTTTGCTAGAAAATCAAGTTTTCTTCAAATTTTATACTAGAAACACTTGTATTGTTCAGTTTTAAATGGTTTCTAATTATGCGCTTTTTTAAAACCATGACAAATGCATTCATAAAGGATCATCTCTGTGCATTTATTAATTCTGCTTTAAAGCATCGAACATGCTCCACATCCACTGAAAATTTTCCAGCCCTATATCAGAATACAATTGTAACATGAGGTCGGGTTTGAAATTATTAGGGAATCAAAACCGAACGCTAACCTTCCTTAAAACAGAAACACTTTAAGAAGATGCAGAGTGTTACCTACTGAGTGTGCGAAACAATACTGCATATGTTTTCTAGAAAATCTATTCGAATTTATAAGACCATCGAAAAACATTGGGAAAAATTCATACTAAATAAGTGGTTATTTTTCACAGACCGCAGTTTTTGTAGGTGGTCGTAAATAAACTCATTCAATAGCTGGTGTCCTGGCGTAATCGAACTATCCTGCGCTTATGTTTCAGGTTAATTACTATTAAAACCCTACTTTAAGTAACCTTTTCGAATCGAAACAAAAACACGTTTCACAATTGAGGTGAAAATATCTGGAGATAGTACATTTACTGTTGGTGTGTTAAACCGGAGACCCAAGACAAATAAATTGATAACAATCTACCGATCCGCAGTCAGACCGTCAGGCAAACGCCAATAATAGGTGAATGGAACATTTGTGCTCATAGTTGAGAATAAGTGAGGCCATGGCTCAACTAAGAAACCGACAAGCTCGATGTGCAGTCAGATCCGAGTTTTAATCTAAAGCCGTCTCGCCTTTTAAGTGTGGTGAACCTTGCTGATATAAGTAAAAAAACGTCTAAATTGATCATTCCAGTCTCCATTCGTGTCTGAAAGGCCTTTTGAATGAAAAAACAGGAACCATAAAGTTGGCATTCATGAAACTAAAGATAAATTGCTGCCGGAATATAAGATGGCTACTTTACCTAGGTTATGTAGCCACCAGCTCGACGGAAAAAGCAAATTTACAAACCCCCTATTTCTTAACTGAATTATCAATTATAGGTTTTTCAGTTCAAAGCTGGAGCTTTTTTCCCCCCCCTTATGCGTTATCCATGTCTCAAATTCCTATCGTGCAATAATCAGGATTAGCCTTACGCAACAGGGTGACATCCGTCTAAAAAATGTGGACAGACTTTTATTCGACACTTACGGGTACAACCTAAATAACTTTATTAAATACTAAAAATAGATACATTGGACATTAGGTCTTGTCTTCTTTGAATGTTTCAGCGCACCATTCAGAAGAATGCTCACTATGTGTGCTTGCAGTCAAAGAACTGCGTGGTCGACAAAAGAAGACGAAATCGTTGTCAATACTGTCGCTTCCAGAAATGTCTCAAGGTTGGCATGGTCAAAGAAGGTAAGACCGCAGCCGTTTATGTCAAAGTCAAAGTTGCCTTGCATGGTTTTCCTATGGGCCATTTTAAACCGCCAGTTAGTGATAGAGGAACTCAAATATAAACTTTTGGCTACTGGATAAGTGACGTTGAGGGTGCATTCCAAAGTGTCTAGTAACTTGACCTGAGTGATCTTAAAACAGTTTTTTACTTAGTTGCCGTAAATTTTGACGAAGGTAAGAAATTCTTAGACCGAACAGTACTACTCAGCCGATTCTTAAGTGGCCTAGAACGAAGCAACTGCATTGTGACCCTTTTCGCTCTCATCTTGTACTAACCTCAGGATAAGTTATAGGGTTTAAGCTGCTTTTAGTATGTACATTCTGTGGAGATGACTGTCGGAGATAGGACTTATGGTAAGTTTGCTTTGTAAGGCTAACAACACCTGGCCCGTCCATACTTTTAGTTGTCCGACGCGACAGTCTTAAGGGGCGTCGGGGTCGACTGTCTGCCAAGGCCCGGTGCCCGATTGAAGAAAGTGCCCTGGCGGAGTCCCAACAAAAGAATAAGGTCCTGTTGGCCGCTGCCGCTGCTAATGCGGGACTGGGTGGCAGCGACTGTTCAAAGACCCATGGCAAGGTCAATTCCACTGGTTTGAATTTCGCTGCAATGGTAAACTCTGCTGGCGGTGGCGCTGGTGGTGGTAGTGGTGGATCCAATTCCGCGAACTCTTCTGTCACGCTATTGTCGATGCTGGCGAAGGCCTACGATGCTGTTGACTGCACCCTGGAGACAGCGCATCTCCTGAAGCACAACAACAGGCCAAACTGTCAACCGGGCAAGGAAACAGAAGCACTGGTTAGTTTTGTAAATCATACGTCCTAAAATGCATAACAGTACGCTTACAAATGTCCTTCGCAGGGAGATTATAAATATTCCTTCAGTAATTATAAAGAAGGCCTTAGTCTGCAGTGAAGTGTTGTGCTCTTTGACCGCCTTGCTGTTAAGAAGCACCCAGGATCAGTATTAGATTCGGCTGTTTTCCAGGACGAATGTCCAACTGATTCCACATCTTATTGCATGCACAGCAATGCAGCTTACATCTATCGCGTTGTCAAGTATGACATTTGTGGAAAAAAACGTGTGTTAGTGTTTTATAACTAAAATAATAGTTTCATTTATCAAGGTATGTAACATAATTTTAACATACTTTTGCATTTCAGCAGTAGTTTGTTCAGTCTGGTGGTGTAAATACCTGGAAATTGAAAGTCAGTGAAATTCTGAAAAGTTTGATTTTTACAAAAATTGTCGGAAGTTAATCGTTTCCCAATGAAAACATTATCCAAATTCCAGAAGAAGTGGTAGTAATTGGCGGAAAGCTCTGTTGAATGTGGTGGATGATGGAGAACTTCCAATTCCACTTCTGTAGTTTTCCGCCATCATACGTGCTGTGTGTGGGTTGGCGGTGTAGCGCTAGAGAATTAGAGTCAATCGGAGGACAAATCTAGGGTCTTTTTCTGCACGTTTCGGATCATTTGGTCCTACTGGTTACAATATACTTCTACCATGATTAATCAGTCAGATTTAATGAAATCATAACGGCCCACACCTGCACTAGACCATTAAACACTCACCATTGGCTTATTTTTATGAATATTAAACTTTGGCTGCGTTTTGATGGTTTTTACTTGTCGAACCTTTGTGACGAGCGTTTACAGTTATCATAATCACTTCAGTTCTCATCACAAGTTATAATTTGATACATAGGTTAATTATTTTTCTGGCCAGAAAACACCATGACGCTAGCCTCCGAAAATTATTGATTCTGTTTTCAATTAACTTCGTATGGAACGCACAAATGCAAACTTTTCGCTTTATTGACTTCAGCGAAGTGGTTTGATAGTCCTTGTTTGCTAGCAACCAACAGCAACGATAATTTATGCGAATTTCAGATCGAACTGACTCGACGGTGACTTCCAGTTCATCAGTATCCACCTTTGATTCCGGCCGACAGCGTGGCTCCTTCTTTAAGTCAAAGTTACCTGAATGAAATTGCGTAAATCAGTCTCATACTGCCTGCTATGTGGTAATATTGGAGCAAAATGCACCAGTACCATTCTGAGCTGACTACGCTGCTATATTTCCATAAAAGAACTCAAATTTCCCAATTGTACGAATTTCTGACTTTTCCATTTTTAAAAAAAGAATATGAACAGTGATCTAATATTGTTTAAAGCGCAAAATGAACTAGAAGGAGGACATATGCGTGGCACCTTTGTATCAATAAAAAGAATGTCAAAATATAATACAAACGTAAAGTATGTAGTTGGCCATATGCCTAACTGCCACTTTTTAGACTTGACGAACCAATAAAATGAAAATTACTTTAATGGATTTCGCTTGCATGTCGTTACAAGCCTCAAAGCTGTTTGAGAGCAATGTGTTTTATAAAGTAATGAGTATCTTAGTTTCTCACGCTTGTGTGCTAGACGCCGGACATTTACACGGACAAGTTCATGACCACCGGTCACAAATAAAGAAAACTGCCTTTTTAAATTTAGGAAAATACTATCTCATTATATATATTTCATCAGAAGTAAATGATATTGCCCTTGTCCCTCCATGCAGGGTTACGAGAAGGATGAAGCCGAATGCCTTGATATGGTTGTCAAGAACCTAGGCGAATCCATCGAGGTTATTCGACAGTACTCAGATCTCGTACCTGGTTTTGCGTCAATAGCAGAGGCCGACAGGGAGAAAATAATCCTTCTTCAAGCAGTGGACTTGATTACCTTTCGTATGGCCTTCCGGTAAGTCCCAGTCCAGCTACAAATTAGTCCTTGTAAAAGAGGAAAATAGTGATCTCATTTGAATTGAGAGCAATGCTAGCATACAACTGGCGCAATAACCAATATTTGAAAGTTTCGTTTTTATTGTAGCAGTCACTTACCCAAATGCATGGAAGTGCCAACTGGAGAAAGTCGCTTACAGAAGTTTTTTGTTGTCAATTTTATTGTTTCATTTGACAAAACATTGAAAATCTCGATGGTTTTTGCACAATTTGAGAACACGACAGCGAGAGCAAGGCTTGTATACAGCTAACGCTCTAACCATCGAGAACTGTGAGTTTACTTACATATGGCCGTGTAACCAAATTCTCCGAGACTGTGATTTTTCTTAGTTTGTCAAATGAATTCAAGCAAAAAAGGTAGGAAAATTCAGAATGCCCAAAATTAGTGCTCCACAAATTATTCAAGCACGAAACTAAACGATATCATGTGCACTGCATTATGCTTACAAAAATGCTTTTAATGGCAATCTCGCTTTCAGATCACTAATTGTCGCTACTCAGAGATTGCACATGCATTTATACTAAATAATAATGAAAGTAATCACACATTGCAATAGGCTATTTTGGTACCAACTAACTAGTTAATTCACGGTAAGTTTACTTGTTTGTCAACGCCTTATTCACAGATCCAGAACGAACATTTTGTTCTGTGAGGACCAATTAAACCCTGGATAAAGATGCCAAAATATCTCTAAACTTTTTATCAGGAAGAGCCACAGAAGTTTTCTTATACAAGCAGACAACCCAGTATTTCTAAACCTCCTGGTCGAGCCGGTATATTAAATAGACATTTTAAAGTTCAGATCCGGAAAACCTGTATTACAAATGAGGTGGACTTAGTGTTTACACAGAAATGGAAGGAAATGACGTGTTGAAAAATACGAACATAGGTAAGTGGCAATTCGAGTTATTTAGTTACCCGTAGCATCTTTACGGTACAGTGATACAAAAGGAAAACCATTATTTCGAAAAAGCTATTAATTTTGTTTTGCACCATGCTTGCGATATCCTTTTAGTTTTAAAGTGCAGCGCACAGTTAATTCGAGGGTTAAAAGACATGAGAACACGAACCACCGGCAATTTGAGTATCTTTGCTCCACACGCCTGGGAAAATATGGCTAGGATGATGGTTAGGGTTAAGGTTAATGCTAAGGTAAGTTAGGGTTAATTTTAGGGTTAAGGTTAGGGTTGGGAATTAACTGTCTTGTTAGGGTTAAGTGCAGGGTGAGAGTTAAAATTAGGGCAGCATTTTGGTTTAATGTTAGGGTTGGCGTTAAGATTCGGACACGGAAATATTTACCTTTTCTAGAAGTAAGCGCAAGGATAACCGTATTACTTGTGTGGGGGATTCTATTCACCTGTCCTGGTTAGGGGGCTATATAATACTCCTCACCAATTCTAGTGCTGACAGAAATATGTTGGGAAATTTTTTAGTTGTGTTGCTTTCTTTGTATTTGGTTGGTAAGCCCACAGTTTGGGAACCTCTTCGGTTTTGTAAGGTTCTCTTATACCTCCCGATTGCCGAGTCTATGGTGGTTGTTCAGGAGAAAATTTATCAAAGGCAGCACCACCCTCATGCATCCCGTCAAAAATTTGGTCGTAAACCACCCACTTTTCCCTTGCACATTTTCGGTTTGCATTCAAACCATACCTCGTTCAGTCTGTTAGATCCTCAGCATACTGCAAAAATTTGATTTAAGTTTTCCCGTCATGCATTGTTGTTGAACAACCCATTAAGTTATTTTAGGGATGAAGATGCCAAAGGCATCGGTAATAGAGGTTTCCTCATTTTATCTATAAGTAGGAGCATTTCAAGCTCAAAACCAAAGTAGGCTGTACTTGAAAGTATGTTTTCAACACATTTGTTAAAAATCGAGTTTCGAGAGATGAACCAGGTGGTCTGTGGAGCACTGCTGTTAAAAGGGATGCCTAGTTAAGGTGAGGGGAAAGAAGCTTCAAACGGAAGCCTCCTACCAAAGTATTCGTTCTGCCTGTATTTTTAGAGTTAAATAGGAATTGTATTACTTAACTTAGTTTGATTCCCAGTCATACAAAATACTCAGCTCCTCAAGTTGAAATAATTGTCGTCTTTGGCACATATTGTCTACTAGTAATTATCCCGCTTCTGCGTCACTTTTCTAGGGCTGCAAAGCATGCAACCGAACGTGCACATGTGAATTTCTTCGGGGGTCAAGCTTCACAGTACCTGCGGAACCATGCAACCAACCCTGCAAGTTTCACAGATCCCCTCCTCGATTTGCCTCATTGGGTTTCCAGCAGATCGGAGTCTCTTTTCTCCAGTGCGCCCTCCATGGAACCGACCGGCAGTTCACTACTCGGTGGCAGTACCTCCGGCCTAGACAGCTCAATCACACATTTGTCCCGGAATTGTCCGGCCTCCCAACACCTTGATGGGGGACGTGTGCAGCCGGGATTGCATCACGTGACTATGAGTGAGGAAAGCGAGGAGGGGCAGAAGGAGAGTAGCTTCTTGCAATTGACCCTCACGGCCACCGAACGTGCCTTCGTATTCGAGAACGGCAGCGTAATGTCCGGCGACGAGTTGACGAGGGCGGGACTTGGACCCTGGGTTAAGGCACTCACGTGGTTCGGTCATCAGTTACTCGAGCTCTCCATGGGTGACCACAGCACCATTGCGGGTCTTGCTGCTTTGGTACTCATCAACTATCAAGCACTTTGTGGTAAGTTCACTAGGACTGAGTCAATCCAGAACGGAAAGGTAGATGTTACGTGATCAAGTATTCCAGTGCATGCGCGAGCAACAATGATTCGTGAGATGATGCAGAAATATATTGTACCTAGGTATTTTAATTCTCGTATGAAGTTCATGAAACATTGGCTGTACTTGTAAAGGGTTCTTCAAGTAGAAAATACTACGGTCGGATAGGGGTATAGATAACTCCCATAATACAGATGCCCTCGATTTAAATTCCAGAGGTATATATTCCCTTGTTGTAACTTTAACCATAACCCTAATCGCGTGAAATTTAGCGCAAGCCCACGTGAAACACGAGTAGTACTTACGACCGTGTCCTGTCAGTACAACTAAGTAGAAATGGCAGTACTGAAGGCCCAAGAAACAGAATTTCAAATATTGGCACATATTAGGATTTTTTGGTGATAAATCTTGTCTTCCTCTAGTAAAAAATCATACTTGTAGAAGAAATACCAATTAGGCATCATACCTTTTTTCGTTTATTATCAATTCCCAATTAAAATCAGTCACACATTTCAGAAATTATCTACAAGACTTGGTTTTCTAGCTTGTTTTGTCTTCTTTATGTTTCTTACTTAAAATAAGTTATTTTAATGTTCTAATATTTAAACTTCAACGCGTTTATAAGATGGTGCAATCACTGGAGTAAGAAGTTTAATGGCCTAACGTTCCGGATTCTCTCTCGAACCCATCATCAGAGATAGTAGCAGAGACGGGTGAAAGAGGCGTAAGGTGAACAGTATTTATAGTACATAGTAGCCACGTGATCACAGATGAGGGTCGTAATTGATGCGATAATAACTTGACCGTCTGCTTCCGAGGCGTTAATGGCCGAGGTTTCACCATCCCGGCAAATTGGCTCACTGTCATTGGATGTCTTGGTCACCCGCGCCCTCCCCATGTGACCCATTCCCCTGCTCAGACGATGTCTTCACAGGGAATATGGGAACAGAAGTGCATTACGCTTGTTAATTGACTGTGAACCTGAGAACCATGATTCGAGCATCGCGCGGCTCACGTGGTTATCACCTTTTGTGAGTAGTTCGGCCTCATCAAAATATGGTCGGGTACTGTCGAGTGAGTTGAGACTTGAGAGCCAGCGTCTTTCCTCTTCACCGCAGCTACGTGCTCAGCTATTCGCGTTTAGAGTAATCTCTCGGTTTCTGTGACCTAATTGCTTTGTCCACAACTGCACCAGGTCCGGTAAATGACGCTAGACGTTTCCTGCCGTGGCAGTGGGACTTTCGGCCTCATGACCTGGTGCCTGCTGGTTGCTTCTTGCCTGTGGGCAATCCCAACTCCATGTTGAGTGTGAAGGCGGCTGACGGCTTCTGAGACGTTCATCACGTACGGATGAGCTCACCAAACTTTAGAGTCGGTTGGATTTGGTCTTTTTTGTCGTTTGCGTATGCACTGGTTGACAAATTGCCCGGGTAGCCATTCGCTCTCAATACCCGTCGAAAATATTGTACTTCAACAACCTTGTCTTCCGTTTCACTATAATGCGTCTCGACGCACCTGTATAGCCTCCTTATGCAACTGCGTTTGTGACTGATAGGGTGGTTGCTGTTGAAGATCAGTACTTGTGTCATATTTGTTATTTTCCTGAAAAATTTGGTTTTATGGTTAACTGGACTTGTAGGGCACTTGTACAAGTCACAACCAGTGTTCCAGTGGCAAAAAGTTAAAGCAAATTCATATGGGTATGCGCCTAGAAGAGGACTGAGCTAAACAACCCATCTGCGGACATACACACCTCATGGTCGCTAAAATCAACATAGGCCAAGTTGTGAAGAGGAATTTTTTAGCTGCTCATGAGAGGAGAGCCCAATAGATTTCATTTGAAACAGGAGTCATTGCAGGCGGAACCTTTATTGGCACCCTGTTAAGCCGAAATTGTTAGGACCTACTGAACTTTTCAAAAGGCGTTTAGTTTTCTACAATATGGGAAATAATTGATTATTCCGAGCTGGGCTGATATCACTCGCCCTTTCCAGGCTGCATGTCGGTGGTCTGTCTAACCCTGTCAGCCATCTGGGTATTGACAGTGAAATCAGTGGCTAATGCGATTTGAACCAACGGTCGATCGAGAGTTACAAACGGAGTTAGATCTCAAAGAAATGAGACCTTTAATAACAGTCAAATTGAGACGTATATCGTACAGTTTGCTCCTAGGTTGTAGGTCATATTTGAACTTTATAGTACGAGCCATAGCCAATGAAACTTGGCACGAACAACGGGAGGTTGCTTCACAGGGGGGCATATATGACTCTGTTTTAGAGAAATTATATAACATGTAAAATGGAAAGCTTAAAAACTTTGGAACAGCTAGCACAAATGTGTTTATCGTCCAATTTTTTGGAATTGTTAGTGACACTGTCCATTTCCAAAGTCAGGGAGCATTAAAGTTGTCGTACAGAATGTAAGCGTTTTTCCGGTTCTGTTTATTTGGTTACTTTTCACTTTTACCCCCCCGCTCATGCTTCTCTTCCACTTGAATAGCGTGGCATTATAGTTTATCTGTTACAAAGAAGACTTGTCAGATCGTCTGGTAGTAATCAACAGGTCAGGATCAACTAGTCGAGGACGCGGTCCTCCATCATTTGATTGCTTTATCCTGCTCAGATGCAGTGGCTCGGCAGTCCGGCATTTTCGAATTTTACTCTCTTATTTGCACCAGAACGAGACAAAAAGAGGTTATCTCCTCCACTTCCACTGGTATCTAATTTAAATAGGTTTTCACTGCAGATGACTTACCGAGGCAGGAACATTAAAACTAGACCAAAAGCAAAACCGTGTAGTCGAAAAACCCAAGTCAGTGCTGCGAGAGAATGTTAGGCCTTTCTACTTTTGACAATGGACAGTGGCCCTGCCTACTCGAAATACCAGCACTTGAGAAGTTTGTAGGCTGATGAAATTCCCCTCTACAGTAGCTTCCAGCTTGGCCTTCGAATGCTGCCTGCGATAGTAAAACTAAATTGGCCTCCTATCGGCTGCCATCGACTGCTAATCTGATGTCGTTCAAAGAGGGACCAAAGCGTGTACAGATCAAAAACCATGACAATTTCCGACACTACTGCCATACCCGTCTCAAAATATGTCCAGATAGGGGAAGTTGCCTTAGTTATTGCTTGCGGGGCTTGGTAGGAAGATACCACGGATTCTGGTTCTCACTTAATATGTTGACTATGGTAACACTTTTGAGGCTTGCAGTTAAGTCGGCTAATGACAGCATATATTCATTCACGGTTCTCAGCTTTGTCCTCCTTGGACAACAGATCGTAGTTGCGGCGCAGCCTTTCAGTCTCTGGCAGTGGCCTCGTGCTTGGAAAATGGCACAGAGAGCGTGATCGACTCCGGGACTGCATCTTCACGCCACTCAGTGCATATTATTCATTATAAAGGACCTGGAGCGTTACAATACTATCGCCGGTGCGCTAAAAGCTGTGATTCGGACATTTTCTAACTGATGGGATAAGTTGCTTCTTCTCTTAGCCATGAGAGTCTGGCCACCAGGACCCATTCGTAAGGTAGCCTCTATGGCACAGAAACTCAGCTGTAATTTGAGCTGCCCCACTTTGTTGTCTGTTTAAGATCATGTTCCACCGTGCACGTACCAGGCCTGCATGCTACGCGTTACAGGTCTGTTTCGCTTTGTGAGTCACTGGGCCCGATCGCTCCTCCTAGCTTCTTGACTCTATGCTGACTCCAGGCTCAGTGTAGTGATAGATGTTACAGTGTGATAGAACCTACACAAGTCTACTGCTACACGCTATGTTGCAGGCGGTGAACCTTTTCGTTTGATGCGACCGAAATGTCGACTTACTCCTAACTGAACATGCAATTTATACATCCTAGTTGTTAAGTAAAGTTAGTGAGGTAGACTTATAGAAAAGTCTGACTACAAGGGTCAAATTTGCATTGGCTACCAGTTCTAGAAAAGATCCAGGTACACTCTTTGTCCTCTCCGGCCGAAAAGGGATTATATTTTTATTAAGTTCAACAATTTTAAAATTTCCAGCAAATTCTAACCATGACTAAATGATAAACGAGGGATTTTATCCAATACAATCTGATTAAAGCACACAATTTTAAGTAAAATATGACCCTTAGGAAACGTAAAAAGATGGTATTTGGCTAATTATTTCTTGCAAGCGGTAGTGGCATGTTTCTGGATGCTGGTATAGATCGATAATATATCGCATCCATTGAGAGAGATAGAAAGAAACATACAATCACCAATAGCGGAGTTTTACGAAGTCAAGTATTTAGTAATCCGTGTGCGGACATTTATTTCCACTCCTGCAGTTCATCTGCATTTGTTATGAAAACTCTAACCTCTCGTCTAGACTTTGGATCTCAGGACAAACCGATGAAAAAATGTAGCATTGGAAGTTATGTCAATCGTGTCAATCATTACGATGAGCTTCCCTCCACCTGCTCCATTTCAGAGAGGACAGACCTGGAGAACTCCAGTGAAGTTTACACCGTACACCATCGATTTGTTGAGATGCTGAAAAGCCACTGCTGCTCTCCGGCTAACTTCCCTCCTGTCTCAGCTTCTGCAGCCGTTTCCATGGCCACCGGTCACCCTGAGGCTGTTGACTGCCTCCTTCCACTGCACTCGGTTCGCACCGATTCCACGTACTTTTCACAGGTTTTTAAGAAAAAGGACACGGTGCACCGCATCACTCAACAATTTCTTGTCCTCCCTCTCACGCGTCTGGCCGATTCGGGTCGAGTTTCCTGTGATTGGCTCAATTCGCTGGCCGAGTTAACCACCAACTCCTCCTCCACTTCGGCCTGCGCTGAGGTCGAGGGCTCCGTTAGATGCACTTGATGCACCCGTGCATGTGACCATTTGGCCATCCCGCCTCATGCTTGCCAGCTCTGAGCCGCATACTTGTGTTCTTAGCCACTGGCACAGAAGTACTTATAACTGCATGTATATATCTTTTCTCCTGACTTTATACTTATCAGTAAAGACAAATGACTTAAATTGCATTTTTCATGCGATAGCCATAGTCAATTGAGCATTCTGGGAGCAGTACTAGACAAAAATGATTATATGGGGATGAGAACGAGATACTTCTATGGTATAATAGAAGACAAAAATCTGCAATCTGTGGAGACTTTAATCAATCGTTTTATTGTTCCCAGTAGCCTAGATTGAACTAGTTATGATTTACGTAACAAAACACATAAACGAGAACGTAAAAACAAAAATGTACTCACAGTAAAACCGACAAAGCAAAGGCTATCCATCGTTATTTTTCTAGACAGGACACGGGAATAAGAGATGCTCGCGTTGCCCACGTAACCTTGTGATAAATTCTGGATAGGTAAAAGTTATGACTGAAATTAGACGTAGAACAGGGTTAGCATTAAGCGGTTGAGCACGGGATTATAGACCCACCAAAAATACAGGTGACCGTTCACTAAATTCCATAGTGGTACATAATCTCGTGTCATAAATATAACCCCCACAATAACCTTAACCATTCTAAAACTATTGTTAACCCCAAATACTACCCATAAGCCTTACCTTAACCCTAACCATAAATGTAATCATAAACCTAATCGTAGCCTTGTATGACACGGAAAGACGAAACTCCCGGTAATACACGCAGACTTGCGCCGAATCCCAAAAGGGGTTAAATATTACGGAGACATAACCTTAACATAAATCTCTTTGGAAATACGTGCAAAGCCCCCCAACGATTCCTAAAGTTTAACGCAAAACGACCCGTATTACGAGTAGGGATTCCTATTTTTGATATTTTACCTTGTTTCGGAAAGTTCTGAGATGGAATGCATGTAATTCATTGCGGAATTCCCAGACGTCATCATTTTACGCTGTCTATTTCAGAGACAAGTAAACTGTGAGGAGACAATCTGCATGGGTTAGCAACGAAGCTCTCTCTTGCGAAAAGACGCGAAGGTGAAAATCAACTACCACTGTGCTTTTCGTGTGAAGTCGTCACAGTTTCTGAAGTAAGAAAAGGAAGCATAGGAATATCACCTACTTGTGATTGTGTTCATGGAAGTTTATTGCCTAACGGCGCCAGTAATAAATATTAAATGCCAAATATTAACTGCCAATAGACTTTATAGAAACATAAACTATGTAAACATTTCTACTAACAAACACTCAGTAGTAAACACAGATAACCACGTTTCTGTCCCTGAACAGTTTTATGGATATGAAAATATCGTGACCCTTGAAACAAAACGATTATTGAATCACAACAGAGATACTTTTGATGATTAAATGATGAACACTTCGATACCTTACGAATAGTATCTTGGCCAGTCCTTCCTGCGAGGCCGTTCAAATAATGTAATTGTACCTCGGGATGGTCATGGCTCGCCAAACACACGCTACTATCTTACCCCATTTAGCGTAAAGCAGGGACCCACAACCATTTAAAAAACCCAGTCGTTAGACTGAAAGACTGTTTACATGTGTGTGCCAGCAAACAGACCTGGAATGCCATAAGAACCTACAGACCTGCCTGGATCCATATCCATTAACATAAAGGTTTCTGACTCCTCCCAAAAATCGGAAGGCATATCTAGCTGACCAGCATACCCTTGAACCTTTTAGCAGTCATCAGTGGATACCGAGGCAGTTCAATGACACAAAAGCTCGCACATTGTGTGTGGATTCCAGATGCCGGATCATTCAACCTGTCGTATGGACTCACACAGGCTTGCAAATATTCGCCCCACAACCTGCGCAGAAACTTGGTTAATTAGGGGTGTACTTGGGAAAACAAGCACATCTGCTTTTAAGCATCTCATGCAGCAGTTAGCGAGCCCTAATCCGAACTTGCTATTTCACTAGTTCAAATAACTCAACCTCGTGATGACTGCGACAGACAACCAATACGCCATCACAATTGTTACAATAATTTAGCACGGATGAAGAATGATGCAGCCGCAAGTAAGCTCGAGCAAAATTAAGGGTGACTAACTTTGAATACCAGTTAATTTTCGAAGAAAATAGAAACGATTGCCTGGAGTGACATACCCTTCCTCTGATGTTTCAATCAACCATTTTGGCTATCAATATTTAGATAGCAAAAAAAGTCTTGGAAGTCCTTATTACATGACGGTCATGCAGACGAATGCGGTATAGACAACAACGAAATGGAAACCCATATCGAACTTATTGTCAGCATTGATGATCTATGCTCAAGCTACAATTTGAACGTGACTCAAATATCATTTACTGAGCATTTTATACTAGGCTCTTCAATCTCGGAATAGGTTGCCGAACTCGCTGCTCGAAACGTCCGGACGTTCTTGAAAATATTCTATATAATGCCTCTCCGCTGTTTTCATGCTAGCTGGGGACTATATCTTTTATGCATCTTATAGATACCATATGAATGGCCCTCCATACTGCGTTTTAATCTCAATTCAACAGTGCAATACGTTAGGTTATCCCAATGTTTGTCTTACATGTTTCAAGAACAAACAGGAGCCATTTTCAGCCAGTCGCATGAATTTGTTAAACGCTCCCTTATTTACAAAGTTTACCCGAAGTTAAATGGTAAAAATTCACCAACGAGAGTTGCTGAACGCCAGCTGGTGTTACTGACCTACCGAACTGTAACTCTAAATTTCAAAATTCTCATAGAATAATATTAGCGTTTGTGTTTTCATAAAACCACTATCTTGTCATACCCTATTGGCAATGATGGATAAACTATCTACAACAGTTTTTTATATCGTAACAAAGAAACTGTGTTCGTAGTTGCCATCGTTTATTAACCAGGTTTCCTTTAATGCTCCCCTTTATACCCCACCAACCACATTTCCAGACTTCAAAACATTTTAAAATTTGTCTTGCTCTTAGTATTTGAGATAGCTTGTTTTGTAGCAAAGCCGTAAGAAACCACGGAAAACCTGATAATTCATACACGAATAAATATGACAGGATAAATTCCTGCACGAATTTACTTTTATTAGAAATCACTTCCATAATCAAATGGCGCTTCTCATGACGGATTTTGTATCGTGAA
>WEDG01000374.1:0-2500 GCA_017591395.1 Schistocephalus solidus | reverse complement strand
AAACAGAAGGGAACTATCTCGCATTGAGCCAAATAGAAACTATCTAAAATTCCGGTTAATAGATTCAAAAGGTTTAAGGTGCCTTAAGAAGAAAGTTTAAACACTCACTTGAGTATTTATTGCAGCCCCGTGAATGCGTAATTGAGACATCCATTTTGTATATATGGGTTGCATGCCCCGTGGTTTGCATAGTTAAATTTTGCAGGAACCCAGTACATACACTTTCTGGCAGACGTAGACAATAAAACTCGTGTTTTATCCATAATTGTAAAAACAGTTCAAACAATTGGCAATTTGCAATTGGGTCAGGGAAACAGTTAAAAACTGTCGAGATTTGAAGGGTTTAAAATAAACCTTCCTGGCAGAATTCATAATGAGTGAGTTACCTCCAGATTGCCGGGAGAAGAAGAATTAAGGAAGACGTGCATTCCCCCCAGCAGAAGGCCTTGCGTCCATAAATGTGAATGGTCACAAAGTTAAAAGAGAATGGATCCAGATTAAAAACCAGCTCAAAATGGCATCGCACGTTCAATTAAGTCATTCGAAACTGTTAAAATTTGACTCAAACGTGGACAAAACGAAAATAACAGAAATTGTCTAATTAACTGAACAGTAAATATCAACCTTAGTGCAAACATTTTGTTTAAAGGCGCATTCCGACAAGGGAAAGGACGGGTCTTTGTAGTTTTCGTTGTCCTTTTTCGGCAATGGAAATCCATTCTGTTGCCGTTTGATCTTAGACAAAATCCAACTATACGGATGCGGAAGCTCTACTATGTGTACCGTGTTTTGCAGATGAGACATGCTTCCGGAGGATTCAGCTATTCTTATCCATTCATTTTCCCTATTCTGCTTGTGCTCTTGTCGCACGTCTTCAGATCACATGAAGTATGCCCAAAGTAAACGCTATTTCATTCAGGACAGGCAATCCCATAAATAAGGCCCCCATTTTGTTTACCGTCAGTCGACTTTATAGTACACTTCCGGCATAGTTGGAACAGGATTTACATTGAACAGGCCACAGGTTTTTGTTTGAACCCATTGCGCGTCAGGTGCTTTCGTACCGACCAGTGCTATTCATTTGGCGCAAACAAAGAAATCTTCAACCATGACTTCTTCAAGCTGTTTTATTACGGCATTCTACGATTAAATTTGCTTACTGTTAAAAAATTCTGAAACCCTCAATGCTGTTGAAATGGTTTTTTCGGATCTACTTTTATTTATGTTTTCCTTTGCACAAATGAGGAACGTACTGCAAATTCACCGTGGGCTATCTCAAAACTTACGCAGTTTACCCGCCATAAGCTCGGGAACCAGATAAGCTTTCATCGTCAGAGTCGAGTGTGATACCGCGCCTTGCAGCAGTTAGAGGGGGTAAAAATGTTAATACCGGTTTACCCATGCAGTCCGCGTGGCAGGAAGGATTGGGTGGTGAGGGGGAGGGCCTTAATTCTCATGTCACCTGCTAAGTTGTCCGATGTTTTGACTGTGCTAGTCACCGTCCGCATGCGTACAGGCCCCTGATGAAGGGAGGAGGAGGGAGGGTGGCGGAGTTTTCGCAAACTACGTGCCTCTAGTCGGGGGCCGGCGTTCGAATGTTGACAGCCATCGCCAGTAGCCCCCTCGGTTTAGCTATCGCCCCAGGCTGGTAATCTTTTATACACTCCTCTGTACGTCTCTTTTCTCTTCTATCAGATGAATGAATGAGATGGCCATCGTGAAGGCTGTGCCTGCGTCAGAAACCGGTTGCGGTGCGGCTACGTGCGTGTCCGCCATGGGCTCACTCGTCTGTGACCTACGTTCATTGAGCTGTGTCCAGAGGGCTTGGTAGGCTTCCGGAAACGCCGCACCACAGTTTATGGAGGTTGTCGCCGTGTGTCCGGCCTCTACCGTTGCCCTGACTACGCGTTCCTGTTTTAGATTAAGCATTTGGGCATTCTGGAAGGTGGACGTGTGCTCAGAGTTTGTCTAGTGTTCCGTCGCCAGAGACAATGTGTCCACTCACTTTACGGCCCTCATGCGTTCTCCAAAACGGGTCTGTAGTTGTTTGATGGCCTTTCTAATGCAGCTGACTTCACAGGAGTTCACTGAACCCAGAAGACAACGTTTTTGATTTAACTTCGCGGCAGGAGAGCCTTAGGTCTCATGACAAACAATAAATTTTTACTTCGGACTGTGGGCAATACCGACCTACAGCGGTCTTAATAGATGAGAGACCGCCTCACAAACACCGTCACTATATCGGAGCGATCACCAGATTTATGGGCCTTCTGTCACCGAACTTCGACTTGGCCCGGAAGGCCTACCATGTTCGAGGAATTCGCGAGGATACCTGATTAGCAGATAGGAGTTGCTGGGGTAGCGTCGTTCTGGCCTTCTGTCTTTCAGCTCGCTGAAATGTATTTTCGCCCTGCTGTGGCGTGTTCGCACATAACTGTGTGGCATATCGGGTACTTCCCGTGATACCATAGCAATACGTAACTGGAACGAAGCAATACCA
>WEDG01000373.1:0-67118 GCA_017591395.1 Schistocephalus solidus | reverse complement strand
AGGTTGAGGAGGTGATTTCAAAATTACAAGCAGGAGTTCAGCCGGACAGGGGTGGAAGGGTGAGTAAGTGCCCTAAGGCTGGTTCATTCCTGCTGAGTTTGTTGTAACTGCGGGTTGCAGTCGAGCAACAAAGAGGGCTGATTGAGTAATGCTGATAATGACAAACAGAAGGCACAGAGAATGAACCAACTCTACAAGTTAACTGTTCGGCTTGGCTCCTCTCGGAGTCGACTATATGTGCGCACGCCACGCATGTGAACAAAATATAAGGGATTCGAGAACCGTCTCATCATCACTTGTTGACGTGGCGCCGAAGAAGGAAGATTTAGCGAGAATCTAACATGTAAGTCCTTCGCTTTCACTACCATAAAAATGCCTGCTTATTTGATTTAGTGTAGGTATGTTATATTGGGAGTTCAGTTCTGGCTGAGCTTAATAAAATGCTCAAAGGGTAGGTTAAGGTTAGGGACTTCGCGTTTTCCACCCGTGTACACATCCCTAATTTGTACATCCTATATTGCGCCTCTGTTTTAGTACCTCACTGGAGTAATAAAACAAACTGATGCTATAAACGCATTCCGCAGACATCGATCATTGCCCCGCTCATCGGCTCTATTGATAAAACTACTATCAACAGCCTCTCGGTTTATAGGAGTCCCCTGTGCTCAATTTGCTCAGTGGACTTATGTATTACAACCTTGAGGAAGAGTTTGCGTCAAACAAAAAAATAAAAATGACAACCAAACGATCTTAAAGGCAATATAGTGGAAATAAGCCATGCAGAATGCTGCAAAAACTTCTCAATCTCATCGCCCAGGATGCCCACTATGTTATCAGCCGAGGATGAACCAACTCTACACGATAACGGTCGGACTTGGCTTTTCGAGTCGACTACATCCGCGCATGACACGGTCGTGAAGACAAAATGTCAGAGGTACGATAATCACCTCAATATCGTGACTGGTGATGGCTCCGAGAAGGGAAGATGTTGTGTTCAACAACAGCAACACGACCACGACCACCACCACCACCAATAAAAACAACGAAGATGACAACAACAACAATAACCAAATGACCTTAGAGGCAATACAGTTCACTTTTAATGGAGAATACCATGCAGACAAGATCAGATCGCGGCCCACCTTCTCAATCTCAGCGCCCAGGGTGCCCACTACGTTACCAGCTGACGAGGCGGCAGCGGTGAGGTGGGGTTCTGGCGGGCGGAAGACCGTGTCCGCCCCATTAGAAGTGTCGCTGCCCAGCACCACGACCGAGGAATGGTGAGGGGAGAGGCGTGAGCTGCCAACGACATGGCGCGATGCTGCGGCGGCCGAGAGGAGGCGGGGGTCACCAGGGTGCCCCACGTTGGTGCCCCCAACGTTGACGTTCGGAGGTCCGTGGCGGGCCTGACTATGTGCGGCATGTGCGCCATCCTCCGCCGTGAATTCCACCGACTATAAATTGTACGGTGGGTAGAAAAATTTGAACAATAAGTAGGCACCCTTTACACACTGGTGGCGGTGGCGATGAACTTTTGCTAAGAAAAAAATATACGCTCGCAGCAGTTAGTGTCAGAGAAGCGAGTGAAGGCAGTACTCTCAAAATGAAAAATCAAACCATGGTGAGACACAGGTCATATGCATATAAACCCGACCAGGTGGATCATCGAACATGAGGAGGGACTGTACATGAAATGGGTTATTCGAAGGGCAACTTGCGAAGCACTGGCCTCACAGCAAGACTGGGCGAAGGCCGAAAGGGAATGGTGGTCAATCATTGCAAACTAAAAACTATAATCAAACCCTGAAAAAGTGACAGAAGGGGAGCGGACTTACTCCTCGAGGGATTGCAGATCAGGGACTGCATAAAAGCTGGAGGCAGAGAGAACATCACCAGGACAATCGGGACCCACATAGGAGTCGTGCGATCGCTGCTGACCACCACCTCCTGATGAGGCAAGTTGTCGTGGGGGTTGAGGATCTGACGCAACAGCAGCAGATGTGGTTGCACTGAAGGAAGTTTTCCTGCAACCGTGGTGATGTACAGTCGGCGTTGGCTGCGTTGAACGGTCAGAGTCTCGAGACGCCAGGCCTAAATTGGCATAGCAGCCTGAGGTCAGGGGAGTGAAGGGTTCGAGTCATTTCATTAACTGGTTCGTGACGCCTAGGAAAAGATACCTTCGGCGTTACGAGAGGCAGTGGTTGGAGGAGCAGTGCTTGGCTCGCCGACGCAGCCGCGGGCCATGGAGTTGTACGTTGCCTGAAAAATACGAAATCATAGAAATGACATAAAACACTACTAAAACAGTTCAAGTAGGCGTTTTTATGAAGCTGAACGTACAAGTATTTCTGAGGCCTGAAAACGGTCAGCCAGATCCGTGAGGGATAGTGCGTCGGCGTAGGATGAGTAGAGGGGACCCGGAGCGTAGGGCAGACCTCCAAAAGCGCCTGTACGTTGGCGAATGCTTCGAACAGCGGCCAGCATTTGGGAGGCCTCACTACTTGTTCGTGTTCGCATGGAGTCAGAGCGGTCACGGGATGTGTAACGTTCAACCTCGTCCTGGTAGGTGCGATTTGCCTGGTCAACAAAGTTGGCAATATTGGCAGCAAGTGCTGCATTAGCCCTCGTCAGAGCGTTCGGTTCGGGCGAGAGCATCGGCCAGTTCGTAGGAAGAAGCACCATGACTACTCTGCCGCGATCTGCGGCCTTCGTTCTGCAGGTACGTAGGAAAAGACAAGAGGAAAAAAATAGTGTGAAGAGGAGACACCACGACAGCAGGCTTGATATTTGCACTACCACAGTGTAAAGTGAAGAAAACCTTTATATATTAGTGAAATATTAAGTGACAGAGACCAAAGAGCAATATCACGCATTACTTTATACCACAAGGACCAATCTCTAAACGGTGCACGGAGCATCTTCATTTGCAGATTAAGTGAAGAAGGAGAATAAAGAAGGTGAACATACCTTAGGAGAACAAGGCGAGACGGGACAGTAGATGGAACGAATTGAGTTTTCAGCATGAGGCGAAGAGGCAGAGAACTGCTGACCGGTGGAAGGTGCTCATGAGCATGTCACTGGACTTTGACGACCCACACTCTGCTGCGTGCCTGCAAAGGACAAGAGACTGGAGAGGGAACACCATAGCAACTGAGAGACAACAACAACAAAAATCACAAGGAAGAGTCGACAAAACTACATTTGGCTATTCAAAATGAGGCAGGGTGTGGAGGAAAAATCTGCGCTCGAAGGTGGACCCCGACACAATGAGGAGCAGGAATGGTTTCCAATGAAACACAGACTACCCCGTCACCTATGTTATAAGTTGACCACGTTGGTTGCGCTTCAAACTGAGGAGAGAGAGAGAGAGAGAGAGAGAGAGAGAGAGAGAGAGAGAGAGAGAGAGAGAGAGAGAGAGAGAGAGAGAGAGAGAGAAGAGAAACGGGCAAACACGACGGAAAACGTTCAAGTTAATGAGTGTGCATACGCGTAACAGCTCCAGCTAGCATAATTCACAATACTTCAAATTAAGACCCCGGTCGCGCACCTAGTCTGTCGGTGTAAGTGGCTCCACACAGCGTAGGGTAAAATGGACGAAGTTCCGCGATGCGGCAGCATCACGCCATGGAAAACCACTCTTGTGCCCGCCCCATCTGCTCGAAGTCCAAATGCACTCTATCTACTTTCAGCAATGGCATAGCGTACAGAAACAACTAAATCTGCCATCTTACATGTAAGTTGGGCATTGCAGTCATTGGACACAAAGCTACTGTCCGGCAGTTTGACCGTCGCGAACTAAGGCGTCCGTCGCGAGCTCACGGAGTGCGTGCAGGACGAGGTGACTTACGCAACATCCAACACACTCTTCTTCTCAATCACCCACCTGTCTAGACAACGGGAACCAGGAGCTGGTGCGGTGGCTGGCGAAGCTAAACAGCCGTCCTTCGCACCACACATGATCTGGTCCCCACACAACGAACCTGGTTATTTTTACAGAAACAAGGGGCAGCGCGAATCCAATCAGAGTAGGAGTGCTAATAGGGAACCATTGCAGCCTGACTCTCAGAGTCCTAAGAGGACCGAATTATCCAGTCGATTGGCAGCCCTCCAAGCCAGGACTTCCAGCACGTCATGACAGATTTAAGTGGATCACATTTATATGGTGAGGAGTGCGATGAAGTGCAGTGGGATGGATTCCCTAGAGTCGACCTCTCTCTCTCTATCCTTTTCCACACACCAGTCCCCACGATCTAAGTCGGTCAGCCATCTGATGGCGGGATAGGGCGCAGGTGACTGGCGTGGCGTGAGACTGCGACTAGGTTAGTCACCACACCCTCACTATGTGAAATTTTCTATGAGATGCGCGAGCACTGCACAGCCCTCGGTAAGGAGTGTGGTACCAAAATCTGCCCCCCCCATGTTGGCCCAACGCGTCTCCCGCATGATCTGTTTCAGGACTCGTTTGCCTCAACCCAGATCACAATATGGGGAACATGATCATAGTCAACACTGATGATTAAACTACCAAGTGAGCCAGTTGTCCTCAGACATGTATTTTCGAACATGGCTGCTTTATAGTTGTCTTCAGCTCACAAAAGACAGGCTTTAGAGTCACATCACAGCAGCAGGCAGCGAGTCATTTGGTGTTCAAGGTGAAAACCATTTTTACTCCAGTCGCCATATCACAGCGGGGGGGGGCTCTAAAGCAGCGCTCCTGTCCAAAAAAGAGAGATTTGCTCTCCTGATTAAGACGAGACATTTTGTTACCACAGGACTTGCTTTCTCTCGGGGGTAGAAAAGTGAGATGTCGGTTGTCAGTCGACATTAGCTTACACGAGAGCCGTTACAAGCAAAAATGCGAGCCCCAGGAGGAAAACGAGAAGAAGAAGATGCAATCGCTGGGACAAGAACGCTATTCGCCTGACGTTTCGGATTCCAACTCGAACCCATCGTCATCTGTTTAAAGTTTAAGTAGTTGGGGTATGGGTGGGTAGTGACTACAGGTAGGCCAGTAATAGTGAGTCCAGTTCCTCTTAGCTGTATCGATAACAATTTTCAGGTATGGTTATTTTACTGTGGAGGCATAGGAGGGCGAGTGGAAGGAAACGACGGCATACCATGATGTCGGTGTGCTTCACGACGTTGTACCAACGGCGGTGACGCAGATGAGGGCGTGGACTGGGATGAGGAGGGTGCTTCCGATAAGTCGTCTGCAGGGCGGGGTCATTGAAACCCGCTGTTGATACTGCGGTTGTTGAGACTAGGGGAGGACGGGAGGCCTGTTTGAGAGCCGCAGAGGAGGACGCGCCGCCAGTCGGGTAGACAACAGACCGTCTGCCGCCCCCAGGGCCACCTGATGGCAGCGGAAGAACCGAGGGATCCAGCGCACGAGAATGAATGTAAGCCGGATCGGTGTAGTCCGCTGCTTTGAGTGGCACAAGACGGAATAAAAGCGGGATGAACACGCAAGAAAGTCGCTGTGTAAATGCTAACGCAAGTAAACAGGTTTCAAGTAGAAAACAGGGTCAAACCCTCTGGGAGGCATGCGTGCGTGACTTGCCATATGGCCAATGGTAGTGGGGCGCTCCCAAATCGCGTTACGGGACAAAAGTACTCATTCCGATTGTGCCTTGAGGCTCACTCTCGAGCCTCGCCAGCAACCTCACAGCGATTAGTATTATAAGCACAATGACATTGCAACCAAAGACAGGCAGACTGAAATGTCAGTTCTGGCTCATAAACAAACCCCATATGTTGCGCCACTCAAGGCTCGAACCAGCAACCTGTTGGTTCGAAATCTAACACTAACTATTTTTATGTTACTCTATCTAAAATACTTGTCACTGTACGGCTGTGGGCGGGGCTCGAGAGTGAGCCCCAAGGCACAATGGGAACGAGCGAGTCCCGTAACCGATCGGTGAGCGCATATTCCAGATCTAACCCGGCAAGACCACGAGCTCTTGGCTCAATGGCTAGAGTGCTGGACGTCTAATCAACAGGTCGCCGGTTCAAAGTTGTTATACATTGGTTGGGAAGGGCTGGCTGATGACGGCTAATAAACCAAAAGTGACCATTCTAATCTCAGTCGCCTTTGTTGGTAATTCCATTCCATCCATGTGGTCTACTACCCTCATAAGGCACACAAATTAACCCTGTTATGACGCAAAATAATAGGGGCAGATGTGCATTTTCTCGCTAATCAGTTTTGCAACTTAAAACACATAAAAAGATGCTGGTTCGTGTCTACTGATTGGGAGCACAAGTAATTAAATAAAATCCTGCTCCCGATAGGGAAGATGTAGTTATCAGGCAAAACTTTAATTTGCAGATTCCGACGTCGGTTAAGAGTTTAGACAGACTGCATGAAGCAAAATTCCAAAGGTTTCCATTAAGAAGGGACTAAAAGACACCACAAACACAACTAATGCTGTCTGAAATACAGGCAGAAACTTAGGCGAATTGCTCCTATCTGGCTACGAAACAAACAGGCACTCGAGACCAGCAAACAATGGTTTCTAGATACGTAGTGATAATACCTTCCGGCGTAGTCAGTCACCAAAGCAACATATCGGTACCTTCTGAACAGAGCAGAAGCCGAAGGATGTCGAATGTTGCCCAGTAAAGAGTCCCTTGCCGCACAGCACGATTATGTAACCGTAAACTGATATGCAAACCGTCCTAACCATGTCCTAATTGGTAAGCCATGGTTTGACCGCGTTCTTAGACGCCCGGAGGACTATAGGACTGTTGTTGGACTTGCCGGCGGATTTATGACCCCGAGAGGACCGGTTTACAGCCCAACGACTGGGTGTAACGAATCTCGTCCATTATTAGCCGCCAGCAGTTGACATCAAAATGTCTTAGCCTCTTCATAATTACGCTCATCAAACACACCATGGTTCTCACCGACACTACAAAAAAGAGCACCGGATGAACTCGAAGTTATAGTCGCGGAAATGGGTGGAAGAATGTGCATTAGCGGGGGCGAGATGGCATGCGGTGGTTTACATGTGCTATGCAAGTACTGATGCGAACCGGGAACGTCTGTCCGTATAGGAAGAAGGACAGACACCATAACAGGCCCAACAACACAAGGAATCCATTGGGCGGACTGGTAACATGGGTATGGAGTTATTTTTGCTCAAAAACTTTAGAAAATTTCGGCACACCCGTCGGGATTGAACAGTACCTGGTTGGGAAAAAACGGCATGAGCCTCGCTAGAGGTCTGACGAAACGGTGCCACCAACAACGCGCGCCAAACAACCAAGAAACCAAACATCTCCAAAGACCCAACCAAGATCGGGGAGAGAGTAATTTTGAGTTAGATGGAAACAGCAGCGGATATAAAGCTATATGAATGTGAAAATCGAACCAAATTGCCAGGAAACGTAGTCCGGCTACACGGAATAGAAATAAATGCAGTACCAACAAGAAACGTCCAGCATAGGTGTGTCCTGATTTCTGAGCATGTCTTGAAAACTGCGCCAAATTCAGACTATAACGAGGCCCAAAACGCGTCGAATCGTAGTCGGTAAGAGCATAGTGCCAAAGGAGAAAAATCCTCTCGCCTAACGAGCTCTGCCATTCCAAATCCGATGGGGGCTTCAAGCGATGGCTCTACGTGACCTCTTTGAGAGACAGAAAGCAAACCAATGAAAAAAAACCAACGAAGATTCATCCAATTTCAGTCCTTCGGAGAGGTGCACAACTGCGTGCTGTTGAAGTCCTGGAAAGTGGTAGATGGGCACTCACCGAACGGCTACGGGACTCTTTTGTCCGTTGTGCTTTGGGGCTCACTCTAGAGCCCCGCCAGCCACTGCAGAGTGGCTAGTGATATAGGCGGAATGATAACATTGACAAAGACTGGAATGGCCATTTCTGGCTTATTAACCGACATCAGCCAGCGATAAAACCTGGGGTTGGGTATGACCGACTGATGATGGCTAATAAGCTAGAAATAGCTATTCCAATCTCCCTTGTCTTCGTTGGAATTGTTACTCTGCCTTTGCTACTACTAGCCACTGTGTGGCTGCTGGCGGGGCTTTGGATTGAGCCCAAAGGCACAACGGGACGAGTGAGTCCGGTAACCGATCGATGAGCCTTCATCAACGACTGCAGCCAATATCTCCTGATCAAAACCCACAAGACAACCAGTTCGTGGCGCAGCGAGTTAGAGCGGGTGTAGGGGTACTAGTAAGGGGTAGCACCACACAGATAGCATTTGGTCGCTCCATTTGGTGAATGCTCCTGTGGCCGCCTCTAACTGGTGCCCAACCCTCACCTGTGGTTCCTTGAAGTTGGGTTCTTCCAAGCGGCCACACCGCAGGCCACCGTCACGACCGGCGGGGCTAAACCAGGTGAAGGTCTCCAGCGCTGTGAATGCCTCCACACCCCCTCAAAAAGTCCTTACGGTGGGGGCGACAGCAACCCCGTAAGCTTACCAAGCTAACTCGAGTTTCTCTCCAACTAAAACAAAAACCATGACCCATTGTGGAGTTCGGCAGCCGTCTGGGATGTCCAAGAAGCCTTACTAGGTGACAGCACTTCTTGCCTATCGCGGAGGAAGGGGCTAGAAAAGGTGCCATAAACAAATGCTGGGTCTCACGTCTTCTGCATCTGGTCGCGGCTCGCAGATCGCATCAGCCATCTCCGATGCTGCCATTGACCAACTTCCTCAAGTTGACACGAACAATGACTTGGATTTGCCGCCTTCCCTACCAGAAACCATCCGGGTCGTACAGCAGATTTCCAGCGCAAAGCACCGGGATCCGACACAATCACACCGGGAAGTCTACAAGCAGGGCGGGCTCCGGCTGTTGGCAGAACTCACAACACTCTTCCAGGAGATGTGGCGCCTAGGACAAGTTCCTCAGGATTTCAAAGATGCGACCATCGTCCATCTCTAAAAGCGGAAGGGGAACCGGCAACTCTGTGATATCCACAGAGGCACCTCATTGCTCAAAATTTCCGCGAAGATAATCGCTTATACGCCTCTCAATCATCTGAACGGTTACCTAGAGCAGGGACTGCTCCCGGAAAGCCAATGTGGCTTCCGACGACACCGCAGAACAACCGACATGATCTTCGCCGCCCGCCAGCTATAAAGAGAAATGCCAGGGAGAAGCGAACTCACCTTTACACAACTTTCGTGGATCTGACGAAAGCCTATGACACGGTGAATCGCGACGGACTGTGGAAAGTCATGCAGAAATTCGGCTGTCCTAAGCGGTTCACGCACATGGTGCATCAGCTTTATGACGGGATGACAGCGCGCGTCACTGACAACGGAACGGTATCCAAAGCACTCGTATTAACCAACGGAGTGAAGCAGGGCTGTGTACTGGACCCCAAACTCTTAAGTCTCATGTTCTCTGCAATGCTGATGGAAGCCTACCGTGATGAACACCCTGGAATCCGCATCACCTATAGAACTGAAGGGCACCTTCTCAACAGTCGCGTATGTAGGCCCCAAAGCGTGTGTTTACGACTACAGTCCATGACTTGCTCTTCACTGACGACTGCGCCCTTAACACCGTGACGGAGTAGGACAGGCAAATGAGCATGGACCTCTTTGACGCAGGCTGCGCCAAGTTTGCATTAACAATCAGTACAGCCGAAACGGTGGTCAGGCATGAAATACTGCCCAACGCAGAATAAAATGCTCCCCGACTCAAGGCCGATGGCGTCCAACTCAAAATGTGGAAAACTTTGCTTATCTGAGAAGCACGCTCTCACGCAACACGAGAATCAACGAAAGACGTTGCCCAACGGATCTGTAAAGCCTGTCAGGCCTTTGGCCGACTGTAGGCCTCCGTGTGGAATTGCCACGGTTTTCACCTGAGCACCAAACTGATGAGGTACAAGGCCGTCGTCTCAATGACAGTCCTTTACGGAGCGGAGACCTGGACCGTCTACTAGATCCAAGCCAGGAAGCTGAATCACTTCTATCTCAGCTGCCTCCGCAGCATACTGAAGCTGAGGTGGCAAGACGGGATCCCGGACATGGAAGTCCTGGAGCGGACCGGAATCCTCAGCATCCACGCCACGCTGAGGCAAGTGCAATTGCGATGGAGCGGCCACCTAGTAAGAATGGATGGCGAGCGACTACCCAAACGACTTTTTCTACGGAGATATCGCTACGCGTTCTCGCCAACAGGGAGGATAAAAAACGACGCTACAAGGACACTTTGAAGAAATCACTGAAGCAACTGCAAATCAACCCGGCGACCTGGGAGGACCTCGCCCAGGATAGACTGGCATGGGGAAGATCAGTGAAGACTGGTTCAGCAATCTATGAGGCCTACTGGATCGCGACTGCTAAGGCCAAACGGGCATCTCACAAGTCACAAGCACCGCGGATACACACCGCCAACGACCAGGCCTTCCAACATGCACGCTGCCAACGAACCTTCTGCGGGAGAATCGGCCTGGTCGGACATCTTTGGACGCAATGCATCAACAATCCGACAATTCGAACTTCTACGTCAAATTCTGCTAACCCTCCTTCGGACTCTATCACCCTCACGCCTGACATCAATTCGATTACTCCCACCATTATACAGACCACATTCCAATACTTATCAGCTGTTACCCCCACCATCACCACCGCCGCCGCCACCACCACCAGCGATTGGGACTCTATCCTAAACTGTCTTCGTTGAGACCGCACATTCACCGCACGTATCGGCCTGGTCGGTAACTTACAAATCCATCGTACAGAGACTGGTGAACCAGTACCTGGAGCACCAACACAGCAGAGATCGCCGCCTCCATTGCCCTCACCATCCTTTCGCATTCCCTCGTCGCATGGGCCTATTCGGTCACATGCGCATCCATGACAGCGAAATTCCGTGCATTGCCGACAACACCGATACTCCATGCACAACCTCAGCTCCTGCTATTCTTACCGCCACAGCCCCACACTACCACGAATGACATCCCTCTACCCTCTCCCGATTTTTCCTGCCCACACTGCACCCGCAACTTCAAATCACACATCGGCCTGATCAGTCACCTGCGAATCCATCGCGTGGAGGCTGGTGAACCATTGCCTTGGGCCCTGACATACAGTCAATGCGCCCGCCTCCACTGCTTCCACACCTTTTCACACCGCATGGGCCTAGTAGGACACATGTGCCTCTACGACAACCTGCGGTAAACCACCGGAGGCTAAGCCACATCAGCGCACACTACCTACACCAATACATAGAGAACACCCTCACAATCATCATAATGTACATGATAAAATCCCGATCTCCTAGAAACCGTGGCTTGGAAGGCTGCCAATTTGACGCTTACACCAGTTAAAGCCGTCGACTCAGTGTATGTGCTGCGTGTGTCGAGTGGCAAACCAGTGGATTGGGAGTCAGACGGCGATGGCTCCTCCATTTACTCTGATTTAGTGAATCCTGGTTTGCGAATTATGGGGCCATTGCAGCCTGACTCAGCTCGCCAGTCAGCCACTCCACACAGACGCACTGGGCTTTACCACGCGGTCTGAATTTTCTGTCAGTCGGCAGCTTCCGCCACGGCTTTAGGGCACCGTGATAGTTTCAAGCGCGTCATCGCTTGTACGAGAAAATGCACTGAGCCGTGTCGGACCGCTCTCTCACTTCTAACTGTATCACTGTCCAGCCAGTCAGTTGTCTGATGTGGGAGTGGGCGCAGTGGCTGACGGGTTGGCGTACCCGTCTTGGCGCGCCACATGATGACCTTGCCCCCATAATTCGCAAAACCGGTGATTCACTAAATCAGAGTAAATGGAGGAGCCATCGCCGCCTGGACTTCAATCCACTGGTTAGCCGCCCGACAATAATGCGTTAATAATAAGCACTGAGTCGACGTCAACCCTGGTGTAAGCGTTAATGGTACCTCTCAAACCACGCTCCAGGAGACCGGGATTTTATCAGGTACATTGCGATGATTGTGAGGGTGTTGTGTATGTATTGGTGTAGGTAGTGTGCGCTGATGTGTCGAAGCCTCCGGTGCTACCGCAGGTTGTCGTAGAGGCACATGTGTCCTACTAGGCCCATGCGTGGTGGTAGTGGAAGCAGGAGGCGCGATTAATCGCATGTCGGGGCCCAAGGTACGGTTCACCAGCCCCACGCGATGGATCTTGCAGGTGACTGATCAGGCCGATGTGTGATTTTGAAGTTGCGGGTGGTGTGGGCAGGAAAATCGGGAGAGGGTAGAGGGATGTCATCGCGGTGAAATGTGGCGTAAGAATAGCAGGAGCTGAGGTTGTGCATGGAGTAATGGTAATGGCAATGCAACGGAATTTCACAGTCATGGATGCGCATGTGACCGAACAGGCCCATGACGAGGGAACGCGCATTTTTGAGGCAATGGAGGCGGCGATCCTGCTGTGTTGGTGCTCCAGGTACTGGTTCACCAGTCTCTGTACGATGACTGGTGGGGTTACCGACCAGGCCGATACGTGCGGTGAATGTGCGGTCTCAACGAAGACAGTTTAGATAGAGTCCCAATCGCTGGTGGTGGTGGTGATGGCGGCGGCGGTGGTGATGGTGGGGAAAATAATGATAAGTATTGGAATGTGGTCTGTATAATGGTGGGAGCACCGAATTGATGTCAGGCGTGAGGGTGATGGTAGGAGTCCGGTGTTTGGTGGTTAGCAGAATTTTAATTTGCAGTTGGAAATCGTCGGATTGTTGATGCATTGCGTCCGAAGATGTCCACTGAAAATGGATTCTCCCGCAGAATGCCCGCTGGCAGCGTGCATGTTGGAAGGCCTGGTCGTTGGCGTATCCGCGGTGCTTGTGACGTAGAGATGCCTGTTCGGCCTTGCTGTCGCGATCCAGTAGGCTCTATAGATTGCTGAACCAGTCTTCACTGATCTTCCTTTCTATGCCAGCTCATCCTGGGCGAGTCCTCCAGGTCGCCGGGTTGATTTCCAGTAGCTAAGCTTCAGTGATTTCTTCTTCAAAAGCGTCCCAGCGTCGCTTTTATCCTCCCTGCTGGCGAGAACGCGTAGCGATATCTCCGCAGAAAAAAGTCGTTTGGGTAGTCGCTCGCCATCCATTCTTACTAGAGTGGCCGCTCCATCGCAATTGCACTTGCCTCAGCGGGTGTGATGCTTGAGCATTCATCCCAGGACTTCCATGTCCGGATCCCGCCCGGCAATTCCTCAGCTTCAGTAGTTTACGGAGGCAGCTGAGATAGAAGTGATTCAGCTTCCTGGCTTGATCTAGTAGACGGTCCAGGTCTCCGCTCCGTAAAGGACTGTCATTGAGACGACGGCTCAAAATTTCACCAGCTCGGTGCTCAGGTGAAAACCGCGGCAATTCCACACGGAGGCTGCCTGCTGAAGTCGGCCAAAGGCCCGACAGGCTTTACAGATCTCGGCAAGCAACGTCTTCGTTGGATTCTCGTGTTGCGTGAGAGCGCGCTTCAGAGCGCTTCAGCCATTTTGAGTTGGATGCCATCGGCCTTGAGTCGGGGAGAGCATTTTATTCTGCGTTGGGCATTTCATGCCTGACCACCGTTTCGGCTGTAATTGATTAGCTTAAACCGCAGCCTGCGTCAAAGAGGCAGGTCCATGCTCTACTTGCTCGTCCTAATTCGTCACGGTGTTAAGGGCGCAGTCGCCGCAAGAGCAGCCATGGACCGTGGCCGTAAACACGCCTGGCCTATGGAGTACGCGACTGCTGAGAAGGTGCCCCAGTTCTATAGGTGATGGATTCCGGGTGTTCATCACGGTAGGCTTTCCATCAGCATTGCAGAGAACACGAGGCTTAAGAGATTTGGGGTCCAGTACACAGCCCCTGCTTCACTCCGTTGGTAAATGCGGAGTGCTTTTGGATACCGTTCCGTTGTCGAGTGACGCGCGCGCTGTCATCCCGTCATAAAGCCGGATGCACCATGTGCGTGAAACCGCTTAGGACAGCCGAATTTCTGCATGACTTTCCACACGTCCGTCGCGCATTCACCGGTAGTCATAGGCTTTCGTCAGATCCCACTGAAAGTTGTGTAAAGGTGAGTTCGCTTCTCCTGGCATTTCTCTTATAGCTGGCGGGCGGCGAAGATCGTGTCGGCTTGTTCTTATGGTGTCGTCGGAAGCCACATTGGCGCTTTCCGGGAGCAGTCCCCGCTCTAGGTAACCGTTCAGATGATTGAGAGGCAGTATAAGCGACAGATCTTCGCGGCAAATTTTGAGCACGAGGTGCCTCTGTGGATATCACAGAGTTGCCGGCTCCTCTTCCGCTTTTGAACAGAGGATGGACGATGGTCGCATCTTTGAAAATCCTGAGGAACTCTTTGTCCTAGTGCCGCCACATCTCCCGAAAGAGTGTTGTGAGCTCGCCAACAGCCGCCCGCCCGCTCGGTAGACCTCCCGGTGTGATTGTGTCGGATCCCCGGTGCTTTGCGCTGGAAATCTGCGGCTTCGTACGACCCGGATGGTTTCTGTAGGAAGGCGGCAAATCCAAGTCGGCTGTTCAGTCAACTTGAGGAAGTTGGTCAATGGCAGCATCGGAGATGGCTGATGCGGATCTGCGAGCCGCGACCAGATGCAGAAGACGTGAGACCCAGCATTTGTTTATGGCACCTTTTCTAGCCCCCTTCCTCCGCGATAGGCAAGAAGTGCTGTCACCTAGTAAGGCTTCTGACATCCCAGACGGCTGCCGAACTCCACAATGGGTCATGCGGTTTTTGTTTTTAGTTGGAGAGAAACTCGAGTTAGTTTAGCTTTACGGGGTTGCTGTCGCCCCCACCGTAGGACTTTTTGAGGGGGGGGGGTGTGTGGAGGCATCTACAGTACTGGAGACCTTCACCTAGTTTAGCCCGCCGGTCGTGACGGTGGCCCGTGGTGTGCCAGCTTTGGAACCCAACTCAAGGAACCACTGGTGAGGGCTGGGGCACCGCTGAGGCGGCTACAGGAGCATTCACCAAAATGGAGCGACCAAATGCTATCTCACGTGGTGCTACCCCTTACTAGTACCCCCTACACCCGCTCTAACTCGCCGCGCCAATGAACTGGTTGTCTTGTGGGTTTTGATCAGGAGATATTGGCTGCAGTCGTTGATGAAGGCTCATCGATCGGTTACCGATTCACCGTGTCCTGTTAGGCCTTTTGGCTCAATCCAGCTTCGCCAGCAGCCACACAGTGGCTAGTGCAGTAGCAAAGGCAGAGTAACAATCTAAACGAAGACAGGAGATTGGGGAATAGCTATTTCTAGCTTATTAGCCATCATCAGTCGGCCATACCCAACCCCAGGTTTTTCGCTGACTGATGTCGGTTAATAAGCCAGAAATGGCCATTCCAGTCTTTGTCAATGTTATCATTCCGCTCTATATCACTAGCCACTCTGGCAGTGGCTGGCGGGGCCTCTAGGAGTGAGCCCCAAAAGCACAAACGGACAAAAAGAGAGTCCCGTAGCCGTTCGGTGAGTGCCCATCTACCACTTTCCAGGACTTCAACAGCACGCAGTTGTGCACCTCTCCGAAGGACTGAAATTGGATGAATCTTCGTTGGTTTTTTTTCATTGGTTTGCTTTCTGTCTCTCAAAGAGGTCACGTAGAGCCATCGCTTGAAGCCCCCATCGGATTTGGAATGGCAGAGCTTGTTAGACGAAAGGATTTTTCTCCTTTGGCACTATGCTCTTACGGACTACGATTCGACGCGTTTTGGGCCTCGTTATAGTCTGAATTTGGCGATGTTTTTAAGACATGCTCAGAAATCAGGACACACCTATGCTGGATGTTTCTTGTTGGTGCTGCATTTATTTCTATTCCGTGTAGCCGGACTACGTTTCGTGGCAATTTGGTTCGATTTTCACATTCATATAGCTTTATATCCGCTGCTGTTTCCATCTAACTCAAAATTACTCTCTCCCCGATCTTGGTTGGGTCTTTGGAGATGTTTGGTTTCTTGGTTGTTTGGCGCGCGTTGTTGGTGGCACCGTTTCGTCAGATCCTTCAGCGAGGCTCATGCCGTTTCCCAACCAGGTACTGTTCAATCCCGACGGGTGTGCCGAAATTTTCTAAAAGTTTTTTGAGCAAAAATAACTCCATACCCATGTTACCAGTCCGCCCAATGGATTCCTTGTGTTGTTGGGCCTGTTATGGTGTCTGTCCTTCTTCCTATACGGACAGACGTTCCCGGTTCGCATCAGTACTTGCATAGCACATGTAAACCACCGCATGCCATCTCGCCCCCGCTAATGCACATTCTTCCACCCATTTCCGCGACTATAACTTCGAGTTCATCCGGTGCTCTTTTTTGTAGTGTCGGTGAGAACCATGGTGTGTTTGATGAGCGTAATTATGAAGAGGCTAAGACATTTTGATGTCAACTGCTGGCGGCTAATAATGGACGAGATTCGTTACACCCAGTCGTTGGGCTGTAAACCAGTCCTCTTGGGGTCATAAATCCGCCGGCAAGTCCAACAACAGTCCTATAGTCCTCCGGGCGTCTAAGAACGCGGTCAAACCATGGCTTACCAATTAGGACATGGTTAGGACGGTTTGCATATCAGTTTACGGTTACATAATCGTGCTGTGCGGCAAGGGACTCTTTACTGGGCAACATTCGACATCCTTCGGCTTCTGCTCTGTTCAGAAGGTACCGATATGTTGCTTTGGTGACTGACTACGCCGGAAGGTATTATCACTACGCATCTAGAAAACCATTGTTTGCTGGTCTCGAGTGCCTGTTTGTTTCTGTAGCCAGATAGAGCAATTCGCCTAAGTTTCTGCCTGTATTTTCAGACAGCATTAGTTGTGTTTGTGGTGTCTTTTAGTCCCTTCTTAAATGGAAACCTTTGGAATTTTGCTTCATGCAGTCTGTCTAAACTCTTAACCGACGTCGGAATCTGCAAATTAAAGTTTTGCCTGATAACTACATCTTCCCTATCGGGAGCAGGATTTTATTTAATTACTTGTGCTCCCAATCAGTAGACACGAACCAGCATCTTTTTATGTGTTTTAAGTTGCAAAACTGATTAGCGAGAAAATGCACATCTGCCCCTATTATTTTGCGTCATAACAGGGGTTAATTTTGTGTGCCTTATGAGGGTAGTAGACCACATGGATGGAATGGAATTACCAACAAAGGCGACTGAGATTAGAATGGTCATTTTTGATTTTATTAGCCGTCATCAGCCAGCCCTTCCCAACCAATGTATAACAACTTTGAACCGGCGACCTGTTGATTAGACGTCCAGCACTCTAGGCCATTGAGCCAAGAGCTCGTGGTCTTGCCGGGTTAGATCTGGAATATGCGCTCACCGATCGGTTACGGGACTCGCTCGTTCCCATTGTGCCTTGGGGCTCACTCTCGAGCCCCGCCCACAGCCGTACAGTGACAAGTATTTTAGATAGAGTAACATAAAAATAGTTAGCGTTAGATTTCGAACCAACAGGTCGCTGGTTTGAGCCTTGAGTGGCGCAACATATGGGGTTTGTTTATGAGCCAGAACTGACATTTCAGTCTGCCTGTCTTTGGTTGCAATGTCATTGTGCTTATAATACTAATCGCTGTGAGGTTGCTGGCGAGGCTCGAGAGTGAGCCTCAAGGCACAATCGGAATGAGTACTTTTGTCCCGTAACGCGATTTGGGAGCGCCCCACTACCATTGGCCATATGGCAAGTCACGCACGCATGCCTCCCAGAGGGTTTGACCCTGTTTTCTACTTGAAACCTGTTTACTTGCGTTAGCATTTACACAGCGACTTTCTTGCGTGTTCATCCCGCTTTTATTCCGTCTTGTGCCACTCAAAGCAGCGGACTACACCGATCCGGCTTACATTCATTCTCGTGCGCTGGATCCCTCGGTTCTTCCGCTGCCATCAGGTGGCCCTGGGGGCGGCAGACGGTCTGTTGTCTACCCGACTTGCGGCGCGTCCTCCTCTGCGGCTCTCAAACAGGCCTCCCGTCCTCCCCTAGTCTCAACAACCGCAGTATCAACAGTGGGTTTCAATGACCCCGCCCTGCAGACCACTTATCGGAAGCACCCCTCCTCATCCCAGTCCACGCCCTCATCTGCGTCACCGCCGTTGGTACAACGTCGTGAAGCACACCGACATCATGGTATGCCGTCGTTTCCTTCCACTCCCCCTCCTATGCCTCCACAGTAAAATAACCATACCTGAAAATTGTTATCGATACAGCTAAGAGGAACTGGACTCACTATTACTGGCCTACCTGTAGTCACTACCCACCCATACCCCAACTACTTAAACTTTAAACAGATGACGATGGGTTCGAGTTGGAATCCGAAACGTCAGGCGAATAGCGTTCTTGTCCCAGCGATTGCATCTTCTTCTTCTCGTTTTCCTCCTGGGGCTCGCATTTTTGCTTGTAACGGCTCTCGTGTAAGCTAATGTCGACTGACAACCGACATCTCACTTTTCTACCCCCGAGAGAAAGCAAGTCCTGTGGTAACAAAATGTCTCGTCTTAATCAGGAGAGCAAATCTCTCTTTTTTGGACAGGAGCGCTGCTTTAGAGCCCCCCCCCGCTGTGTGTGGTTAGTGATATGGCGACTGGAGTAAAAATGGTTTTCACCTTGAACACCAAATGGCTTGCTGCCTGCTGTTGTGATGCGACTCTAAAGCCTGTCTTTTGTGAGCTGAAGACAACTATAAAGCAGCCATGTTCGAAAATACATGTCTGAGGACAACTGGCTCACTTGGTAGTTTAATCATCAGTGTTGACTATGATCATGTTCCCCATATTGTGATCTGGGTTGAGGCAAACGAGTCCTGAAACAGATCGTGCGGGAGACGCGTTGGGCCAACATGGGGGGGGGCAGATTTTGGTACCACACTCCTTACCGGGGCTGTGTAGTGCTCGCGCATCTCATAGAAAATTTCACATAGTGAGGGTGTGGTGACTAACCTAGTCGCAGTCTCACGCCACGCCAGTCACCTGCGCCCTATCCCGCCATCAGATGGCTGACCGACTTAGATCGTAGGGACTGGTGTGTGGAAAAGGATAGAGAGAGAGAGGTCGACTCTAGGGAATCCATCCCACTGCACTTCATCGCACTCCTCACCATATAAATGTGATCCACTTAAATCTGTCATGACGTGCTGGAAGTCCTGGCTTGGAGGGCTGCCAATCGACTGGATAATTCGGTCCTCTTAGGACTCTGAGAGTGAGGCTGCAATGGCTCCCTATTAGCACTCCTACTCTGATTGGATTCGCGCTGCCCCCTTGTTTCTGTAAAAATAACCAGGTTCGTTGTGTAGGGGACCAGATCATGTGGTGCGAAGGACGGCTGTTTAGCTTCGCCAGCCACCGCACCAGCTTCTGGTTCCCGTCGTCTAGACAGGTGGGTGATTGAGAAGAAGAGTGTGTTGGATGTTGCGTAAGTCACCTCGTCCTGCACGCACTCCGTTAAGCTCGCGGCGGATGCCGTAGTTCGCGACGGTCAAACTGCCGGACAGTAGCTCCGTGTCCAATGACTGCAATGCCCAACTTACATGTAAGATGGCAGATTTAGTTGTTTCTGTACGCTATGCCATTGCTGAAAGTAGATAGAGTGCATTTGACTTCGAGCAGATGGGGCGGGCACAAGAGTGGTTTTTCCATGGCGTGATGCTGCCGCATCGCGGAACTTCGTCCATTTTACCCTACGCTGTGTGGAGCCACTTACACCGACAGACTCAGGGTGCGCGACCGGGGTCTTAATTTGAAGTATTGTGAATTATGCTAGCTGGAGCTGTTACGCGTATGCACACTCATTAACTTGAACGTTTTCCGTCGTGTTTCTGACCCCCGCATCTCTCTCTCTCCCTCTCTCTCTCTCTCTCTCTCTCTCTCTCTCTCTCTCTCTCTCTCCTCCCCAGTTTGAAGCGCAACCAACGTGGTCAACTTATAATATAGGTGACGGGGTAGTCTGTGTTTCATTGGAAACCATTCCGGCTCCTCATTGTGTCGGGGTCCACCTTCGAGCGCAGATTTTTCCTCCACACCCTGCCTCATTTTGAATAGCCAAACGTAGTTTTGTCGACTATTCCTTGTGATTTTTGTTGTTGTTGTCTCTCAGTTGCTATGGTGTTCCCTCTCCAGTCTCTTGTCCTTTGCAGGCACGCAGCAGAGTGTGGGTCGTCAAAGTCCAGTGACATGCTCAAGAGCACCTTCCGCCGGTCAGCAGTTCTCTGCCTCTTCGCCTCATGCTGAAAACTCAATTCGTCCCATCTACTGTCCCGTCTCGCCTTGTTCTCCTAAGGTATGTTCACCTTCTTTATTCTCCTTCTTCACTTAATCTGCAAATGAAGATGCTCCGTGCACCGTTTAGAGATTGGTCCTTGTGGTATAAAGTAATGCGTGATATTGCTCTTTGGTCTCTGTCACTTAATATTTCACTAATATATAAAGGTTTTCTTCACTTTACACTGTGGTAGTGCAAATATCAAACCTCCTGTCGTGGTGTCTCCTCTTCACACTATTTTTCCTCTTGTCTTTTCCTACGTACCTGCAGAACGAAGGCCGCGGATCGCGGCAGAGTAGTCATGGTGCTTCTTCCTACGAACTGGCCGATGCTCTCGCCCGAACCGAACGCTCTGACGAGGCTAATGCAGCACTTGCTGCCAATATTGCCAACTTTGTTGACCAGGCAAATCGCACCTACCAGGACGAGGTTGAACGTTACACATCCCGTGACCGCTCTGACTCCATGCGAACACGAACAAGTAGTGAGGCCTCCCAAATGCTGGCCGCTGTTCGAAGCATTCGCCAACGTACAGGCGCTTTTGGAGGTCTGCCCTACGCTCCGGGTCCCCTCTACTCATCCTACGCCGACGCACTATCCCTCACGGATCTGGCTGACCGTTTTCAGGCCTCAGAAATACTTGTACGTTCAGCTTCATAAAAACGCCTACTTGAACCTGTTTTTAGTAGTGTTTTATGTCATTTCAATGATTTCGTATTTTCAGGCAACGTACAACTCCATGGCCGCGGCTGCGTCGGCGAGCCAAGCACAGGCTCCTCCAACCACTGCCTCTCGTAACACCGAAGGTATCTTTCCTAGGCGTCACGAACCAGTTAATGAAATGACTCGAACCCTTCACTCCCCTGACCTAGGCTGCTATGCCAATTTAGGCCTGGCGTCTCGAGACTCTGACCGTTCAACGCAGCCAACGCCGACTGTACATCACCACGGTTGCAGGAAAACTTCCTTCAGTGCAACCACATCTGCTGCTGTTGCGTCAGATCCTCAACCCCCACGACAACTTGCCTCATCAGGAGGTGGTGGTCAGCAGCGATCGCACGACTCCTATGTGGGTCCCGATTGTCCTGGTGATGTTCTCTCTGCCTCCAGCTTTATGCAGTCCCTGATCTGCAATCCCTCGAGAGGAGTAAGTCCGCTCCCCCTTCTGTCACTTTTCAGGTTTGATTATAGTTTTAGTTTGCAATGATTGACCACCATTCCCTTTCGGCCTTCGCCCAGTCTTGCTGTGAGGCCAGTGCTTCGCAAGTTGCCCTTCGAATAACCCATTTCATGTACAGTCCCTCCTCATGTTCGATGATCCACCTGGTCGGGTTTATATGCATATGACCTGTGTCTCACCATGGTTTGATTTTCATTTTGAGAAGTACTGCCTTCATTCGCTTCTCTGACACTAACTGCTGCGAGCGTATATTTTTTTCTTAGGAAAAGTTCATCGCCACCGCCACCAGTTTGTAAAGGGTGCCTACTTATTGTTCAAATTTTTCTGCCCACCGTACAATTTATAGTCGGTGGAATTCACGGCAGAGGATGGTGCACATGCCGCACATAGTCAGGCCCGCCACGGACCTCCGAACGCCAACGTTGGGGGCACCAACGTGGGGCACCCTGGTGACCCCCGCCTCCTCTCGGCCGCCGCAGCATCGCGCCATGTCGTTGGCAGCTCACGCCTCTCCCCTCACCATTCCTCGGTCCTGGTGCTGGGCAGCGACACTTCTAATGGGGTGGACACGGTCTTCCGCCCGCCAGAACCCCACCTCACCGCTGCCGCCTCGTCAGCTGGTAACGTAGTGGGCACCCTGGGCGCTGAGATTGAGAAGGTGGGCCGCGATCTGATCTTGTCTGCATGGTATTCTCCATTAAAAGTGAACTGTATTGCCTCTAAGGTCATTTGGTTATTGTTGTTGTTGTCATCTTCGTTGTTGGTGGTGGTGGTCGTGGTCGTGTTGCTGTTGTTGAACACAACATCTTCCCTTCTCGGAGCCATCACCAGTCACGATATTGAGGTGATTATCGTACCTCTGACATTTTGTCTTCACGACCGTGTCATGCGCGGATGTAGTCGACTCGAAAAGCCAAGTCCGACCGTTATCGTGTAGAGTTGGTTCATCCTCGGCTGATAACGTAGTGGGCATCCTGGGCGATGAGATTGAGAAGTTTTGCAGCATTCTGCATGGCTTATTTCCACTATATTGCCTTTAAGATCGTTTGGTTGTCATTTTTATTTTTGTTTGACGCAAACTCTTCCTCAAGGTTGTAATACATAAGTCCACTGAGCAAAATTGAGCACAGGGACTCCTATAAACCGAGAAGGCTGTTGATAGTAGTTTTATCAATAGAGCCGATGAGCGGGGCAATGATCGATGTCTGCGGAATGCGTTTATAGCATCAGTTTGTTTTATTACTCCAGTGAGGTACTAAAACAGAGGCGCAATATAGGATATACAAATTAGGGATGTGTACACGGGTGGAAAACGCGAAGTCCCTAACCTTAACCTACCCTTTGAGCATTTTATTAAGCTCAGCCAGAACTGAACCCCAATATAACATACCTACCTAAATCAAATAAGCAGGCATTTTATGGTAGTGAAAAGCGAAGGACTTACATGTTAGATTCTCGCTAAATCTTCCTTCTTCGGCGCCATCGTCAGTCATGATGATGAGACAGTTCTTGAATCCCTTATATTTTGTCTTCACATGCGTTGCGTGCGCACATATAGTCGACTCGAAGGAGCCAAGCCAAACAGTTAACTTGTAGAGTTGGTTCATTCTCTGTGCCTTCTGTTTGTCATTATCAGCATTACTCAATCAGCCCTCTTTGTTGCCGACTGCAACCCGCGTTACAACAAACTCAGCAGGAATGAACCAGCCTAGGCACTTACTACCCTTCCACCCCTCGCTGTCCGGGCTGAACTCTCCTGTTTGCAATTTTTGGAAATTTCACCACTTCCTCCTCAACCTTTCTACCTCCACCCCCGGTTTTTCGACGAGTCAGTGCCCCCCCCCATTTGTAATTCCTAACCCTGCATACACCTTTCTCCTGTATAGGCCATTGCCGAGGGCATAAAACCCAAATCCGCTGCTGATCCTCCAAAAGTTCGTCTAAAGTCCCCGCAGCAACAGCAGCAGTCCATCGGTCTGCTTTCTGAAGCTGGTGACCATGGTAAGTAGGAGTGTTTTCCGTGATTTGATTCATCCTGCACTGTCAAAACTCCTTACTACACTAACTGGCACCGTCACGCAGAATTACGTTCTTTAAGCGTAGCCTAATTCCTACTGTGCTCTCTTCGCTTAGGTTGTCTTATCTTCCTTAGCTTATTTAGCCTGCCTGTCATCCTTATGCGCAGGATTGAGTAGTTGGTAGGCTTTTTGCCGTTTATACCAGCCCTTACCTGTTGACTGTGATTATGTTCAAAGCCTTTGTGTCTTGATGCTTCCCCTCCTCTCCTTTACTTTGACCATAAGGCTTTGACTAACACCTTTTCGGGGGGCTACTGAGTTTCACCAGTACTCCTTGTCTTTAGGCATGCTCAGTTTTGATGCGGTTTGTCCAAAGAAACACAATCGACTGAGCAGTTCCCATTCTTCAAGTTCGTCCATCACAGTCATTGCCTCACCCGCTCCAACCGTCCTGCATGAGCCTCCCTCCGTGGGAACTGCAACTGTCAAGGCGCCGCGCCTTTCCTCCTCCGTCGCCGAGGAGCATTTACGTCCCTCCTCTGCCACTCTCGTAGTTTCGGGCAAGAACGCATCTGCTATGGACGCCGCACCTGTACAACCGGGCCCTGCCGGTGATCAGAGGGCGTTTCCGTCGCCGGCTTCGTCACCACAAGCCGTGGGCCGCGGTTTGACTACCAAGTCGCCTTCCGACGAGAGAGAGACGGCGTTGGATGAGGAGGTGACGGGGAAACTGACGACTGTCATGACCACTGGTGCTGACCAATCGGCGCCAGTTTTGGTGATATCGCCAGTAGGGGATCATCGTCATCATCATCATCAGCAGCAGCAGCAGCAGCGTTTTTCGCCTGCAGCACCTGGTGCTGGTCAAGGCAGCAGGAATTCAAAGTCGCCCGCGGTTGCGTCATTCTCAGTTTCTCCCTCCAGCGGAGCGGATTCTCCTGGCAATTTGCAGATCTGTCTTCCGGTACGCTGTTTCTTTATCGAACCTTCGAGCCGCTCCCCCTCCTCTCTCTCTCTCTCTCTCTCTCTCTCTCTCCCTCCCTCTCTCTCTCTCTCTCCTGTTTAGTCCAGTTCCCGATGGTGTCTCTCTAACCTCATTTGGTTGTGTTCTTCTAATTTCTCATCAAAACTCTTCTTAACTCACCACGAGTAATTTAATTTATTTAATTTAAAATTGCTTGGAGCCACAGAAAGACGTCCTGCGAAGCGTTACCTAGTTATGTATCGGTTCATTTGCCTTTATTATATTTTGAACCGCGCCTAAAAAGGTTTTTCCGAAGTACTTACTCCAAGTTAGCACATTAATTTCTGTTGTATTGCCACCAAAACGGTTTTGCCACTAATCTGGGCTTGAAAAACATTACCTCTTAACCTCGTTCTTCAGGTGTAACTTTCTGTTGTGTTGTAACGCTTATAACAATGACAGAGATTACTGATGCCATTCTTATAAGCTTTCTTTTATCAACCTGATGTTCTTTTATTTTTGATTGTCATGTGCGTGTGTCTAACTTGTGAGGCTTGTCTTACGGTTCCGTCTCCTCCCTCCCCCAATTTAGGCTGACGAAGAGCCACTGCAGTCGCCGACTGCCGAAGCCAGGTCACCCTGTCCGAGTGAAAAAACATTCTCACCACCGTTCTGTAGTCACTCAAATCCGACTACGCCATCCCCATCACGGTCAAAGTCGTCTACTGACGGTGCCCCTACCAACTCCTTGTAGAGTACCTCTCTCGCATCGCTACTCATCTTCTTCCCTCGTTTCTTCTCCTCCATCCTCCCGTGAATTTTCCACTCTTTCGGTTTGCTATCGGCTCCTTAAGTCCGTGTTATGGCGCGTGTCATAGTCCTCACTCTCTCACCCCTTCGCTGCCTTTTGTAACACTCTGCCTGGTGTGCACTGAGTTGTCATCACAGTCTGCACTCCTACCTGCTTGGCTTTGTTCTTCAGCACTCGCGCCGGACCTGAGCAATGATAACACTTAGTGTTCAACTCGCTCTCGCGGGGGAGGCATGGTGGCGTGCGAATTATCGATTGTCCCCCTTGCACTGCCGCCCATGATGGCCTCTTTTTCCACTGACATGTGCTCTGCAACTCGTTTCCGTACGCGCGCATACACACGTGTAGTGTGCCCTCTATGAAGAATATCGATTACTGGGACACGTGCTCGTGCATTTGAAGTGGCATGGACTCGCACGTTATCGCGCAAATATCGGCCTATCCATCCTGCTTATCGGCCGCCTCCTTCTCCTCCTCCTCCTCCTTTCTCCTCTTCCCCTCATCGTCCCTCAGCCATCGCCGTTTTTGCACTCATGCTAGTTCCCTTTTGCTGAAAACTCTTCAATCAATCGCGCCTTATCATTTTGCACCCTGTATCGATCAAGTTCGTACTGAGAGGTTTACACGCGCGCGCCTCCGAAAAGGGCTCTTACGTCTTTTTTTAGTAATTTAAACACTCTAATAAAAACATTTTTTATTTGTCCCTGGATTTTTGGGGAGGGGAATGGTTGTCGGAAGCTACACTATGTTGTCTTTCGTCCTTTCTAAGCCTAATTTTAAATCCTATCAGGGTAAGGATGAAGTTGACAAAGTCATATTTGACCTTACGAATGGATTTGTGGAACTTGCTGGCTTTTTTCCCCAGTACTATTGCCAGCTGAGGGATCATCGTACCTCTCGCTCTGTTATATCAGAATTTGTAATTTAACTCTAGCTAATCCCACCAACCAGTCCATTTCTAACCGTCAACATGGTAGAAAAGGGTTACTGAGAAAGATCAGGGAGACCGTGATAGCCGTTTCTGACTTATTCATCGTTTTGAACCAGTCGAAACCAAGCCCAGGTCTGCCAGAACTGGGACACGAGTCCGGATTCTTTGATCAGTTTTAAATAGTTCCAACGTTCTTTCATGGAACCACTTGCTGTTTGTCCTGTCAGTTGCGATCAGGAATAGTCATTATCGTAGGAAGGGGCATACATCGATCAAGTTACAAGCCGTTTATGTCTCATCGGTCTGAAGGCTCTTTTGTTGGTGGGGTTAATATTTTGTATTTACATCTCTGCTCACCGGGTGGTTACTGTTCCGGCTGTGTAGTCACTTTCCGTCTTGTCAGGTGGGTTTGCGGGTTGCTAAAAGCTATCGGATTTGCCAATTTTCACTTACTGACAGGGTGCACAGGGGGGCTATCGTATTAACTTGCAACAGGTAGTGGGCGCAAGCCGTACTTTCAGCTAAATTGTGGGAAGCGGGGGAATTTCACTACCGAAAAATGTGCACTACAGGACTGAATCGATAACAGCTACTTGGGCCTTCAAGTGAGCACTGGTTCACCTGCTGCACTAGTGTAAACGTGCCTTGCGAGTGAACCATCGAGTGGACCGTGCAGCTGACACACAACACAAATTCGGGTGTAGGTGATAGTATCACCTTTTACCTCAGATCTCTGGCCACCCATCTATTCGGCTCTGGTGGGAAGACACGGTCATATCGATTTCAGTCGAAGTTTACCGATTTAGAACTTCATCCCCACCCCCAGAAAGCACATGTGGACCACTGAAGGGACCCGCCGGTGAGCCGAGCCTCACACAGCTGTGTGATGCAGTGGCAGAATATCGGAGAATCATGTGTCTGGAATTTTAGGTAGTATCTGTGTTGCCAGTACGGTGTATCTTGGAACCTGTATATTTAGAAGTACGTTTACAGGTATCAAAGAGCATGCATCCGAATCGGTATTCATCGTGGGGTGTCATTCCGTTTAGGCATTCACTCCAGGTTTGTCTGGAGGGCGCTCGACAGTATTTTAGTGATACTTCTGAGCAAACGCGGCGACTAACATGGTGTACACCTTTGTACCGTCGCTGCCGAGCATCCAACTCTTATTGGTAGTTCCGCGAAGCATTTCTGTGCACAGCAGCCACATTCTCCCTGACAGGTGGAATAAAACCAGATAAGGGTATGTTATGTATATGCGTCTGCGCCTTTTACTCCATTCTATTTATTGCGCTCCCTCAGAACTACCGAGCAGGTGGCAGCCAAGTCCTCTTCAAATCGTTTTCCCACCGAACCGGTCAGGATTTCCTGATTGAAATACGCAGTCACCTGAGAGGTATCACCATTCTCACTGCCGTGCGGCTGCTGGCGGGGCTCGAGAGTGAACCCCGAGGCAGAATGAATGAATGAGTTTCGTTAGCAATCGGCGAGCGTTCATCAAAGACTGCAAGTCAATATTCCCGATCTAAATCGGCAAGACAACGAGCCCGTGGCTCAATGGTTAGTGTGTTGGAATTCTGATCAACGGGTCGCGGATTTGATCCTAGGGTGGTGCATCACACGGGGTTAGTTATGACTGGTTGACGACGGCTAATATATATATATATATATATATATATATATATATATATATATATCAATGATCGCCTGATGAGCCTCCGCCTGCCTCTTCGGGGAGACCAGTTCGCCACCATCATCAGCGCCTACGCTCCCCCAATGACGAGCTCTGATGCGGCGAAGGACCAATTCTACGAGGACCTGCACGCCTTGCTGGCGACTGTGCCGAAAGAGGACAAGTTAATTGTCCTTGGTGACTTCAATGCCCGCGTCGGGACGGACCACGCTGCCTGGCAGGGAGTGCTGGGTCCCCACGGTCTGGGTAGCTGCAACGCTAACGGCCTCCTTCTTCTGCGCACGTGTGCGGAACACCGTCTCCTGCTGTCCAACACCTTCTTCCGCCTTCCGACGCGGGAGAAGGCCACGTGGATGCACCCTCGGTCGCGGCGCTGGCATCTGCTGGACTATGTTCTCGTCCGTCCGAATCCATCGCACGGAGGCTGATGAACCAGTGCCTGGGGCTCCGACATATATTCGACGCGCCCGCCTTCATTGACCTTGCTCCCGCACATTTACACACCGCATGGGCCTCTTAGGACACATGCACCTCCACGACAACCTCCGGTAAACCACCGGAGGCTAAGCTACATCAGCACACACTACCTACACCAATACATCGACTAAACCCTCACAATCACCATTTACCAGAGTATATCACGGTTTCCTAGAAACCGTGGCTGGGAAGTCTGCCAATCTGACGCTTCCACCAGACCACGCCGTCGGCTCAGTGTATATGCTGTGTGTGTCGAGTGGCTGACCAGTGGACTGGGAGTCAGACGGCAATGGCTGCTCCATATCCCCTGAGTTTGTGAATCCTGGTGTGTGCGTTATGGGGGCCAGGTCGTGCTGTGGCGCGCGAAGACGGGTACGCCGATCCGTCAGCCAATGCGCCCACTCCCACATCAGGCAACTGACCGGCTCGGACAGTAGTCTGACTGTGGGTGTGGGGGAGAGAGTGAGGTCGACAGCTCAGTGCATATTCCTCACTATAAACAATCTGACGCGCTTGAAACTATCACGGTGCGCTAAAAGCCGTGGCTTGGAAGGTTGCCAACTGACGGGATAACTCGGACCGCGTGGTCAGCCCAATGTGTGTTTTGTGTGGAGTGGCTGACTGGCGGACTGAGAGTCAGGTTGCAATGGCTCCTTCTTAATGTGGCCTTTATGGCACTCTCACTCCGTGGGATCCGAGCCAGGTGTGGTGGCACGCCCAGGGGCGGCTCCGGCCGCGCCAGCCACCTGCGCCCTCTCCCATCTCCGGTCTTCTTGACTCTGTTTTGACACCGGGCTCAGGTGGGGGAGGAGGATAGAGTGCGGCAGCTGCAGCGCAAGGCTACTATCACTTAAAACTAATTCACGCGCAAGTCGCCGTCCCTGCACCACCTGGTGTGGAGCATACGGTGGACCTCGTCGAAATCGACGGTCGAACTGTCGAAAGTATTAGTAGTATTAGTAGCAGTAGTAGTAGTAGTAGTAGTAGTAGTAGTAGTAGTAGTAGTAGTAGTAGTAGTAGTAGTAGTAGAAGTAGTAGTAGTAGTAGTAGTAATTAACACCTTATCTCTTTCGATGAAGATGTCCCTTTCAACTGCTCATACATTGTTCCGCACAACGTGAAGAACGTCCTGAGGTAAAAGGTTAGGAGCTATAGCAATTCGATATGTCTGAGGTGATTCTCCGCTTCATAGTTTTTGCTTTGTAAGAGTAGTCAGCAGCCTCGGCCATCAGATTGTGGGGGATATAAGTAAAGAGGGACGTGACAGCTAAAGAGAACATGACCTCATTTAGCAGAACACTGAGTTCTTGAACTATCTTTAAGAATTATGTTAACGAAGAGACCATCGTGTCCGAATCCGTGGTCAGCAAATTGAGACGCAGAAACAGCCACTTTGTCATTCTACACGTTGGAGTGCCTTTGAGCGATACGATGAGTCGGAGAGGAGCGCCCACTTTGTGCACCTTGGGGAGGCGATAGAAACGGGCCAAGGCCTTGTCTTGGGCATTCGCCATTTGTCGGTCAGTCGGCATTATTTCATCCGAGTTTTCCAATGCCAATAGCGTTGCATGCATTTCTCGTGTCAGTGGGATCGGTATCGCATGGAATATAAAACTGACGTTCCTCCTGTATGTTTTCGCTCTTCTGAGAGAAGTCAGTGCTGTACAGCACGACAATAGAACACCCCTTGTCCGCGCGCACAAGGACTATGTCTTTGTCCGCCTTGTTTTCCATTTTTGCGCCCCGTTTGACCTTGGGGAGTATTTCATGCGGCCATAATTAGGAGTGATATTAAGTGTCTGATAAGGTTCTTCGTCTTCTCCGTCATTTTCGTCTGATCGAGGACTGACTGTACTGTTGCAATCATCTTGACAGCTTTGCAGTCAACTGTGTAAATTGAGGCTTCGTGCCGTTAAACCTGAACTTGTTTCTTCGTCAGCTTCTTTTACGTTAGGGTGTGTGTGCCTGTATGCTGTTTTAGATGACGCTGGATCAGGTAGCCTGCGAAATTTGTTACCCAGTGCCGCGTCGCGTACCACATTCTGTTCACGGGTTCGTTCAGTCACCCTCTGATAAATCAGTTTTGTACCACCACACCTGACTCGGATCCCACGGAGTGGGAGTGCCATAAAGGCCACATTAAGAAGGAGTCATTGCAGCCTGACTCTCAGTCCGCCAGTCAGCCTTTCCACACAAAACACACATTGGGCTGACCACGCGGTCCGAATTTTCCCGTCAGTTGGCAGCCTTCCAAGCCACGGCTTTTAGTGCACAGTGATAGTTTCAAGCGCGTCAGATTGTTTATAATGAGGAAAATGCACTGAGCCGTCGACCTCACTCCCTCCTCCATCCCCACAATCAGACCACCATCCGAGCCAGTCAGGTGTCTGATGTGGGAGTGGGCGCAGTGGCTGATGGGCCGGCGTACCCGTCTTCGCGCGCCACAGCATGACCTGGCCACCATAACGCACACACCAGGATTAACTAAATCAGGGGATATGGACGAGCCATCGCCGTCTGACTCCCAGTCCACTGGTAAGCCACTCGACACACACAGCACATACACTGGGCCGACGGCGTGGTCTGGTGTAAGCGTCAGATTGGCAGCCTTCCAAGCCACGGTTTCTGCGAAACCGTGATTTTATCAGGTACATTATGATGATTGTGAGGATTTTGTCTATTATTAGTGTAGATAGTGTGCGCTGATGTGGTTTAGCCTCCGGTCGTTTACCGCAGGTTTTCGTGGAGGCGCATGTGTCCTAATAGGCCCATGCGGTGTATAAATGTGCGGAATCAGTGAGGGCAGTGGTGTCGGGCGCGGCGACTGTATGTCGGAGCCCCAGGCACTGGTTCACCAGTCTCTGTACGATGGATTCGCAAGTGACCGACCAGGCCGATGCGTGAGCCATTGCAGCCTGACTTTCATTTCGCCAGTTAGCCACTCACACAAAACACACATTGTACTGAACACGCCGTCCGAGTTTTCCTGTCAGTTGGCAACCTTCTAAGCCATAGCTTTAGGGGCACCGTGATATTTTATTGTTTATTGTTTATAGTGAGGAAAATACGCTGAGCTGTCGACCTCACTCTGTCCCCCACCCACACAATCAGACCACCGTCAGATCCGGTCAATTGTCTGATGCAAAAGTGGGCGCAGCTGCTAGTGACTTCATCTACGAGTACTACGTACAGGCCTTGGCACCCAAACACAAGCACTAGGATTTCCCACAGCAAGGGGTTGAATGGCTCACATCTCACCGTTGTGAGAGTGCCGGAGGTCGTGCTGCGAGGTATGAGTGTTATTGTCAGTTGACAACATTTCAACCCACGGGATTCGCAAGTGATCGGCCAGACCGATGTGTGAGATGAATTTGGGATCGCAATGAGGACAGGTTAGTACCGAGTCTCCATCGCTGGTACTGGAGGCAGCGGTGGTGTTGAACGAAGCAGGTGGCAGGTAGTCGGAGGTGGCTTGAGTGGGGCAAGTGGTCCGCTCCAGGACTTCCGTGTCCGGGATCCTGTCTTGCCATCTCAGCTTCAGTATTCTGCGGAGGCAGCTGAGATGAAAGTGATTCAGCTTCCTGGCTTGGTTCGAGTAGACGGTCCAGGTTTCCGCTCCGTAAAGGAGTGTCGTCAAGACGACGGCCTTGTACATCTTCCGTTTGGTGTTCAGGTGAATACCGTGGCGATTCCACACGGAGGCCTGCAGCCGGCCGAAGGCCTGACTAGTTTTGGAGATCCGTTGGGCAACCTCGTCATCGATTCTCGTGTTGCGCGATATCGTGCTTCCTAGATAAGCGAAGGTATCCACGTTTTTGAGTTGAGCACCGTTGACATTGATTCGAGGAGCATTGTATTCCGCGCTGGGTGGTGGCTGGTTGATGACAACCGTTTTGGCTGTACTTATTGTTAATCGGAAATCGGCGCAGCCTTCGGCGAAGAGGTCCATGCTCCTTTGCATGTCCTCCTCCGTCACGGTGTTAAGGGCGCAGTCGTCCGCGAAGAGCAAGTCATGGACTGTAGTCGTAGACACGCGCGTTGGAGCCTGCATACGCCGACTGTTGAGAAGGTGCCCGTCAGTTCTGTAGGCGATGCGGATACCAGGCTGCTCATCACTGTAGGCGTCCATCAGCATAGCCGAGAACATGAGACTGAAGAGGGTGGGGGCCAGTACGCAGCCCTGCTTCACTCCGTTGGTCACTGCGAATGCTTCGGATACCGTTCGGTTGTCAGTGACTCGCACCATCATCCCATCGTGCAGCTGATGCACCATGTGCGTGAACCGCTCAGGACAGCCGAATTTCTGCATGATTTTCCACAGTCTGTCGTGATCCACCATGTCAAAGGCTTCCGTCAGATCCACGAAGATAGTGTAGAGTTGGGTTCGCATCTCCTGACACCTCTCGTAGTGGCGAAAATCATGTTGGTCGTTCCGCGGTGTCTTCGGAAGCCACATTGGCTTTCCGGGAGCAGTCGTGCTCTAGGTGACCTTTCAGACGATTGAGAAGGATACGGGCGAAGATCTTCCCGGCGATGTTGAGCAACGAAATGCCTCTGTGGTTATCACAGATTCGCCTGTTCCCCTTCCGCTTGTAGACATGGATGTGGGTCACGTCTTTGAAATCCTGAGGAACTTTTTCTTGGTGCCACATCTCCTGGAAGAGTGTTGTGAGGTCCACCAAGAGCTGTGGCCCGCATTGCTTGTAGACTTCCGATGGGATTGCGTTGCATCCCGGTGCTTTCCCGCTGGAAATCTGTTGCACGGCCCGTATGGTTTCTGGTAGGGAAGGCGGCAGATCCAGGTCATTGTTCGTGTCCACTTGAGAGAGTCGGTCAATGGCAGCATCAGAGATGGCCGATGAGAAACCAAGGCCACTTCTGAAGTACTCGGCCCAGTGCTTCAGAATTTGTGTTTTCTTCGTCAGGAGTTCGGTACCCTTGATACAGGGGCCGTAGATGGCCTTAATGGCTTTGAAGAGGTTTTTCATTTCATTGCGATCGGCATACCCTTGGATTTTCACAGCCTTTCAGACCATCCAGGCATCCTGCATCTCCCGCAGCCGTTGCTGTACAAGGCGGCGTTATCTGAAGAAGGCTGCTTTGGTGGCGTCATTCCGAAGGTCCATGCAGGCTTTGTGTAGTCCATTCTTCTCCGCGAGTAAGTTGCTGATGTCATCGTCATTGTCGTCCAGCCGGTCCTGTTGGTAACGGCGTGCACGTCCGAGGACTTCGAGGGTGGTGGACTGGATGACAATTCGCAGTTGACACCATCGTGTCTCCACAGTGGGGTTATAAACTAGAGTATGCAGGGCCTCCAGTTTCTGGTTTATTTGGTTGCTGAAATCAAAGCAGTAAGCAGGCAAATTTAACAAAAGAGTATTTAACTTACCTGGCGGTCGCTTACATTGGGGCTATCATCGGAGTTGAAGTCGAAGCCTAATCTTAGAGAAGACGAGGCGGTGATCCGTCCAACCATCGGCATCGCGGATTGCCTTGGCTACCAGCACGTCCTGTCGATCTCACCTCCGTACTTGAACATAGTCCAGCAGCTGCCAGCTCCGCGACCGAGGGAGCATCCACGTTGCCTTCTCCCGCGTCAGAAGGCTGAAGAAGGTGTTGGTCAACAGGAGACGGTGTACCGTACACGTTCTCAGAAGAAGGAGGCCGTTATCGTTACAGCTACCGAGACCGTGGGGATCCAGCACTCCCTGCCAGGCAGCGTGGTCCGTCCCGACGCGGGCGTTGAAGTCACCAAGGGACAATTAATTTGTCCACTTTCGACACAGTTGCCAGAAAGGGCGTGCAGTTCCTTGTAGAATTTGTCCTTCGCCGCATCGGTGCTCGTCATTGAGGGAGCTTAGGCGCTGATGTTGGTGGCGAAATTGTCTCCCGGAAGAGGTAGGCGGAGGTTCATCAGGTGATCATTGATACACTGCGGCAGACAGTACAGACATCCCACGATATCGTTCCGGATGGCAACGGCGGCACCAGCGTCGTATCGCTCTGCCTTTAGCCGGCAGTTCCAGAAGAAGGTGTAGCCGGCACCCACCTCCAACTGACCTTGCTCAGAGAATCGGGTCTCGCTGAGAGCAGCAATGTTGACCTTGTAGCGGGCCAGTTCCCGAACGACTAGCTCCGTCATCTGTTCCGACCGGTTGCTCTCGGATTTTCTAAAAGTGAACGAACATTCCAGGCTGCCATTGTGAGCGAACGCACCTGAGCATCCCGGAGGGTATGGCACGGGGGATGGGGACGGTGGTATTGTTGTTTGTTTGAGTTTTACCGACCACGTATTTTGCGATCTGTGAGCCGCGACCGGCTGCAGAAGATGTGAGACAAGGCATTTATTTAGGGCACCTTTTCTAGCCCCTTCCTCGGTGCGGCGGCATGCATCCCAGACGGCTGCCAAACGACCCGAGTTAGCCTGGGCCGCCTACGGGGTTGCTGTCACCACCACATTATGACTTTTTGAGAGGGGGAGGTGGGAAGTTGGGGAGTCAGACATACCGGGTGTGGAGGCACACAGAGCTCCTGATACCCTCACCTGGTTTAGCCCGTCGTTCGTTACGGGTGCCCGGGCTGCCGTGGCTGGTAGGAAGAGCCCAGCTACGAGGAGCCATAGGTGAGAGTTTGGTACAAGTTAGAGGCGGCCACAAGAGCATTCACCACCTTCGCGAGACAAATGGAACGACCAAATGCTAGCTGCATGATGCTCCCTCTACCTAGTACCCCAACACCACCTCCACACGCACACGACATTTCGACCGTCGTAGTTTTACAATGTCCACCGTATACTCCTCATCATGGTGGTGCAGGGACGCTGACTTGCGCGTGGATTAATTGCTAGAAGCCTTGCGCTGCAGCTAGCGCACTCTCTTCCTCCCTCACTTGAGCCCGGTGTCATGACAGAGTCAAGAAAACCGGAGATGGGAGAGGGCACAGGTGACTGGCGCAGCTGGGGCCCCTAGGCCCTAGCCACCTCAAGGCATGCCACCACACCCCTCATGGGGCCATGCCCTGATCTGGCCCCCATGTTGGTCCAACGCATCACCCACGTGGCACGTTTAGGGGGCACACGCACACGCACACGTGAGCTCCGAGCTAACAGTAGTGACCGATATCCTGAGATATATAGGATGAGGGAAGCATTGTGATCTAGTCCTTGTTCCAATGGAGCACGAAGTTATCCCCTCAGCTAAAATCTTTTCAATCAAAACTTCTAGCCGGTCGTTGTAGAAGTCAATGTTGCCAGCTTTCTTATCCTAGGGAATGATGCGTTGCGCTGGGGCGTGCTGCACGCATGTGCGGCAGTGGCCAAGACCTCCCACTGAAACTACCACTGAAGCGGCGACTACCACGTAACCATGGCTTCTGCTTTCCTCGCGCAAGTACAAAAGGGAGGCGTTTCGAAGGGCGGCGGAGGGCACAGTTTCACTTCTTTGGTAATTTCCTAGATGTGGGGCCGCAGCGTTTACTTATGCTAAGCTAATGTGGCAAAACATCACGGGAGAGGTAGTGTTAAAAGTTATGGCCGGTCCAAAATCCACGCATCAATGTCAAGGGACACTTTATGGATATCGAAACAACCACCAAAATTTCCACGCAAGCAACGCGGATGCCATTGCCCCAAAGGCAGTCTAGTGGCGACTTGCACGTTAACTTTTTTATAGTGGAGTGGACATGCGTAGCGCCAAACTCACTCTTTCTTCAAAAGTGTTCCAATGTTTCTGTGGGGGTCAATTTAACAGGAACGGGGCAGAGGCGGAGGAGACTGTAGCCTCGAATACCCTTAACCCAACCCGAGACCGTCTTCAATGCCGTAAATGTCACATTGAGGAGGAGTCATGGAGGTCTAAACCCTTGCTGCAAATGCGAACAGTGCTAACCCATCAACTTCCAGTCTTCTGAACAGTTACTTTTTAGCGTGTCGCAAAATTTCCCAGTGTGTTCTGTCTTTCCTGTATTGTAACGGACCTCAAAACCGACAGAATTGTTTGAATGGACTGGGAACACTTTTCGCGTGGATCCCGGATGAGAAAGGTGTAATCGTTGGTCTGTGAAGATGGCCGGTGTTCCTTTTCTCCCTACCGCTGACAGCTCCCCTCGTTATAACTCTCGTTCCTATCAGGCATATCCCTTACCATCGGCATCTCCATGACCCTCATCCGCAGTTGCCGACAGCGCTGCACTCGCCACGGATATCTGACTGACCATTAAAGACCACCTCCCACTCAAAACCGATCGACTGTACAGTTCCTACATATTCTTTTGTATCCTCCTACGCCCCTTTTGTTGTTTTACCATTTGCTACCGTTATCATAGATCATTTACGCTATAAACCTATTTACTCCTTTGATCTATACATGTGTGCTTGACGAAGTGTTAACTGATTGTGCCAGCGTTACATGACCGGAAACTATTCCAGGTGATCTAGTCCACGGTGTGTGTCATCCTTAACATCCTCAGACGTTCCAGCATGTAAACTTCGCATCGCTTGCGTGCTGCACAGTTAGGTCGTTGGATACATTGAATATTATCTTTATCCACTTACTGGTTTACTTAACTGCCCTTCTTGCGTAGGGTTCATTAGATATCCTTCGCTAGGCCGTGAAAACAGTATTATCTACGGTAACCTTAAAAGCTGCCTTCACTGATGTGGCTATAGAGCCAATCCCCAGTATTCACGGGCGTTAGGGACCAGCTGAAATCTGCGAATATTTGCGGCCCTTCTAACAACACCTGATTTATCTTCAACCACCACTATAATGCCAAAACACTTAATTATTTTTTCAAGGTCATCTTGCATTACCATACAAGATATATGACTTACAGCTCTGCGTGTACATACCCACAATCGTTACCCTTTCAAAGGCGAAAACTAATAGTGGTAGCCCTATAATCAGGCACGCATATTTATTAGTCCTAATTGAAAATGATAGATTACATTTTTATGATACAAATTAATTTAGTCAAAAAAATAAATGACAATATTTAACGCAGATTTTAGATATGCGGTACGAAAAAAGCCGCGAATAGGCGGTGGTCAAATTCCTCTTCCATTTTGTCTCGGCGAATTTATTCAGAGCACCCAAAGGAAACCGTAGAACATTTGACAGAATGCATCTGCATAAAAGGACGAGCATATAGCCATATCGGCGAACGCTCCTTTTGAGCTAGTAAATATTTCCAAACGCACACTGCACAATAAACTGTTTGCGGCTTGCTGGCTTAACGTTCAATGACCAAAGTGTTTAAGCTCGAATCCTGAGTTATCCAAACTTGCGATTTGGTAAGGGCTGGCTGACGAAGATTAATAAGTCAAAAACGATCGCTCCGGTTCCTCTGGTTCTTGTCGGCATTCATTCTGTGTCTTAAAATCTTAAGTTGTGTGCAAGCGTAACTGGGATGCAACTCGTTTGGCTCAAAAATCACTATCCTTATCACAATCACTATCACCACCACCACCACCACCACCACCACCAAAAGCACTCTTATTATCCCCCTCTAGTAGCAGTGTTGCAGTAATGACAAGAATTCTTTCTCCATTACCCCCATAAGACGTTTCATGCAATTTTGGAGTGCACCATCCAGCAGAACGTACAATTTTGGAAAATGCCACGTATGTTCCGTTGAGTAACACAAAAACAAGTTGGTGACTATTCTTATTGTCATGCCATCCGGTGAGGTTAATGTGGAGTCTGTCGATAGTTGCGGTCCTCGTAGAATGGCAAATCAAACAATTATGCAAAACGTAGGTTCTTCAACGTGATTTCTAGGCTAGATTTTTAACACTTTATATCCTACAGAGATACCTAACTACCATCCTGAAGTTATCCCTTCGAATTATTCGCCTATCGATTGGTGTTAATTGATAGCCCATCTTGTTTCAATTATTTCCAACAGAATTTAATCTCAGAGCACCATTCGAGCCAAATAATCGCAATCAGCCTTCGGTTTTCTGTGGAAAGATAAAAGGCATCTTGCTGCAGAACTACTTACCTAATAAATGATACACCGCTCACAAGAAAGCAGTGAGATTTATACAGCGCTACTGTCAGAGGAAAGGCTTCATCTGTCGTCCAAAGGAAATTGGCAGCTTTTGACGCCTTCAAGGAGGTTACCGGTAGCCTCCACGTGTAAGTCATACAAACAGCTATGGTTCTGTCGTGCTACGACGGTCGGCAGCTGTAAGGTCCCCAATGCAGAAGGCAGAGAAGCCAGTTATATTGACAAGTATTACTGAGGTGCGGGAGTTTACACGCAACTCAGCAAGTACTTTCAGTCAGACAAATTTGTCAGCCAAGGTCAAGCGTGTGTGCTTTATCGCCTGCAGTCAATCAGCAAAGAAAACAGCGCCGATTGGCTCTCGCACGGCCCCAGCGGCGAATTGACAGGGCGCGTGAGACGGACAGAACGGCAAAATTAGTAGACTACAGCGCCAGCGAAAACGGGGATGGACTGACCTAGATATTTTCTCGGAGGTCATGCCAGTCTCCGAACTGTGCTGGGGAGTATCATTCCTTTCCACTCTTTTCTCTACATGCGACTCCTGCACAATCAACGGTCTCCTTGGGATCGATGAAAGGACATTATATTAAAGGAAGTGATTATCTCATGAAATGTTTGTGGAGATTCTGTAAAATGTTCCCTCTTAAATAAGATTACTTTGATGCCGGTTCTTAAACGTCTCTTCTTTTCGATCACCGACAAAAACTACACTCTATAAAGGATGACTATAAAAGCAGCAGGGATTTGTTCATTGATCTTCGATGTCCTTAAAAATTCAAATTTATTTTATAGAAAACATGGGCAAAATATCATTGCTTGTACTCATTTGGAAGCGAGTGACGTCTTCTTAACATTTTATACCCAACGAAAGGGTAGTTTTCGGTTTCGGGAAAGTTTTCAATGAACGAGTAATTTTGAGACTGACCTGCTATTGCACTTGCCACTAGGGTTTCCAAACTTCAAGCCGCTTACTTTCCGTGCATGTAAAATCATACATTCCGAAATGCTACGAAGAAGAAATTGTAAAGGGCTACTAAAATTTTGTAAATTAAATTGTTTACTTTGAAAGAAGCATTAATAAGCAGACAGATTGGATGTACTTCGAATGGACATCTCCCGGTCTTACAAACCCGTAATTTAAAACCTTTTCCATCCAGTAGGTGGCCTGTTTAAGTACAAAATTTAAAGAAGACGTAATTTGCTTTCAAAAATAAGCACAAAAATGGATATTTTTGCACAAATTTTCTATCAGATATATTGAGTCTATAAGCGCATCAATAATAACTGTGTTTAAATAATACTACTTAAGTAGTCAGTTTTTACTGAGTGCAGTCTCTACAGGCGGTCGAATAGAGGTACATTTAAAGGATGGCATCCTATTGTGACTTAAAAATCTTGGTATTCCGTTCCATAATAATCGACATTAATGCCCCACCTAAGTAATTATTTCGAATCGAAAGGGATATTTTACAATTTTGGTTAAAATTTCATAAAATAATCCAACAGTTGTAAATATGGATATCATTAGTTTTGGAAGGACCAGATGGAATGATCGATGCCGATTTCTTTAATTTTGGAGAAGCCGATCCATTGAAGCTGCCAGTTCCGACGACGACGACAGTTCGACCGTCGATTTCGACGAGGTCCACCGTATGCTCCACACCAGGTGGTGCAGGGACGGTTACTTGCGCGTGAATTAGTTTTAAGTGATAGTAGCCTTGCGCTGCAGCTACCGCACTCTCTCCTCCTCCCCCACCTGAGCCCGGTGTCAAGACAGAGTCAAGAAGACCGGAGATGGGAGAGGGCGCATGTGGCTGGCGCGGCCGGAGCCGCCCCTGGGCGTGCCACCACACCTGGCTCGGATCCCACGGAGTGGGAGTGCCATAAAGGCCACATTAAGAAGGAGCCATTACAACCTAACTCTCAGTCCGCCAGTCAGCCACTCCACACAAAACGCACATTGGGCTGACCACGTGGTCCGAGTTATCCCGTCAGTTGGCAACCTTCCAAGCCACGGCTTTTAGCGCACCGTGATAGTTTCAAGCGCGTCAGATTGTTTATAGTGAGGAAAATAAGCTGAGCTCTCGACCTCACTCTCTCCCCACCCCCACAATCAGACCACTGTCCGAGCCGGTCAGTTGTCTGATGCGGAAGCAGGCGCAGCTGCTGGTGACCTCGTCTACGTGTACTACGTACACGACCTGGCCCCCGAAACACAAGCACCAGGATTTCACACAACAGGGGTTGAACGGCTTACATTTCACATGTTTGAGATAGCCAGAGGTTACGTTAAGAAGGAGCCATCGCAGCCTGACTCTCAGACCACCAGTCAACCACTCCACACAAGACACATTGGACTAACTGCGAGGTCTGAGTGTAATTGTCAGTTGGCAACCTTCCAACCGCGGCACTCAACGTTACCGCACTCTCTTCTCCTTCCCCACCTGAGCCCGGTCTTACGACACAGGCAAGAAGACCGGAGATGAGAGAGGTCGCAGGTGGCTGGCGCAGCCGGAGCCGCCCCTGGGCGTACCACCACACCTGGCTCGGATCCCACAGAGTGGGAGTGCCATAAAGACCACATTAAGAAGGAGCCATTGCAGCCTGACTCTCAGTCCGCCAGTCAGTCACTCCACACAAAACACACATTGGGCTGACCACGCGGTCCGAGTTATCCCGTCAGATGGCAACCTTCCAAGCCACGGCTTTTAGCGCACCGTGATAGTTTCAAGTGCGTCAGATTGTTTATAGTGAGAAATATGCGCTGAGCTGTCAACCTCACTCTTTCCCCACCCCCACCATCAGACACTGTCCAAGCCAGTCAGTTGCCTGATGTGGAGTGGGCGCATTGGCTGACGGATCGGCGTACCGTCTTCGCGCGCCACAGCACGACCTGGCCCCATAACGCACACACCAGGATTCACTAACTCAGGGGATATGGAGCAGCCATTGCCATCTGACTCCCAGTCAACTGGTCAGCCACTCGACACACACAGCACATACACTGAGCCGACGGCGTGGTCTGGTGGAAGCGTCAGATTGGCAGATTCTCAGCCACGGTTTCTAGGGAAACCGTGATATACTCTGGTAAATGGTGATTGTGAGGCTGTTGTCTATGCATTGGTGTAGGTAGTGTGCGCTGATGTAGCTTAGCCTCCGGTGGTTTACCGGTGGTTGTCGTGGAGGCGCATGTGTCCCTAATAGGCCCATGCGGTGTGTAAATGTGCGGGAGCAGTGAGGGCAGTGAAGGCGGGCGCGTCGACTGTATGTCGGAGCCCCAGGCACTGGTTCACCAGCCTCCGTGCGATGGATTCGCAGGTGACCGACCAGGCCGATGCGTGAGTTGAAGTTGCGGGCGCAGTGTGGGCAGGAGAAATCGGTAGAGGCTGGGGTGATGTCATTCATGGTAGTGGGGGTGTCAGGGGCGCTACGAATGGCAGGAGCGGAGGGTGTGCATGGTGTATCGGTGTTGTCGGCATTGTGGTGTATTCCGCTGTCATGGATGCGCATGTGACCGAATAGGCCCATGCGATGAGTGAATGCGCGAGGACAGTGAGGGCAGTGGAGGCGGCGATCTCCCTCTGTGTGATGGTGTTCCAGGCACTGGCTCACCGGTCTCTGTACGATGTATTCGCAAGTGACCGACCAGGCTGATGCGTGAGGTGAATGTGCGGTCGCATTGAGTACAGCTTAGGAGAGATTCCCCATCGCTGATGGTGGTGGTGGTGGTGGTAGTGAAGGCGAAGGCGGTGGTGGTTGCGGTGGTGGGGGTAACAGGCGATGAGTAAATGGATGTGGCGTCTATGATGGTGGGAGTAATGGAATTGACGCCAGGAGTGAGGTGGAGGAGTCAGAAGGAGAATTGGCAGAATTTGACGTAGAAATTGGAATTGTCGGATTGTTGGTGCATTGCGTCCGAAGATGTCCAACCAGGCCGATTCGCGCGCGGAAGATGCGTTGACAGTGCGGGCATGTTGGCAGGGCCTGGGCATTGGCGGTGTTGGTCCGGGGCGCTGGTGACTTTCGTGCCACTCTTTTGGTCTTGGCGGCGGCGATCCGGTTGGCCTCATAGATTGCTGAACCAGTCTTCACTGATCTTCTCCATGCCGGTCTATCCTGGGCGAGGTCCTCCCAGGTCGCCGAGTTGATTTGCAGCTGCTTCAGCGATTTCTTCAAAGTGTCCTTGTAGCGTCGTTTTTGACCTCCCTGCCGGCGAGAACCCGTAGCGACATCACCGTAGAAAAGTCGTTTGTGTAGTCGCTCGTCGTCCATTCTTACCAGGTGGCCGCTCCATCGCAGTTGCACTTGCCTCAGCATGGCATGGATGCTGAGGATTCCGGTCCGCTCCAGGACTTCCGTGTCCGGGATCCTGTCTTGCCATCTCAGCTTCAGTATTCTGCGGAGGCAGCTGAGATGAAAGTGATTCAGCTTCCTGGCTTGGTTCGAGTAGACGATCCAGGTTTCCGCTCCATAAAGGAGTGTTGACAAGACAACGGCCTTGTACATCTTCAGTTTGCTGTTCAGGTGAATACCGTGGCGATTCCACATGGAGGCCTGCAGCCGGCCGAAAGCCTGACTGACTTCGGAGATCCGTTGGGCAACCTCGTCATCGATTCTCGTGTTGCACGACAGTGTGCTTCCTAGATAAGCGAAGGTCTCCACGTTTTTGAGTTGAGCACCGTTGACATTGATTCGAGGAACATTGTATTCCGCGCTGGGTAGAGGCTGGCGCATGACAACTGTTTTGGCTGTACTGATTGTTAATCGAAAATCGGCGCAGCCTGCGGCGAAGCGGTCCATGCTCCTTTGCATGTCCTCCTCCGTCACGGTGTTGAGGGCGCAGTCGTCCGCGAAGAGCAAGTCATGGACTGTAGTCGTAGACATGCGCGTTGGAGCCTGCATACGCCGACTGTTGAGAAGGTGCCCGTCAGTTCTGTACTCGATGCGGATACCAGGCTGCTCATCACGGTATGCGTCCAGCAGCATAGCCGAGAACATGAGACTGAAGAGGGTGGGAGCCAGTACGCAGTCCTGCTTCACTCCGTTGGTCACTAGGAATGCTTCAGGATACCGTCCCGTTGTCAGTGACGCACGCCGTCATCCCGTCATGAAGCTGACGCACCATGTGCGTGAACCGCTCAGGACAACCAAATTTCTGCATGCCTTTCCACAGTCCGTCACGATTCACCGTGTCAAAGGCTTCCGTTAGATCCACGAAGGTAGTGTATAGGTGAGTTCGCATCTCCTGACACTTCTCTTGTAGCTGGCAGGCGGCAAAGATCATATCGGTTGTTCCGCGATGTCGGCAGAAGCCACATTGGCTTTCCAGGAGCAGGCCCTGCTCTAGGTGACCGTTAAGACGATTGTTAAAGACACGGGCGAAGATCTTCCCCGCGATGTTGAGCAACGAGATGCCTCTGTGATTATCACAGAGTTGCCGGTTCCCCTTCCGTTTGTAGAGATGGACGATGGTCGCGTCTTTGAAATCCTGAGGAACTTGTCTTTGGCGCCACATCTCCTGGAAGAGTGTTGTGAGTTCTGCCATCAGCCGTGGCCCACCGTGCTTGTAGACTTCAGGTGGGATTGCGTCGGATCCCGGTGCTTTACCGCTGGAAATCTGCTGCACGGCCCGGATAGTTTCTGGTAAGGAAGGCGGCAGATACAGGTCATTGTTCGTGTCCACTTGAGGGAGCCGGTCAATGGCAGCATTAGAGATGGCTGATGAGCAATTAAGGACACTTCTGAAGTGCTCGGCCCAGCGCTTTAGAATTTGCGATTTCTCTGTAAGCAGTGTTGTGCCGTCAGAGCTGAGCAGCGGTGCGGACCCCTTGATACACGGGCCGTAGATGTCCCTGATGGCTTTAAAAACGTTTTTAATTTCATTGCGGTCCGCATACCCCTGGATTTCCTCAGCTTTTCGGATCATCCAGGCATCCTGCATCTCCCGCAGCCGTTGTTGTACAAGGCGCCGGCATCTCAAAAAGGCTGCTTTGGTGGCGTCAGTCCGAAGGTCCAGTTAGGCTTTGTGTAGTCCATTCTACTCCGCGAGTAAGTTGCTGATGTCGGAGTCATTGTCGTCAAACCAGTCCTGGTGTCGACGGCGTGCGCGTCCGAGTACATCGAGGGTGGTGGAATGGATGACATTTCGCAGTTGACACCATCGTGTCTCCACGGTAGCGTTATCATCTGGAGCATGCAGGTCCTCCAGTTTCCCGGTTATTTTGTTTCTGAAATTAAACAGTGAGCAGGCAAATTTAATAAAAGAGTATTTGAACTTTACATGGCGGCTCTTACCTTGGGGCCTTCGTCGGTTGTGTCGGAGCCTCATCTGGGAGATGACGAGGCGGTGATCTGTCCAACCATCGGCATCGCGGATCACCTTGGTTACCAGCACGTCCTGGCGATCTCGCCTCCGGACGAGAACATAGTTCAGCAGATGCCAGCGCCGCGACCGAGGGTGCATCCACGTGGCCTTCTCCCGCGTCGGAAGGCGGAAGAAGGTGTTGGTCAGCAGGGAGATTTGGTGTTCCGCACACGTGCGCAGAAGAAGGAGGCCGTTATCGTTATGCAGCTACCGAGACCGTGGGGACCCAGCACTCCCCGCCAGGCAGCGTGGTCCGTCCCGACGCGGGCATTGAAGTCACCAAGGACAATTAACTTGTCCTCTTTTGGCACAGTCGCCAGCAAGGCGTGCAAGTCCTCGTAGAATTTGTCCTTCGCCGAATCAGTGCACGTCATTGGGGGAGCGTAGGCACTGATGATGGTGGCGAACTGGTCTCCCCGAAGAGGCAGGCGGAGGCTCATCAGGCGATCATTGATACCCTGCGGCAGACAGGGCAGACGTCCCACGATATCATTTCGGATGGCAAAGGCAACACCAGCGTCGCGTCGCTCTTCCTTTGGCCGGCCGCTCCAGAAGAAGGTGTAGCCGGCCCCACCTCCTCCAGCTGACCCTGCTCAGAGAATCGGGTCTCGCTGAGAGCAGCAATGTCCACCTTGTAACGCGCCAGTTCCCGAGCGACTAGCGCCGTCCTCCGTTCCGGCCAGTTGCTCCTAGGATTGTCTAAAAGGTAACGAACATTCTAGGTTGCTAGTGTGAGTGGACTCACCCGAGCAGCCTGGAGGGTATGGCGAGGGTGATGGGGACGGAAGTATTGTTGTTTGTTTGAGTTTTACCATCACGTTTTTTGCAATCTGCGAGGCGCGGCCGGCTGCAGAAGACGTGAGACCAGCATTTATTTAGGGCACCTTTTCTAGCGCCTTCCTCCGCGAGGAGGCAAGCAGTGCTGTCCCTAAATAGGGCTGCTCGGACATCCCAGACGGCTGCCGAACTCCAATATGGGTCACGGATTTGTTTTAGTGGGAGAACGACCTGAGTTAGTCTGGGCCGCCTACGGGTTGCTGTCGCCCCCACCGTAGGACTTTTTGAGAGGGGGAGGTGGGAAGTTCGGGAGTCAGACACACCGGGTGTGGAGGCACACACAACACCGGAGACCCTCACTTGGTTTAGCCCGCCGGTTGTGATGGTTGCCCGGGGTGTGGCCGCTGGGTAGAACCCAACTTCGAGGAGCCACAGGTGAGAGTTGGGTACCAGTTAGAGGCGGCCACAGGAGCATTCACCACCTGTACGAGACAAATGGAGCGAACAAATGCAAGCTGTGTGGTGCTGCCCCTAACTAGTACCCCTACACCCCTAGCGTCCAGTTCCAATTGAGGAATCACAGGTTTCCCCTCTCTTTCTCTTGTCTGAGTTAAGTCGCGATTGACCAGCTCTACTCTAGATAGGTTTTGGGGTCTTGTACCACGAAGCATTCACGCTAAAGTATTTTCTTCTAAAATCTTATCAACAGTCCTTCTCTCGTCGTTGTGCTCTTAATTTAGGCAGAATGAAATTACTGACAAAGATAAGGGAGACTGGAATAGACATTTCTAGCTTATTAGCTGTCATCAGCCAGTCATACTCAACCCCAGTTGGTGCCCCGACCCGTAGCTCGAACCCGTGACCTGTTTATTAAAAGTCCAACGTTCTGACCTACTGCGCCACGAGCTCGTTGTCTTTTCGGTTTCGACCAGAAATGTTAACAGCGGCAGACAGGCGCTCAACGATCGTTTACGGGATTCACTCGTCATTTTATGCCTTAGGGCTCACTCTCGAGTCTCACGGGCGGCCGCAGCGGTTAGTGATGTAGGCAGAATGAGATTATTGACAAAGACAAGGAAGACTGCTAACGGCACTCACTCGTCCCGTCCTGCTTTGAGGCTCACTCTCGAACCCCGCCAGCAGCTGCACAGAGGCTAGTAATAGTAGTAGAAGATGAAGTAGTAATAGTAGTAGCAGTAGTAGTAGAGGCGGATGCACAATTTAGACGGCTAATGAGACAGAAATGGCCATTCCAGTCTCCCTTGTCTTTGTCGGCATTGTGCATATGGTTATTTCTGCTTATTAACCGTCAGCAGCCAGCCACACCGCGTACCATACCCCGAAATTTAACGGAGCGATAGATGGTTTATCTACAACCGCATGAGGCCAAAACCCTCCCAACAGGGGGCAACCGCATGAACCACGAGCTGCTCGAGTCATCGTTCTCAGGCATGCAGTCCAGCAACAAGCGGAATGACCTCCCTGATCCCATATTCTGTGCTAAGACTTTGCCTGAACAGGAGAATCAGGCATGTGGGAGGGCATGGACGACCAACACTTCCAATGACAGCGAGCCAAATTGCCGAGGCATTATCACCCCAAAATCCACTACGCATGATGAAACCGCGGCCATTACAACTCGGATGCGGACTGCCAAGTCATCATCGGATCGATTACGACCCCAGCGGGGATCACGAGAGCTGCTAATTATTGCACGCATATGGTCACCTCGTCACTAACTACTATAAATACTGTGCATCTTTTGCCTATATTACCCATATCTGCGACTGTCTTTGATGATGCGTTCGACTGCGAATCCGAAAGTTCAGGCCAATAAACTTCGTGTTCCAGTGATCATATCTTCTCCTCCTGCCAACCGCATTGTCCACCTTCAATAAGTGGAACCAACTGACCTTGGTTTAAAGCTCAGGCCTAGCGTCCGAACTCAATTAGAATTTTGGAACGTACGTAATTTTGACCTGTTCACATCTCACTCGGCATACATAGTTATAATGCGTTGATCGGATCCACAGCACAGTGTGTGACTCTGAATCTGATGTTCATCAGCATTCCTATGTGCCGGATGTCTTGCGGTGCACTCGGAGTTTTGCAACCCACTGTGTGCTCTTAGTCGCGGAGCAATAAATGCGATTACCTAGACGAAAAGGCCTGCCAACTCCAAATCACAGGATTCGCGAAAACTCGGGGAACATGCCGGAGTGTACGAGCAGCTCTGGTTCAACTGAAAAGGTGTCTTCAGTGCGTCACACAGGCATCAACTGTTCACTTTAGAAGTCAGAACGACACGCTCGTGGAAACCTTTATTCAGTTGCTTAGCGGCATTCAGTCCGCTGTCGAAAACCAAAACTGAGGAAAGGCGATCGAAAAAGCATAACAGCCCTCTTAAATTTAGGTTTCTCCTAACTTTACGCCTTCGCTTTTGCAAACCAGCAGTTTCGCATGACCACAGTGTGAAAGTCGATCAGAAAAAAAATAATTAAAACAGATAGCATCACAAAGTCGGTTTCGGGAACTTAACTTTTTATTTTAGCGACCTATGTAACACGATCATCAAGTAGCCAAAAATTCGCCTTACTTATTGGAATTTGAGAGGTTTTAAGAAGATTCAGATCTTTGGCGTGCTGGACGGGGATCGACTGTTTCTTGCGTGAGGAGCCCCTCATGGAGTAATCTCGAATGTTCCATCGGTCTGCATGCATGATCAAGGCATCATTAGCTCGATGATGCAGAACACGCCGATTGGCTAGCTGACTTCACGCGCGGATTCCGCCGCCGGCTTGGTCACGATTTCCTTTAGCCTTTAGCTCGTGACTCAAGCAATTTCCGTTCTTTATAACAGAATGGAACGAGGACAGCATTCAGTCGGAAGCATTTCTAGATGGAAAAGTCCCCAGAGTCCAAATAGGCTGGGAGGAGGTAAAATAACTAGTGTGAGTCGTCTATGCGTGTGGACGAGAAAGAGTGCTTGAAGTTTTGGATACGGTATTATGCACTCGATTTGATCTACTTGAGACGAAGGATCACGCCAATTTTTAACCTGAATGTCTTGACTCTACAACAGGCTCTGTGACCGCGTGTCAGTGCGCTGCCATCGATGGAAAACGACTGATTCTCACTGCAGGGGTTTGTGTGAGTAAAGAAGGAGAAGGTTGCTCGTTAGCGGAATTGTGTTTTTATTCGTCTGGGCTCTCAAAATCTTACTGGGGTCCAGAGATAAAAGTGGCAACAGAGCAAACCACAGGTCTAACGTCTATGAGCCAATCACCGTAAATCCAGTCCGGAAGTGACTGTGGCGGTCTCTGTATGCCGGCGCCAGATCGATATATCGATCGAATGAGTTCTCATCGGAGGCCCAGGCCTCAATCAATTTGCGAGTTGTCCAGTTTCTGGTGTGAGCGATTATCTTTGTGGCTGCGAAGTTAAACTCATAACCCGTTTCTTAGGTGTGGGCAGCCACCCGTGATAATCGATCACCGCGTTTCACAACCAACATGACTCGATTCCTGTGAACGAACAGCCTTCTCCTTCTTTAATTATAGTGAAAGATTTCGCAATTGGCCAGTCTTGGTGGAGATATGAATAACACGTTTGCTGACCGCGTATTCAATGCCCTATTCGCTGATGAAAGTACGCATCAGCTTACGTTTTAAGGCTGGCAACAGAGCACATGGGCCTTCTTCGGCTCCGACCTGCGCCCTAGTCTTCGGTAGGGCAGGCATCGTTTGTTCATGTACAATACACAGTGCAAAATAGAACGAAAAACAGACGTCTGATGGTCATCAACTGGAAAAAGCGTTCAATAATGCATTCTACAGTATACTGCAGATGGGTAGTCGCCTTTAGTACTTCACATAAACTACTTTATTTAATCATTATTCCTTTTAAGCGTTAATGTTCATGTAATGTATAGTAAATTATGGCTACATTTATTACTTACCCCAACATCGATTATCATCATATTTAATTTTAGACGAGAGGGTTGTGAATGCCGGCAACCTTCAGACAGGCTCTTCATCGCAACCGTAAAAAGGCCTATTTGTGCATATGTTTACTTTAATAAAACACATGAATATACCGGTTTGGACTTCATGTTTATAGCTTTTTTACATTATCATTATCATTTTTAAATGAAAAAATTCCACCTACATACGGAATCTTCTCAGAGTTACCCTTCCTCTATTACAGAACACTTAGAATAGAAAGGGGTGGGGTTTGAATTGGAGGGAAACGGGCAGAGGGTTACTTAAGAAATGGGAAGGGTTCTCTTCGGTTTAACAAAAGGGATTGCAATTTTTCGGCACCTTTTAGGCCGAAAAAGGTGATAATCTCATTTTCGATACTAAGCAGAAAAGTGCACCAACCTCGGTTTAAGTTCTGCTTAGAATATTCTATGCCTCGGATAAGATTCGCGTTAGATTCGGATCCGAATAGTTATTAGGGAGGTAAAGATATGGAGACATCTGTTTAAGATGACATCAAACAAACCTAGTGAGTAAATTCCTATCTAACAACTGTACTGACTATAAGAGTTAATTATGCAGGTTCGCTTTGTAACTAGCCGATCATTCTACCTTGTCAGTGTTCCAGGCAATTGTTTGTAGCAAAGCACCTTCCGTGTGCCATCATGATGCGGAGCGTACGGTGTACATCGTCGGATACGATGATCGAACTACCAAGAAGCTAACCAACGGGAGAGTCGAGTGGTGCATAGCAGAGAAAAGAAAGCGCAAGGCCGATGCTGGAGAAGTTATCCCCACCACAACTTAAGGCATTCCTAAATAATAATACATCTGATGTGTTTGAATCTGTTACGATGCACAAAAAATCGTGGTTTGGAATGTTTCCAGCTGATGGAAAAAGGCTGCCTTCATGGGAAGTTTTGGAAGCGACTAAGGAGCTGAGAGTCAAGCTCAATGGTGGCTCCTTCTTAGCATGGCCTTAATGGTGCCCTCAGGCAGGTGAGCTACGAGCTGCCCCTACAGAGGCCAAATAACTATAGAGAGGAGAAGGTCATGTGTGACACGCGTAGCCGGGCTGATTAGCATTTCCACCCACTGTGCCCGGGCCCACCTCCGTACTCCTGGAAATTGTCCTGTCATCGAAGTAAGTTTGGTGAGGGAAAGGAGGTGCGGTGGGTGCTGCATAAATAGCCCTCACACGGAAGCCCATGGAGTTTCACTCACTCTGTGGGGGCACACGGTAGATGAAGTTGCTTGCGACCGTCAAAATTCCGTAGACAAAAACGGTGAGGAGACCTACATGAAAAACGAAATTTGAAACTGAAAAAGCAAAAACTTCAATGACAACGGTCTAGTCGGAGTGTAGGCTAGCCTTCTGGTGATTACAAAACTACTTGTTTAACGTCATAGAACGGTCATGAGTGGAAAACTTTGTGCCATCCACTGAAAACATGTAATGGCCTGGAATAGTATCTTTATGCGCCTGCCAGAAAATTCCCCTGATCGTACGGTAAAGGTTAAAAGGCGGAGAAAGTACAGCCAAACTCTTTCTCCTTCAGAGCTCTCACCGGAAGACCTGAAGCTAAACGCATAACTACCATTTTTGTCCCTTATAAATCGACGTTCGGTGGTTGAAGACACAGCTGGAGAACGCGCGCACGTCTCTGTAATGAGTAACGCAAGTGCGCTCATTCTGCTGTGGACCCGAGGTAGAACTCTGTGGTATGCTTCAGACGACAAACCACGCATATTTCTGAGCATTTGCCCTTTTGGTGGTGAATGTACAGCGGCAGATGAAAGGCTTGGATTTGCCCAGGACAGTCTCACCTCTGCCCTGGGCTTAAATTGCCTCAGTGTGGGGGAAACGATATAGTTCAGCCAATGACGCTAGGGAGTCTGGAAATTCTATTTTGTCCTACTGACCATCATCAACCCATAGTGCGTCCAGAGTTATCAACGAGCAGCAGCACCAATACCTGGGCAGGCCAGTACGACTTACTTGAGAAGTTACTTACTTCAAAGGCAATTAGCGAAAAATCAACCTCTTTTCCCCACGGCACAATACCACAATTGCGAAGAAGGGTCGACAACGACTAGAAGTGGGCACAGCTGCCACCTGTTTTAATAAACGTCTACGCGTGCCACAGTCAATACTACGGCAGTTCACTTTGCGAAGCACGCTGAAAGCTAGTTTTAGTCTATGTAATGACGTTGCGGACGCTTAGGGAATGCGGGCATCGGTTACTGAAAGACAAACTGGTAGGGGTGTCTCGTATGACAGCCTAAGCAGGACACGCTCACTTAAGGTATATGGCCTTGAGATAAATTTCAGAACGGGTAAATATACCGGTGTCTTAACGCTAACAATTACCTGAGCATAAAACTAAGCTGTATCCTTGGTCGTAACCCTAGCCTTGCTCCAAACATAAGCCCTACAGCTAACGTAATAATAACCTTAAACCTTAGCATAATCATGAACCTAAGCCTAACGTTGATCTTAACCCTTACCTTTAACCGAGCCCTAAATTCAGTCCTAACCTTCAGGATGATCCTTAACCTAATGTACCAAAATTTGGCTCAAAGCCACATGTATTGGAACCGGTTCCTAATCCCGTATCCTGTTTAGCCGGCCATACAAGGCAAACTATCCGAGGGCCGATTCATGTTTAGCACAGGCATTCAACTAATAGGGTGCGTGAAATGGACCATGGGTGATGTGTGTAAATGGGAACGCCGGCGCCTAGAATAATAGAAATAGACATAATGAGAATAGTGTGCATCACATTTACTACAGCGAGTTAGGCAAGAGTTGGGGAGGCATAAGTAAGTTACTGTGAGTTCGACCGTCGTAGTAGGACGATGTCCACCGTATGCTCCACAGAAGGGTGGTGCAGGGACGGTGACTTGCGCGTGGATTAGTTTTAAGTGATGGTAGCCCTGAGCTGCAGCTACCACACCCTCTCCTCCTCCCCTACCTTAGCCCGGTGTCATGACAGAGTCAAAAAGACCGGAGATGGGAGAGGACGCAGGAAGCTGGCGCGGACGGAGCCGCCCCTGTGCGTGCCGTAACACATGGCTCGGATCCAATGGACAGGGAGTGCCATAGAGGCCACATTATTGCAGACTGACTCTCAGTCCGCCAGTCAGCCACTCCAAACAAAAAACACACTGTACTGATCACATGGTCCGATTAATCCCGTCAGTTGGCAACCTTCCAAGCCACGGCTTTAAGGGCACCGTGATAGTTTAAAGCTCGTTAGCTTGTTTATAGGGAGGAAAATGCGCTGAGCCATCGACATAACTCTCTTTCCCACCCCCACAAGCATTCCACTGTCTGAGCCGGTCCGTTTCTGATATGAGAGTGGGTGCAGCTTTTTATGACCTCGTCTACGCGTACTACGTATCCGACCTGACCCCCAAACACAAGCATAAGGATTCCACACAACATGGGTTGAACGACTCACACCTCACGTGTGTGTGAGTGCCAGAGGTCACGTTAAGAAGAAATCATCGTAGCCTGACTCTCAGACCGCCATTCAGCCACTCCACACAACGCAAATTGGGCAGACTGCAAGTTCTGAGTGTAATTGTCAGTTGACAACATTCTAGCCTATGGCGCTTATCTCCCCGTGATTTTCTCAACAGAGCAGTCACATGGAGAAGGAGCCGAGGATCATACTTACCTCAAAATCAGCCATGCAGACTGAGAACAGGTTTTTGATGTGTTGCGTGTGATAATATGAGGTGCAGAGAATGCTGAGGAGAAATTTTGTTTTGTGGTACAGCTGGCGGTGTTCTACCGCAGGTTTTTACATAGACGCATGTGGCCTAGTAGGCCCATGCGGTGTGTGAATGTGTGTGGACAGAGCGGACAGTTGAGTCGGGTGCGGCGGGGTATGTTGGTACTCCTGGTACTGGTTCACCGGTCTCTGTGCGATGGATTCACAAGTGACCGACCAGGCCGATGCGTGGTGCATGTGCGGTGACAACGAGTACAGGATAGGTCGAGAGGTGCTGAGTCTGGGTGGGGACTGCTGCTGGTACGCGCTCATAGCAGGACTGTGGGAAGTGTTAATGAATACGCTAGATGTGCTAGATGGGTTGGCATCATGGTGGACTTCGCTTACGTGGATGCGCATGTGACCGCGTAGGCCCATGCGATCAGTGAATAGGCGTGGGCAGTGAGGGCATTGGAGGCGGCGGCCTCTGCTGCGTATTGGTGCTCCAGGCACTGGTTCACCAGTCTCTGTGCGATTGATTCGCAAGTGATCAACCAGACCGATGTGTGAGATGAATGTGCGATCACAATGAGGACAGGCTAGTACCGATTCCCCGTCGCTGGTGCTGGGTGCAGTGGTGGTGGTGGAGGTAGCAGGTAGTCGGAAGTGGTCACTTAGGTAGAGGTTGGGACAAGTTGCGTTCGTCACCGTGATTGGCGCAAGGGGTGGGGGAGAGAGGAAGGCGTCAGTGATCGTGTGCGGCGGGGAATCGATGGAGTGATCATTAGGGGTTGGGGTGGTCGTCATCGTGGGCTTTGAAGCAGGTGTGGCAGAAGTTGATGTTGTGGGATTGTTGTTGCATTGAGTTCGAAGATGTCCGACCAAGCCGATTCGCGCGCGGAATGTGCGTTGGCGGCGTGGGCATGTTGGCCGGATTGGGGCATTGGCGGTGTTGATCCGGAGCGCTTGTGACTTGCCAACCGCCCGTTTGGCCTTAACAACGGTGAAACGTTTGGCTTCGTATATTTCTGCACCAGTCTTCACGGATATAATCGAGGACGGTCTGTCCTGAGCGAGGTCCTCCCAGGCCACCAGGTTGGTTTGCAGTTGCTGCAGAGAGTTCTTTAAAGTTGCTGCTTTTTAATTTCCTCACAAATTACTCGCTATATTGTAGTAAATCGGTGTATTTGAAGTCTTACAGGTGAAGCCTGAAAAGTTGATATGAATATTTCGGCCGAATTCTATCAACCACAGCGAAATAACTACGTAATATGCATTAAACGGCCAACAGGTAGCCAATAGTAGCTAGTATCTATGCTGGGAGTAAGTTTCCATCGGGAACCCCTAAGTTCTTTAAAGTGTCCTCGTAGCGTCGTTTTTGTTCTCCCTGTCTGCGATCACCCCTAGCGACATCTCCATAGAAAAGTCATTTAGGTAGTTGCTTTTCGTCCATTCTTACCAGGTGGCCGCTCCATCGCAGGTGCACTTGCCTCAGCATGGCGTAGCTGCTAAAGGATTCTGGTCCGCTCCATGACTTCCTGTCTTGCCATATCAGCTTCAGTATTCTTCGGAGGCAACTGAGATGGAAGGGATTCGGCTTCCTGGCTTGGTTCGAGTAGACAGTCCAGGTCTCCACTCCGTACAGGAGTGTCGTCAAGACGATGGCCTTGTAAATCTTCAGTTTGGTGTTCAGATGAATACCATGACGATTCCACAAGAAGGCCTGCAGCCAGCTGAAGGCCTGGCTGACTTTGGAGATCCGTTGAGCAACCTGGTCGTCGATTCTCGTGTTGTGTAGTTGGAATGTCATGAAGACGGTGTTAAGTCATTTATACTGGTCGCGTGTTTGGATCACGTTGGGGTCAGCAATTTGTTGGGGTCGAAGCAGTGGTTGTACTCAGAGCACTACAAGCATAAGGCCAAATCCCGGGTTATATGTAAAAGGCAGATGACATCAGAATGAGGGGTTTATTGTGCACAGAACCCTGATTTGCCGTCTCAGGCAGCAGTGGCCACTGGCGAAGCCAGGACTAGTGTAGACTGTGCCCAGCCATGCCAGAGATTGAACGAAGCCTTGAACAAGGACGCCGGATATGGATGGCATTGTTGGGCGTCGGTTAAAGATCAACTGGGTCCCCTGGTGGGAGTATTTTGGAATGACCGAAGGACTGAGAGTCTGGTTGTAATGGCTGCTTTCCGATTTGGCCGTTACGTCACTCTCACTCATGTGTGGGCAAACCTCCCTCACGAAAGAAAGCCTGGAATACGCTGTGGGAAGCAAGCCCTATCTGACACGCAAAGACGGGCTGTTTAGATTTGTCCAACACCGCGCTCGCACCGATCTCGGGTCATTTGGGCATTTGCCTCCCATCGCTATAATTTGGGTGGGGAAACAAAGAGTGCGGTATACACAGTGCAAGTCACCGGGGTCGCGCCCATTCTGGGGAGCAAGCAGTAGACGTCACCACTTGTAGTGCTCGAACTGTCACGTCTTATCTTGGTGAAATGGCACTAACCGATCAAGTTACGGGATATGTTTGACAAGATAACGAGCCCATGGTTCACTGTTAGAGCGTTCGACCCAATAACCAAAGATCCGGGTTAAAATCCCAAGTGGTTTACACTTGGGATGGGTATGACTGGCTGATGACGGCTAATTAGCCAGAAATGGCCATTCAGGTCACGCTTGTCTTCGTCAGTACTCCACCATATGTTGCGTGCTATCCCTGCGCAGAAAACGTAGGGTAGGGTTGCTGTGTTATCGTGAATACAGTTTATAGCACGCATCGGTTACTGTTTGGTGCACCTGTATTCTGCGAGTGTGCGAATGCGAGCCAGTTATCCATGAGTATTTTAAGAAGAAAAAGGAAGTAATAGTACAAAGATCCTTGAGAAGATCATTTTCCGCCTGTCCTCACGTTAATTTCCTGTGTTTTAGTCTGATTTCGTTGGGGCTGTGCTTAGCAATAATATCTCCTAAAAATGCGTAAACTGCACTATACTCTCAACGGACCTGCTGAACCCCGCCTTCACAGCGAAACCTTCAACATGACCTTGACGCGTCTATTTTTGGTCGTCAATTCTGGGTTATTTTTAGCTCGAGTTCGCCAGCATAAATGTGCATAGTGGTTTGACAGAATCGCCTAAGATGAAGCTTTCTTTTCGAATAGAATACCTTAATCAGTTAGACTGAAGACTCGTAAGAGCAGAAAACAAAAAGCTCCTGCAATTAGGAAAAGGCGATGTGTGCCCTGGTTGTTTTCTTTATATGATGACTTGGACGCAATCTAAGTTGAGACTGTCCCAACAGCGCAAGCTGTGGCAACAAGTTTTTGGCAAAAAGGTCTAGCAATGGCAACACTCTTAGGGAAGCTACTTGGCATAGTACGTTTTTTGACATTCCCGCCGGAAAACCTTTGTAATTTACTATTTTCCGTAGACATTTTTTTAACCGCATGGGGCCGAAGCGGGCGAAGCCGTAAGCAGAAAGTCTTGAAAAGTTGACGTCGTGAGGAGTGTTCCCTGTGTGTAACCTTTCCTCTAACTAGTCTTCCTCTTGTTTTTAATATGATAATTTTGTCGCGCAGGCGGTAGACTGCACTATTTAAAAGCCAAGTGGTTGATGACACACGCGTTAGCTCCTGAAACCGACTCTTTTTGTTCTTTGAACCACTTCGAAATCCTACAAAAACGTACAATTTTGTTCAAATTCAGGCTTAAAGTTAAAGCAACCAGCAACGCCATAAATGTAGCAAAGAGTTTTTGCAAAACATTCAAAGGCAGAAGCGTTTTTTCAAAGAATCAACTCAATATTAACTTTTTGCTACATGGAGGCCTTCATTCATACTTTCCCACGGGAAACCGTAAGAGGTTAGGGAATAGGAATAGGAACCACCCTGCCCGCTTAACACTAACCTTAACATAAAGCTAACCTAAAACTAAACAGTCAGCTTAATTTTAACCCTAACCTTTTCCATAACCTAACCTCTATAGTAAACACCATAAAAACCGTAACCCTCATTCTGACCTTAACACTTAACTATACCCTAATCTTCAACTTGCTCCCAGTCTCACTTTTCCTGGAATATGGCTCAAAGCCAAATGTACTGCGGGCGATTCCTGTTCTCATGTCCAATTTAGGCAGCCAAACAAGTCATCCTTACCCCTTTTTTTATAATTTATTACTTTTCAGAGACATTTATTTGTCACCTCGGATTGAAGCGGACGACGCCGTCTGTGGTACTGTCCTTAAAAGTCGGCATCTGTGGTGAGGGGAGTTACTTCTCGCAAGAAGCCTTTTCTGTGACGCGTCTTTCACTTACTAGTCCTCAAAAGTCTTTGTCCCGCGGGCTAATTCACAGGGGGATATAGGTGCTATCTCTCGAGATCTGACTTACTGATAATATCGTTTTTGCTGGGACTTCGAATTACCCCAAAGCCTTATGGAAACAAGCAGGTTTTGGTGAAATTTGGGCTTAAATTGCGTTATTTTTTGGATCTTTTGACACAAAAATGCTCTTAAAAAAGACTTGGCTAAATTCCAAGAAAATATATTTAAAATGGGAAGACAACAAGGGTAATCCCACAGGAAATTTATTTCAATAATCTATATATATATATATATATATATATATATATATATTGATAAGGTGGAACCGACAAAGACAAGGGAGACCGGAATGGCCATTTCTGGCTTATGAGCCGTCATCAGCCAGTCAAACCCAATCCCAAGTGTGGCACACCTGGGATTCGAACCCGCGACCTTTGGTATTTGAGTCGAACGCTCTACCATTGAGCCACGGGCTCGTTGTTTTTGTCGGTTGTGATCGGGAATATGATGATAGTGTGGGGCTCACCGATCTGCTTAAACCATACCCAACCCCAGGCGCTGGGGCATCCTAGGCTCGTACTATTGACCTGTTGGGCAGAAGTCAAACGCTCTACCCACTGCGCTACGAGGTCGTTGTCTTGCTGGTTTCGATCGGGAATAGTAACAATGGTAGTTGGGTGTTCACCGATCGGTTAGAGGACTCACTCGTCCCGTTGTGCCTTGGGCTCACTCTAGAACCCCGTCAGTGCGTCGTTTGCAGTTTTTGGAATGTTTAATTGCGGTGCGCCATGTGTGAGGTGGGGGTGGCTTAAGTGAAATTTGAAATGCCCCAAGGATTAGCAGTCCTTGCTAGGATGTGGGTGCTCGTTAGTTCGTCGTGCACGTAGCCCTGCGTAATGAGCGTCTAGATCGACGTGGCGGTTAATGCTGGTCGTGCTAGAGTGCCAAGCTTCGAAGAATTCTCGAGCCTGCTTGGTGTTGGCCATGGCAATCACTTCGGTACCGTCCCAATTGAAGCGATGGTCGCATTCAAGGGAGTGCGCAAACAACAGTGATAAGGGGTCACGTTGGCGATCGGTTAGCTTATTTTCGTTGATTTGATTCCTAAGACGTTGGACTGTATGACCAACGTAAATAGAAGGGTAGTTGGCGCATGGTATGCGGTGAATTACTGCTTAATTTTTCTTTGGGTAAGGTGGGCTCCACTCGGCATAGGGTTGCGCGTATGGGAAACGCAGGCTTGTGGGCGACAGAGGTGCCAAAGTGACTTAATTGTTGAGAGAATTTTCAGAAACACCTTGCATGTAAGGTAAAGAATAAAATTTTCGTGGCACTATATCTCCATTAGAAACAAGGTTCTACAATTGTCTCTGGCATCGAATACAATTTTTTCCGAAGATTTTTGGGTACCCATTGCACCGGAAGAACTGATATAAATACGATAGTTCTTTATTAAGAAGGTCATTCCTGCCGCAATAGCGGAAGGCCCGATGTAAAAGAGTGCGAACACAGCTTCTTTTGTGGGTGGTTACTTGTATAGTTTAGCATGATTTCCGCAGAAGAGTCCTTTCAGTGGACGCTTTTTGTGAGTCTACTATCACTGAGTCTTTGTAAACTCACGTCTAAGAATAGGAGTGTATCTCTTGTTGCAGCTTTGCGAGTAAATTTATAGCTGGGAAGACGCCATTAAGAATCTGGTGTAATTGCTCAACGTCGCAAGTCTTTATGATAAAGAATGTGCCATTTACGTAGCGGAGCCTCATCTTTGGTTTGAAACGTTGTAAGACGCCCTCTTCTAGTCGCTGTAAGACTAGTTCGGCAAGTAGAAGAACTCCTTAGATAATAAAATCCCCACTTGCACAGTGGACGTCATATGTTGATTACAAGCGAAGACCGCGAACCCAAGTTCGTTCAACTGACCTTCCGACTTTCCATTTAAAAGTGATTGCGTCAGACTTAAAAATAATTGAATCAACACACTGACGTGATTGCTTTCCTAAATCATGACGTTCAGGTCAATTAGAATGACTTTGTTCAATACCATCGAAGGATCGCATAGACAGAATAAGATGTCCTGAAACTTTATTAAAACCTGCAAAAGCCGAGATAAATGTGGTCATTTTATTTAACAGATGAAGTGAACATCCTGTTGACTTGAGGCAAACAAAATTATGGTTTGGTGGTATGAAAATACCCCACCGGTACGCATTTTAATCGGTGCAGCTTGTTTATGAACCGAAATCTTGAAAAAGTAATACTTGGGAAAGATGAAGAAATTACTTTGCTTAGTGTATTCATTTTGTACGGCCGAGTCTAGTCTCTGTAGTCAGCGTCAGTATTGCATAAGTAATGCAAGCAGAGGAAAAAGTATCAATCAGTTCAGGGTCGACTAACCCAAGCGCGCTCGGTCAGGTTTACTTAATTCCTAGCCATCGTTGAGCCAATCAAAAACGCCTCCAAAACGTCTCTGCAATTCAATGAATCTGTTTTGGTGGGTCTGCTTTTGAATGAGCCTCCTTTGGGTCCCTTGCAGAAATTACACTCTGTAAAAGATGCTTCCTTATCTAGGGTGAATTTTTCTTGTTACTTTTCGATGTTTTTATTAATTCAAACATATTTTGTAGAAAACATGCAAGAAGCATTCTTTCTTGTAGTCATTTCATAGAAATAACCTCTTCAAATTTCATGCTTATAAAATATGCAGCAGGGTCCACCTCCATTACACAATTTGATAAGCAATTTGTGACATCTTCCTGTTAGCGTAAAGAAATGGATGATTTTCCTTAGGCGGAAAGTACACAGCAAGTGGTTTGGAAACCCAAATTGCAATTGCAAGGACCAGCAGTGTTCAACATTATTCTGTAATTGGAAAAAGTCTTTGTAGCCCAAACGATGCTCTTTATTCGAGGATAAAATTTAAAGAAGACATTATTTGCTACAAAATGAGTACAACAAAGAATATTTTCGTTCATATTTTCCATAGAATATATTTGAGTTTATAAGGCTGTCGAAAATGATAATCAATATTACAACCCTACTAAGATAAGCTTTTCAAAAGGAAAATACAGTTCTTTTGCTCCACTTGTAGGTCAAATGAATTATTAAAATCTGCCAAAATGCTGTACTAATGTAAATACATTTCGCAATTTCGGTTAGCACTTCATGAGATAACCCATCTACTGTTTAGCACCTGCTAATTTGTGCAACAGTGGTGGTGAGTTGCTTGTATTTTCAGTTAGCACGTCAATGGGACGAGTTAAAAAGTATGGATTTTAAACGTAGAGAAGATAACTGATTCCGGCAAAACAAGTAACGGACATTTCCAAGGGCCAGATAACGGCATCTCGGACAAACTCGGCTCTCTGATGTGGTATATCGAGGACCACAACTCCTCAGGACAGGCATGCGTGTGAAGTAATTTAGGGACGCACAAACACTTGCTAAAGCCTTGGCATTAGTCTTCAAATTTTGTTGCATTTATAGCAATTGCTACTATGCCGGGGAACCAAACGAAGCTACGGAGGCGTGTGCACGCATGCGTGTTTATAACCGTCCAATCCCTTAGCCATCTAGTTTACAGGTTCAGACGGTCGATTTGTGTATGATATCAGAAGGACAGAGCGGGGCCGACACGGGAATCAACTTTCTGGGCACATCAGCGCCCTCCTACCTCTAATAAACTTGACATGATGGCTTGTAAGGCTGCCAAATGATGGGATAAATAAATCCTTCTGACTTTCAGTCTCAAAAGCCCCTTCGTATCTTGGCCTCTGTTGCACTCTCACACGCATGAGACCCAATCCACTGCCCTTCTTAATGTCTGGTACGTGGGCGGGCATAAGGCCGTGCGTGGTACGCATAGACGGATTGTTTAACTTTCCCAACTACTGCGTCCGATTCGGGCCCAGTAGGGTAAGAGAAGAGAGTGTGGTAGATGCATAGTATGTCTGCCTCATTCACACACATGCCAATGGTACTGCGATCACTCCGTGCAACTACCGGTGAACGTCATCTTTCGCGATGGTTGTGTAGTGAACCGACTCCGTGCGCATGTTGCACAGCTGAACGTCTCACGACTACATGCATGCGCCCACCAATGTCGATCTGGTACTCGCCAATCCCGATTGTCCAATCTGGCCGATCATTTTCAAGGCTGGCTCACACATGACCTCGCTGGATGCCCTGTGACGATTCCGCACGGTCTCACACTTGCGACACCGCTCTCGTGACGGTGACAATTGAAAACTCGATCAATGCAAGGCTTAGTAAAAGCTAGAGCCATTTAAATTTGTCTTCATTTTATCCTACAGTACAGCATTTTTTAAAAAAAAAACAACAACAACACGGAGTGCTCTTCATAGAATCACACAGGTAATTCTCTTTTCCTAGAGAACACTTCCTTCTTTTACATTGATCATCCCGAGGTTCGTAGGTAAACTAATAAAAACCAACACGAGAACTTAAAATGCACAATTGCTCGTTTTCACAGGACTTTAAATCCTACAAAAAAAAGGAGAGTGCGCCCCTTTCTTTCGAGACAAGCCCCAATTTCAGTAAACATACTTGTGGAAAAACACAATCCAAAGACAAGCAGAAAATGCATACTTGGGCAGGACCGTCACCACGTTCTCATTTTCCTAGCAAATGCGGTCAACGCCATGCACTTATTAGACAAAACAATAAATTGAATTAGCGTCTCTGTTTCAAAATCCCGTAAAAATCCCGTAGACTGGAATGACTGGTCCGGTTTTTGGCGTCATCAAATAATTATAGCCCAACGTCAGACTGGAAGAACCCAGACTGCTTCAGTCGAAGGTTTTTTGCCACCGAGAATGAGGCAAAAGTTTGCTCAATTATCTACGGAATCGCAGAGGAGTGCCATTCGACAATGGGACAGAATGCGAAGGATTCCGTCCGCCTTCGTATCAGTTGGAGTTGGAGTAGCACAAAGACCGGTGGTAACCATTTGGCGTCAGGTCATGCAACCAAAGGACCAACTGCCGTGACAAGAAACATCTGGCATATTTTATCGGATCTGGTGCAGTTCCGTGCAAAGCAACTACGTCGGTGAAACTGGCAGACTGCTTCGGACGCCAAACATGTGACGAAATGATGCCAATTCTCAAGTCGCGGCTCATTCGGCGAGAACCGGTCACAAATTCAAGTTCGATTAAGCCGACATTCTCGCAAGAGAGGATAATCGAGTGAGCCGCGAGTAACTTAAATCACGGTTCACAGGTGCCAGTCAATCAAAAAGTACAATGATTTCCCTAATCCATATTCGGTGTTCAAACTCAGTTCAGCCAGAGCAATCGGCCACTCGGGGAGCGCTCATGCGATCACATTTTCCAGCACCAGTGCCGGTGAGCCAGATGGCCGAGCAGTCATCACGCGAACCTCCAACACGGGTTAAAACATTTCAGCGGATGACGACCCGCATGCCGGTCATCAAAAAATTAATGCACCAGAGCGCAGTCACTATCGGTGAAGAAGGAGCCAATAATTGCCATAGGTATGCCGTAGCATAGCGACTGTCCCCCGTAAATACTGCAACTCCCTGTATACGAAGTACCCATACCCCTCTGAAGATGTGTTCGGGTTGGAAGCTGAAACGTCAGGCGAATAAAGTGCTCGTCACAGCGATCGCGTCTTCTTCTTCTCGGTTCGCAGTTTACGTCTTGTGCTCTTCCAAGCAGTCACGGTAACCAAAAGGATCGGATCGGAGCCCCCTGTGTAACTCAATCTGGCTGATGTCGGCAGTTAAACCAGAAACCCCGAGGGGCAAAGCGGGAGCATCCGTAATGCGAACTACAACCGGGACAAGAAGCTAAATGGTGAACTGGTAGTTTGCTCATACATTTGTCAGTAACCACACCCGAGGCGGTATCATGTTATGCTAGAAACAGGTGGGCTTGTTATGTGACTTCGTGGGTTATCAGTGGCATCCATCTATACGTTTGCGGAGAGTTGAAAACGTGATCTGCATAAGAAAGTGGTTCCTTTCCGTCTAAAATTTCTACTTAGAAGAGGAGAAGGCAGTGCGTAAAGTTTTAAACTGCATTCCATCCGTCTCTGGCTACATGGAATTCATCGTCAATCTCGAATCAATCACAACTTCCAAAGATCTGACACTAGGGGGAATTCCGGTACGGAGGAGGTCTGAATATGCACCTTCAAGGTCTCTAACGTGGCCCCTTCGGAATGCCTCATTCGTCTGCTAAAAACGATGATGTTAGTCGTTTCATTCCCAGGCTGCTCGAAAAGTAAATTTCAAGTCGAGGGTCAGTGGTGACCTGTAAACATAAAAGGCAGCCATGATGACCAGGACCCAGGACGGCACACACGCTAGTTCAACCGTCGTGTTTGACGATGTCCACCGTATGCTGTGTGATCAATTATAGTAATATTAGACTTTCGCTGCATCTATCGCGCTCCCAATTCCACTCAACCACCTGGACCAGGTGTCGAGACAGAGTCAAGAAGACAAGAGACGGGAGAGAACATAGGCGCATGCACTGTGGTCCGTCTCCAAACAAGAAAACAACAAAGGAAGAGAGGGTGGCTCGGATCCCAACTGAGTGGGAGTGTCATAAACGCCACATTAAGAAGGGGCCATCGCAGCCTGACTCTCAGTCCGCCAGTCAGCCACTACACACAAAAAACACATTGGGCTGACCACGCGGTCCGAGTTGTCCCGTCAGTTGGCAACCTTCCAAGCCACGGCTTTTAGCACACCGTGATAGTTTCAAGCGCGTCAGATTGTTTATAGTGAGGAAAATGCGCTGAGCTGTTGATCTCACTCTCTCCCTCACTCCACAATCAGACCACCATCCGAGCCAGTCAGTTGTCTGACGTGGGAGGGGGCGCATTGGCTGACGGGTCGGCGTACCCGTCTTCGCGCGTCACAGAACCACCTGGCCCCAATAACGCACACACCAGGACGCACTGAATCAGAGGATATGGGGAGCCATCGCCGACTGACTCCCAGTCCACTGGTCAGCCACTGGACACACACAACACATACACTGAGTCGAAAGGCGTGGTCTGGTTGAAGCGTCAGATGGGCAGCCTTCCATTTACGGTTTCTAGGAAACCGTGATATTCTCAGGTACGTGATGATGGTGAGGGTGGTGTCTATGTATTGGTGTAGGTAGTGTGCGCTGATGTAGCTTAGCCTCCGGTGGTTTACCGCATGTTGTCATTGAGGTGCATTTGTCCTACTAGGCCCATGAGGTGTGTAAATGTGCGGGAGCAGTGAGGGCAGTGAAGGCGGGCGCGTTAACTGTATGTCGGAGCCCCAGGTACTGGTTCCCCAGCCCCGTGCGATGGATTCGCAGATGACAGACCAAGCCGATGCTTGAGCTGATGTTTCGGGTGCAGTGTGAGCAGGAAATATCGGAAGAAGCTGGGGGGATGTCATTCGTGGTAATGAAGGTATCAGTGGTGGTAAGAATGGCAGGAGCGGAGGGTGTGCATGGGAGTATCGATGTTGTCAGCATTGCGGTGAATTCCACTGTCGTGGATGCGCATGTGACCGAATAAGCCCATGCGATGAATGAATGCGCGAGGACAGTGAGGGCAGTGGAGGTCGGCGATCTCTGCTGTGTGTTGGTGCTCCAGGCACTGGTTTACCAGTCTCTGTACGATGGATTCGCAAGTAACCGTTTAGGCCGATGCGTGAGGTGACTGTGCGGTCACAATGAGTACAGTTTAGGAGAGATTCCCCATCGCTGATAGTGGAGGTGGCGGTGGTGGTAGAAGTAACAGGTGATGAGTATTGGAATTTGGTCTCTATGTTGGTGGGAGTAATGGAATTGACGACAGGAGTTAGGGTGGGATGTCCGATAGAGGGTTGGCAGAATTTGACGTAGAAGATGGAAATGTTGGATTGTTAGTAAATTGCGTCTGAAGATGTCCAACCAGGCCGATTCGCGTACGGAACATGCGTTGACAGCGCGGGCATATTGGAAGGTTCTGGGTATTGGCGGTATTGGTTCGGGGCGCTGGTGACTTTCGTGCGGCTATTTTGGCCTCGGCGGTGGCGATCCGGTTGGCCTCATAGATTACTGAACCAAACTTGACGGATCTTCTCAATGCCGGTCTAGCCTGGGCGAGATCCTCTCATGTCGCTGGGTTGCTTTGCAATTGCTTCAGAGATTTCTTCAATGTGTCCTTGTAGCGTCGTTTTTGACCTACCTGTCAGCAAGCACCCCTAGCGATATTTCCGTTGAAATGTTTTTTGGGTAGTTCCACATCTTCCATTCTCGCCTAGTGGCCACTCCATCGCAGTTGAAATTGTCTCAGCATTGCGTGGATACTGAGGATTCCGGTCCGCTCCAGGATTTCCATTTCAGGGATCCCGTCTTGCCATCTTAGCTTCAGTATTCTGCGGAGGCAGCTGAGATGGAAGTGATTCAGCTTCCTGGCTTGGCTGGAGTAGATGGTCCAGGTCTCAAGACGAGGGCCTTGCACATCTTCAGTTTGGTGTTCAAGTGAATAGCGTGGCGATTCCACATGGAGGCCTGCAATCGGCCGAAGGCCTGACTGGCTTTGGAGATCAATTCGGCAATCTCGTCAACAATTTTCGGGTTGCGTGACAGCGTGCTTCCCAAATAAGCGAAGGTTTCTACATTTTTGTGTGGAGCACCGTTGACATTGATTCGGGGAGCATTGAATTCCGTGCTGAGTGGCGGCTTGGGCCTGACAACCGTTTTGGCTGCACTTAAATTAAATTCGAAATTGGCGCAACCTGCGGTGAAGAGGTCCATGCTCCTTTGCATGTCCTTCTCCGTCACGGTGTTAAGTGCGCAGTCGTTCACGAAGAGCAAGTCATGGACTGTAGCTGTAGACACGCGAGTTGTGGCCTGCATACGCGGACTGTTGAGAAGGTGCCCGTCAGTTCTGTAGGCAATGCAGATCCCAGACTGCTCATCACGGTAGGCGTCCATCAGCATAGCAGAGAACATGAGCCTGAAGAGTGTGGGGCCAGTATGCAACCCTGCCTCTCCATTGGTACCTGCGAATGTTTCGGATACCGTCCCGCTGTCAGTGACGCGCGCCATCATCCCGTCATGAAACTGACGCACCATGTGCGTGAAACGCTCAGGGCATCCGAATTTCTGCATGACTTTCCACGGTCCGCAGTGATTCACCGTGTCAAAGGCTTTTGTCAGATCCACGAAGTTAGAGTAGATGTGGGTTCGCATCTCCTGGCACTTCTCTTGTTGCTGGCGGGCGGTAAAGATCATGTCGGTTGTTCCATGGCGTCGGCGGAAGCCACATTGCGTTTCTGGGAACTGGCCCTGATCTAGGTGAGCGTTCAGACGATTAAGAAGCATGCGGGCGAAGGTAAACCCGGTGATTTTTGATCAACGAGATGCCTCTGATTATCACATATTTGCCGGTTCCCTTCCACTTGTAGAGATGGACGATGGTCGCGTCTTTGATCTCCTGGGGAACTTGTCCTTGGCGACACATTTCCTGGAAGAGTATTTTCAGTTCTGCTGTCAGCCGGGGCCCACCGGGCTTGTAGACGTCCTGTGGGACTTCGTCGGATCCCGGTGCTGCATGGCCGATGTGGTTTCTGGTAGGGAAAATGAGAGCTCCAGGTCATTGTTTGTGTCCACTTGAGGCAGCCGGTGTATGGCCGCATTGGAGATGACTGATAAGCAATTAAGGACACTTCTTAAGTGC
>WEDG01000371.1:0-162066 GCA_017591395.1 Schistocephalus solidus | reverse complement strand
CGGCTGGCAACGTACTTGTCCCCTGTAACATGATCGGGGAACGCCCCACCACCGCTAATATGGCTACATCAAAACAAGCAAGACAAACCGAGCCCGTGGTGCAGTGTGGGTAGAGCTGCTCGACTTCTGCCCAACATGGTCGCGTGAAGTTTCCGAGGCTCCGGCGCCGCAGCGCCGCTTGCGGGTAATGGCATTGGCGACATGACGGCCATCAAGCAATCTCGCGGCCATTCCAGTCTCCTTTATCTTTGTCATGTATGTTATTCCCGCCTTTAATACTTAGCTTTACTTTACGGCTGCTGCGGGGCTTGAGGAGTTAGCCCCCAAGGCACAACGGGACGAGTGAGTCCTGTAACCGATCGGTGAACGCCCCAAACCATTGTTAATAATGCTGATCGAAACAAGCAAAGACAACGAGCCTCGTGGTGCAGCGAGCAGAGCTGGTTCGTCCGCCCAACAAGGTCGCGAGTTCATATTCGGCGCCGCAGCGCCTGGCGCTGTAATGGCAGGCTGATGACGGCTTTATTAGCCAGAAATGGCCATTACAGTCGTCTCTTTGTCGGGCATGTTATTCTGCCTTAGAGACTTAGCCGCCTTTATTTATTTGCGCGGGTTAGCTTTGAGAGTTAGCAAGGAGCGAACGGACGAAAGGAGTCCTGAAACCGATCGGTGAGAGCGCCCACAAACCATTTGACTTCTGCCCAACAAGGTCGCGAGTTCGGAGGCTCCTGGCACCGTACCGCCTTTGCAGGTAGTATGCTGGACAGATGACGGCATAAGCCAGCGATGGCCATTCCCAGTCTCCCTTTGTCTTTGTCGGTCAAGTGTCGATATTGCCTTTATACTCCTAGCCGCTACGGCTGCTGGCGGCCTTGAGAGTTGCTGCAGCTACCAACGGGATCGAGGAGTCCTGTAACCCGATCGGTGAGCGCCCCACTACCACTGTTAATATTTCCCGATCGGAAACCGGAAAGAAAAGCGAGCTCGTGGTTCAGTGGGTAGAGCGTTGGACTTCTGCCCAACAAGGTCGCGGAGTTTCGAGGTCTCGGTGCCGCAGCGCCTTGGGGTTGGTATGGCTGATTGATGACGGCTAATAAGCTCAGTGAAATCGGCCATTCCAGTCTCCCTTTGTCTCTTTGTCCGGTCATGTTATTCTGCCTATAGCTTAGCTGCCTGCGGCTGCTGGCAGGGCTTGAGAGTTAGCCCCAAGGCACAACGGGACGATTCAGTCCTGTAACCGATCGGTGAGTGCCCCACAACCATTGTTAATATTCCCGATCGAAACCGGCAAGACAACGAGCTCTTGGCGCAGGGGGTAGAGGCGTCGACTTCTGCCCAACAAGGTCGCGATTTCGAGGCTCGGGCGTTAGCAGCGACTGGGGTTGTGGGTATGGCTGGCTGATGACGGCTTATAAGCCAGAAATGGCCATTCCAGTCTCCCTTGTCTTTTTCGGTCATGTTATTCTGCCTATATACTTAGCTGCCTTTACGGCTGCTGGCTGGAGGCTTTGAGAGTTAGCCCAGGCACAACGGGACGAGTGGAGTCCTGTATACCGATCGGTGAGCGCCCCACTACCATTAGTTAATATTCCCGATCGAAACCGGCAAGACAACGAGCTCGTGGCGCAGTGGGTAGAGCGTTGGACTTCTGACCCAACAAAGGTCGCGAGTTCGAGACTCGCGCAGCGCCTGGGGTTGGGTATGGCTGGCTGATGACGGCTAATAAGCCAGTAATGGCCATTCAGTCTCCCTTTGTCTTTTGTCGGTCATGTTATCCTGCTCTATATACTAAGCTGCCTTACGTCTGCTGGCGGGGAGCTGAGGTTAGCCCCAAGGCACAACGGACGAGTGAGTCCTGTAACCAATCGGTGAGCGCCCCACTACCATTGCTAATATTCCCGATCCGAAACCGGCAAGACAACGAGCTCGTGGCCTAGTGGGTAGAGCGTTTGACTTCTGCCCTACAATGTCACGAGTTCGAGGCTCCGGCGCCGCAGCAGCTCGGGCTGCATGCTTGGCTGATGACGGCTAATCAGCCAGAATGCTCATTCCAGTCTTTATCTTTCGAGTCGGCCATTCACTCTGCCTTTATGCGACTCGCCTACGCTGTGCGGGGCTTGAAGATGAGCCACAAGGCAAAACGGGACGAGTGAGATCCTCGTAACGATCGGTGAGCGCCCCACTACCGTGACAGTATTCTGATCGATCCGGAAGACAAAGGATGCTCGTGCCGTAGGGTAGAGCGACTATCTGCCCAACAAGGTCACGAGTTCAGCGCTCTGGCTACCGCAGCGGCTGTTGGGTATGATTGGATGACGGCTAATGCCGCAGTCGCCATTCCAGCCTCCCTTGTCTTGTGTCTGCATCGCGTTATTCTGCCATGAAACTTGCTGCATTACGGCTGCTGGCGGGCGGGCGAAATTAGCCCCGGCACAGCCCGGGCGATTCAGTCCTGTAGCAGATCGGTGACACCCCTACTACCATTGAATGATTCCCGATCGACCCAGAAGTCAACGAGCTCGTGGCGCTGTGGGTAGAGAGTTGGACTTCTGCCCAACAAAGTCGCGAGTTCAAGGCTCCGTAGCGCCGCAGCATGGGCTGTGTATGGCTGGCTGATGACGGCTTACGCCAGAAAACGTCATTCCTGAGTCTCTTTGCTTCGGTCATTATATTCTGCTTATACGTAGCTGCCTTTTACGGCTGCTCGGCGGGTTTGAGAGTTAGCCCTCAAGACACAACGGACGAGTGAGTCCTGTAACTGATCGGTGAGCGCCCCACTACCATTGGTTAATATTCCTGAACGAAACCGCGCAAGACAAAGGAGCTCTGCGAGTGGCGTAGAGCGTTGAACTTCTGCCTGCTAGGTCATGAGCTCAAAGCGTGCGCGCGCGCAGCGCTATGGTTGGGTATGGCTGGCTGATGAAGGCTAAAAAGCCAGAAATGGCCATTCCAGTCTCACTTGTCTTTGTCGGTTATGTTATTCTGCCTATATACTAAAGCTGCCTTTACGGCTGCTCGCCGGGCTTGTGGAGTTAGCCCCAAGGCACAACGGGACGAAGTGAGTCCTGTAACTAATCGGTGAGCGCCCAACTACCATTGTTAGCTATTCCCTGATCGAAACCGGCAAAGACAAACGAGCTCGCGTGGCACGAGGTAGAGCGTTCGACTTCTGACAACAAGTCACGAGTTCGAGACTTTGGGCGGGGCAGCGCTGCTGGGGCTGCTGGCCATTGATGACGGCTAATTAGCCAGTAATGGCCATTCCAGTCTCCCTTGACTTTGTCGGTCATGTTATCCCGCCTATATACTGTGCTGCCTTACGTCCCGTAGTGCGGGCTTGAAGTTAGCAAAGGCACAACAATGGACAGTGAGTCCTGTAACCAATCGGTGAGTGCCCCACTACCATTGTTAATATTCCCGATCGAAACCGGTAAGACAACGAGCTCGTGGCGCAGTGGGTGAGCGTTCGACTTCTGCCCTACAAGTTCACGAGTTCGAGGCTCGGGCGCCGCAGCGGCTGGGGTTGGGTATGGCTGGCTGATGACGGCTAATAAGCCAGAATTGGCCATTCCAGTCTTTCTTATCTTTGATGGTCATGTTATTCGGCGAAGATTGTGGTTAAGAGTAGTGTTCTCTGAGGATCCGCTCTTGGCGTAAGTTGTTCATAATATACGTCAACCACAGCGTCAATGAGCTGGATTGTGATATCACTATGTTTGTCAATGATATCAGATCGGGAGTGTCATTCGATATGAAAATGATAAAAACATATTCAGACAAACTTAAACCGACTTGAGCAATGGTCAAGTGACTGGCTTATGCCGTTTATCATCCAAATGTATCACTCTCTAAGAGACGGTAGAACCAGAACAACAAACAGCATGGTCTACCGCCTGAATGGCATACCACTGTAAGATAAGCACACCCAGAAGGAAATTGGTGTACGGATCACGAATTCACTCAAACCGTTGCAGCTCTGCTCAAAGTTAGCTAAGTCGGCGATATCAGTCCTATACGTCGTCAAACGCGCGTACTCCTCCTTCGATGAAGACGGCTTCGCGAATGTCTTCCAAACATTTGTGGTGTTGCAACAGGAGATTTCCATCCAAACACGGAGACCCCGGGGCTGCTCAAGACCACAATCTTCTCGAAAAAAGTTCAATGACCTGCAACCAAACTCAAAACCGGAAAGGGCTCACTAAACTACAAAAACCCAATTAGCTAATCTTGACATTTCCTCTCTAGGTTATAGGCATATACGGGGCGAGCTTATATAAACTTTCCGCCTCTTATGCGTAGAGGACTGCTGTCTAATACCGGGAAAATTCTTCAAGCTAGTAAGCACAAACAACCACTCAAGTTTCGTGTGACTGGTGCCAGGAGAGATATAATAACGTTCTTCTTCTCCAACATAGTGGTTGAAGTTTGGAATGCGTTGTCAGAGGATATCGTTAAGTCTGCATCCATGGAAGCATTAAAACAGATACTGGATCAGCATTGCATTACGTACCACGATGGCATCCGACGGCTGTCATTCCGATTGAATTTATCATAGTTTATAACACTACTTGTAATCTTAAAGTAACGTTCGTTTATACAAACTCTTCAGTGCATATTCCTACTGAAATCGATCATATCCCGTCTGCAGACCAGAATTAATTCTTCTTACCCTGTATCGCAAAAGTGCTTACATTACATACTGTATTACGCGCAATAGTGCGCCCACCTGTCTCAAAATACTGTAGACGCACGAACTAGTGCATCTTCCTGTTGAGTTTTGGTGATTTCACTTGCAATTGTTAATGTTCCCTTTTCCTACTTTTTTTCACATTTCCACTGCATGTAACAAATAGGGAGTTCAAACGTGTCCACCTAGGTTTGCCTCAAATAAACTGAACCAGAGAGGCTGTAGTGGCCATTTATGCCAGTGTCCTTGACCGGAATGATTTGGATGTGATCGGTGCCTTATGCGGTGACTCCTTTCCGATCGCCCTCCATACGGGCCCATCGACGCATAGAATCAAATTGTCGACGTTCGTTGAACAACCTGCAGATAACAGTTGCTATAGAGGTGTTTTGGCCAATCGAAACTGTGTTTGATATTAAAAAGATATAAATAGAGGAGTTTGGTCGATTTAAATAATTTGTTTGACCCACTTGTAAAAATCTCGGCGGCCTCAGTGGGATTCATACCCATGCCAGCAAAGGGAAGGCTTTAGTACAACCGAACGAAAAATAAATTAGACCTACCATCGACGATGCTTAATAATGGGTAGTCACTAAGAAACACTTTTGCGTAAGCCACCGAACTTCTCAACAGAAGGGGCGGCAAAGCGGTGGACACATCAGAACTACCGAAGATGTCTGAGGATGACCTAATTTCAACTACCTTCAACTGCCAGCTGTTTATTCTGAAAATAGCCAAATAATTCACAAATACCATTTTGCTTGCAATCGCGCTGTCCGTAAGTATCCAATGACAAAATTTCTCATAGGCTTCAGCGCTGAAAATATAAGCTCACCGTGGCCTGAGACCTGTAGTGTTTGTATCCCCCTCAAGTGAACTGACTAAATACTTAAGTGTTGCCAGGACTTGCTTCAACGTAACATTGAATATAAGTATTTGATAGACCAGATATTCGTATCTTCTCTTTACATTTCATGAACTTGATTGCAACCGAGTGCGCATCGTCCCTTACTGCGCCTTCTTTTACAGGTTACTCCGTTTACAAATAGCGGTCCAATGAATTTGACAATAAACTTTTAACATCCGATGCGTATTTAGGATAATCATTCGGCTAACTAAACCTGTTTTTCCACTTTTTAACATAAAATAAATTGTTTAACGCATAATCAGCAGCAAAAATATGTGTTAGACATGCAGATGTCATAGGATGGCACATCAAAGGGCCAAAACGTTCTTAGGATACGGAAAAATCGGAGTTTACGCCGGGTAGAGCAGCAGATAAATGGAGCTGGAATGGAGCACTTTACCAAGCTTCCTAATAAGTTGATCCAAGGAAGTTTTCATTTTCAAAGAGGTGAGAACTCCGGGAATTCTCTAGGTAACTAGACAAATATTTCGGTTGGTCCTATACATTAAAATGAACAAAAGGTAACTGGAGCAAATGCAATATTGTACGAAATTTTTCGCAAATTTGGCATGAGCATGGCTGCGTCTATCTCCCATAACTGCATCCACTAGAAGAGGGCAGGTGCTGGGCGAGAAGTGTACATGTTATATCCGAGTATGTTGCCTCCAGCAATTCATCGTATTTACATATGGAGTAGAGTAAACCTATGGGTACACACCATGCAAATTGGTGGCCAGTTTCCAATGCTCATAGCCATTTGGGATCGATGTTATCGTCAACTCACCAAAAGCTGATATTCACGAATACGTGTTGAGACAGGTCCTTTAATTTCATCCCAATAGGCAACGTGACAACTGGTATATAGGATTGTATATACAACAACCTTTCTCGCGAGATAGCCAACACTTTCCCCAGGGTGCATGATTTATATGCATGAAGTTATTGTGGGTTAGTGTGCTATGGTACGGAATATATCTGTAATTGCTAGTCGGTTAGCTTGGATGCGTTATTCATTGACGGAAGAACATGCTATGCGATTACTTTGGTTGCCTGGGCGGCCGTAGCGTTAGATATCCCATTCTGATAAAATTTTTGTTGCTTCCTTGAGTGAAATTCTAATTCATGCCGATACCCTTTTAAGGGCAAGACATCAAAGGTGTGTCCAATTTATATTCGATAATATTCTCCGTCAGAGCACTGCGTTTTAGCTCTGCGAAAAAGGATTTAGGCAACACTGCGTTTTATGACATATAGGGACATGACTCTTAGGAACGTTACACTAACATATACTAGGGAGCAGGTTTTAATATTTTTTCAGAATCGAAATGACTGATTATTAACTCTTCGATTAGTATCTTGAACATATAACAACGATCGGTCTACGATAATACCAGTGTTCTAATAATCCGATTTGTAATCGACCTTTCAAATTCGAGTACTCGATGCCGATCGTCAAGGAATGTCGAAGTAATTATTGCAGAAACTGCCCGTGTACACATTTCTAAGCAAAATAGGTTTTACTGGTTAAAATATTTATACTTAGCCCCATGTCAAACAATAAACTTTGATTTAGAGTAGTCTTTTTGTATACAACTTAAGCCTATGTAATTTAATAGACTTATTATATTTACTCAGGTATGTACATCTATTTAAGGGGATATACGTACGTATCGAGAACATTTCAGGCCTTGCGGTTCTCAATACAAACACCTGCATGATATTCCAGTCAATGAGTAATAAAGAATGATGTTTGATACGATTCTATCAGGTCGATTTTCGCCTACAAACGTTCCATTTTATTAAAACTCGTGTACTTACGGCACGTGTTTTCACCATTGGTGTAAAATCAATTGATTATAAAAACAAGTGCATTTGCAGGTAGTCAAATGTTTTAATGAACAACGCTACTTCAGATCTCATCTGCGCAAAGCCGAGCTAATGGTCACAGCTCCGCTTTTAGCGTTCTGTTCGCAAGCTGACAATTGTATTCGTAATCCCATTCTCTATGTATCCACTTATGTCAGATGCTGGAACATACTTTCAATATACGGTGACAATGTCCTTTCAAATAATAACATTTTAAGGGCCGAACTGTTACTCGTTTACTACCGAAGATCTAATAAGCCGGCTTATAGTCCGCTTTACCATTTTCGGGCCCGTAAAACGATTTCACACGGAGCGCCGCAGATGTCTTGTCCAAAAAATAGCAAATCCTTGGTCGATTTTGAATGATAAAGAGTATATTGTTTAGGAAGGAAAACCGACACAGACAAGAACTAGAATATTCATTTCTGGTTTATTGTCCGTCGTCCGCCATCGTACACAACTCACGTTTGCATGACCTGGGACTCCAATCCCGCTGCATTTAGAATGTCTCGTAATCTGACAGGTGAACGCCTTTTCACATCATATTCGAGAAATAGTCGGATGAAAAATTTTGACCTGCTGTTCTACTGGCATCTTAGTATTAATTCAAAGTTTCAAGCCTTTCGGTGTCTCGAGATTAATCGACCCGTCTACAAATTGATACAAATAAGTTTTTATTTGATACTGACTTCAGAATTTTCTTCGCATTTCGAACCAACCCCTGGAGGGACGTGTAGTTCCTTCGTCAAAAGCTGCCTTGGGCCTTATCCAAACAGAGATTCATTTATCTAACAACTTAAAATTCAGAAGTGTTTTCCGATTTTTTTTAAACACCCCGATTGTGCATATTTTTATACCTTCTCCTAGTCTAGTTGGAGTGACTTTCTTTTTATGCGTTAGTACTTAATAACAAGACTAAAGTCTATAGAGTAGCGCCTTAATGTTTCAAACTATATAAATTTCAGTACCAATGAGTGACATTGCCACTGCAGGCCATTGGAGCGTTTGGAAGGGAAAGTGTAATGTATATGCGAGGTCAGTCCTTAGCCAAATGCACGGTGGCAGACCGTTGCAAAAAGTCGTAGTGTTAAGAAGAATCACATGCAACCGTTGGAACAAGAGTTCCGGCCTTCTGCTTTTGAAATGCTTCCGAGAATTCTCCTTATTCGATTCGGTATATGGCTTGACTATTTAGTTTCGCTAAACCGCTTGGGTGTTGAAAATCACTGATTCTGGCACCGTAGAGATATCTAGTCACCGGGTATTCTGATTGTCGACATTCACGATAAAGTCGATTGCGTACCTGTCCGAGCGTGCCGGACCAATGCAGTGCTAGATTCTGGTCATGCCTGGTGCCTACACAGGCTACGAGAATGGTTGTTCCCATGTCTTTGTGAGGATCTGAATACGGTTTACTATGTGGCCGAAAAAGCGTGGCCCTCGAAGAACTAAAGTCGGAAATGCCTCAAAGGTCCTATCACTGCTACAGGTTTCTCTGGGATTTATTTTCTAATGTTTTTGAGGTGTTTATCGCTGAAAGCATGTTGCTTTCAGGTGTTTTTAGCTGAAACCAAAAGACTTGAACCAACGCAGGCTTAAATGGTCAGCCGCATCCGGCGTCCCCTCAAGGACTGGATCCCTGGTGAAATTATTCAACCAGATGATAGTGCAAAGACTGCTAATTTTCATGGTGATTCAAAATTCAGGAACTTGCGTCTTGAGGCCATGGTCTCCGTGCGACACGACCTCTACAAACATTGAAGTTCACCCACCCGGTATGTTTGATACGCTCCAACTAACAGCACTACTAGAAAACTGCTGAATTTGGCGGATGAGTCAAACTTATAATTCTTCTGTCTTAAAAATCGACAACGGCTGGCGTTTAGTGGTAGTTTCTATCTCAGGCTTGACAATCTGATGTAAGTAACCTTCTATTAGCCGTATAAATGCACGGACCGTCTACCGAGGACATCCTGAAGCCGGTTCGGACAAGCAAAACACTGAAGCGGAAATGCACTGTCTTCGCTCCGCAGGAATTGCTACCGATCTCATTGTTTTTAGTAGAATTTTGTAAAGAGACACCGTCCTCATAAACTGATGTGACTGTTCTTACGCCAATATTCAAGATAGGCGCCAGATCACTTAGAAAGAAGTTCTGTGGAATATGACTTGCTTACATTGTTGCCGAAGTCTTCAAAGTAGTCCTACTCAATCCTTTGTGCAAATACGCGGAGGCCCTGAGAGAAAATATAAAGCGCACCTTTCTACCGCTCCCCGGACACCACCATTGTGAGTAGTTATTGAAGCTAGTTGGACTACTTATCGCGACTTACTGTTCAAGATCACGTCACCCAATGGCATGCTGTAAAAGTTACTCTGCTCGTTTCGGGTCTGCCATAGTAGGACAAAGTTCAAAGTCCTTATGACATTCGACAAGAACGGATTTTTGATGCTGCGTATATCGTACGTCAGAGGTGTCTTATTTCACTAACTGTGTTAGATGACCTGGTAGACTGACAGACTAACCTCAATTTCCGTTAGATTGCGTTCGTGCCTTACAGACATTGGATACGCTGACAGTATTTCGATGCTGGCGAGATTCTTGACGGAACCACAGTCTGAGGTGTTCAACATGGACGCGGGAGCAACCGAAGGGACTCTGAACATCAAGTCCTGTAAAACGACCATGGTCGCCTTTAGTTTCACCATCGGACGCTTCTGTCCGGTTAGGGCTCAGCTATAAAATTCGGGCTACATGAAAGCTTCTACCTCCAAAAGGTCACACACTCTTCTAAATGGGCGAAGTGGATACTATATGAAACGGAGACATAGCTTTGGCCTCACCACTGGAACCTTTTGGACCGACGTGAGATCAGTGTAAAAACTAAACTGTCACTGTACGAGGCTCATGTTAAGTTCAGAATTTTGTGTGATATGGAGATATGTGAAGATATGTGATATGAAGTTATCCACTGTTAACACATATTCCGGCAATTGTGATCTCAGTCCGTCCTCTGAATTCGCCTCTCCAGCGGACTCCTATATAGGCGATCAGAACCCAACTTGTAAATCATTACCTTTTTCTCCTACCAACTTAACCAGGTCATGCGTTACTCCGAACTGAATGTCGCCTTGCCTGCACCCCGACTTTCTGGTGATTTTGTAGATTTAGACGCTAGTTTTATGTCAACAAGTCCAATAACGCACAACTGTGGTATGTAGGTATGTCCTGATACACAGTTTCTTCCATTTTGAAAGCAGTAGTTTTATATCTCGTGAAATATTAGTCCAAATGGTGAAATGCGTTTTCGATACGTGTGGATTACTTAATTTGAGTTTTAATATTTATTACCATGCAGAATCACCCCAAGCTATTTCAGTCTCGATGAGGTGCCGGCTTAAAAGCGAGTTTTTCCGACCGGCTGCAAAAATTATGCTCTGCAGTTTTTAAATTGACTTCCGATTCTCCCATAAATTTTAATGTATTTATAGAGAATGAGTACAAATATATTCCTTCTTGTAGTCGTTTGGTAGAAAATCACGTCTTGTTATAATTTTATACTTTAAGAAAATATGTCTTACCTGTTTATAAAAACAGTTTTTAATAATGAAATATGTTTAGACTGTGAGCTGTCCATTCTTCAAGCATCGTATTTGTCTACTTATTAATACTGCTCATAAAGCATGAAACATGGTCCACCTCTATTACAAAATTTTATTAGCACTATCTGATCTCTTCCCGATAGTGTAGATGAATATGTGATTTTCCTTCTACGAAATGTATACAGCTTGTAGTTTAGAAACCCAGCATGGTCGGGTTCAAAATCATTTGAAAAAGCAAAAAAATGTTTTGAACCGAGAGATACCTCTTCCTTGCGTACTCCATTTAACATGCTGGCAGCATAGATACTAAGTAACACGTGTTTCGCTTATATTCTGCCGCTGCATCATATAGTTGCGAAGGGTTCGATTCCTAAGTGGGCCCTGCAACAATTTCCTGTGTGCTTTCTGGTAGATACTACCAACTTCAGTCTGCACCTGTAGACCCACCAATTTAGATATTAATTTCTGGGGAAGTTTAAAAGCTAAAAGATATCCCTTCTTCCTGTAAAAAAATAAATAAGCCAATTTTCTAACAAATAAATACGGAAAGGAATGATTTTGCTAATGCTTTCTATAAAATATATTAAAACTTATAAGGGTATCGAAATTTAAGGAATAAACTACATAAGCATTTTTCAGTTTACCCTTTGTTAGCGCCCGAAAAAAAGCTCGTTCAACAGTCAACACTGTGTTGTGACTGAAATATCTTGGGATAATGCTGCATGATAATTCATGCTACAACTCTACTTAAGTAATCTTTACGAATTGAAAACGCTTTTCCTAATTTGGACTAACATTTCCTGAAAAACATCAAATCAACTGTATGTATTAGAAAGGCTGCTCATTTAACTAAATCAAATATGACAAAACCATATAAAGCGATGCGTTTTTAAGCAGCACTTCAATTTATACAACATGCACGCACAAGCCTGTGGGCAATTTACCGAGAACCAATCACCTTGCAGTTTATGACAGCCGTCCGATCGTACAGGGCGACAACCAATCCAACGAACGCGTTACTGTCGGAAACAATTACCTATCCTAGTCCGATCTTTCGGCCCATACGGCGATACCTAAGTGCTTAATGTAGCGCCTGTGCCGGTAAAGCCTATATTCTAGAGCTAGATGGACGTGGTTGATTTTTTAAATTTTGCTTCAGAAAGATTTTCAAATCTGCGCCAATTTGCTCACACCGGCCGCGAACTGCTGACGCGCACCCAGACTTGGCGCAGTTTATCTTCTAAACCACCCTCTAATTGCGATGTGGTCGTCATCTTCGGTGAGGAAGAGAATGTGGCAAAAATTGCCTGGTTGGCTGATATCTTGGGAAATCGAGTGCCAGAGTTAATCGTTACTCAGACATACCACAGCAGAACTCGGACGCATGCCCTTTATCTTGCCTGTAGCCACAAAAAGTGAGTTATGTGTCCGAATACACTTCTGATTTCAAATACTCATTGCTTAAATATTTGTTTCCTGCGAGCGCATTTGGTCTTTCTTGATTTACCGGAAAGCTCACACCCGGTTTGACGACTGGGACTGCTTTTAGACCTTAGGGATCTGATTGTTACCTTTCATATTTGCTATGGTCACCATCTAGTAGCTACTTCTAAACTCTTTATGCGCCTGTGAAGGCCATGAATTAGGACGTCGGTTTCATTGATGTTGCATCCTATGAGGTTAGACCGAAAGTGTCTTGATGAACCCCCCATGAAATCTCCGGAGGCTTCATTACTGCCAAAGAAAAAACCGAAAGACCCAGAGGTATTCAAGGATTTTCGCGTTAGAGATTAAAAGAGTAGGTAACACATAATAGGAATTAACAGTATGTTGACTGAAGTCTCAATTTGGAAGTCAAATCAGGATATTTTCTGTGACGGAAATATTATACACTGATAAACTAAATTTAGCCACTTTGAAGTTTTCCTTTAAATAGATATTCTGGAAATGTTGACAAAATACGGAAACTTAATCTTATCGAAATCACGCCGCAATATTCATAGAGTGCTTGCGTTCTGTCAGAATAGAATATAAGTAACATAGATGGCCCAAAAGCTCTTGTTTTAAAATATGCCTGTGTAGGATCGTTTTACTATGCAGTAATTTCTAAAAGGCGGCTTTTTACGACTTGGTTAGAAAACCAAAGTATAACTAGACATTTATAATTACACAAGGTAGTTATACCTTAAAAAATGCTTCCATGAACAATATCTTATCATTACTTTCGTCCATGTGACGGTGAAACACTCCAAAATTATTGGACAAGTAGACCTGCACATTCGGAGACTTAATCTATCGTTATGACGACTTAGTATAAAATTTATTCCACCATACCACGCCACGATTACTGTCCGGTGGCAAAGTAGGTATATTTTAGTATAAATTACACGGTTTAGTAGTTTAGTGCAGCTGGATGGTCAGTTTCACCAAGTAGCATTGTATAACTGTGTACTGAATCTTCTAAATTTGATCTGGATCAACCACCTGTTCCTTTATGCTTATGGTGTCCAGGTTTTCCGTTGACGCACCTCGTAGTCTGACTATATTTGAGCATTTTGTATTGCGAAGCCGCAGTTACCCCCTCACTGAATAACGTCCTTGTCCGGTGACAGGAAAACATTTAAAACTCTAAAAGCCAATTAGCATTCGTGTGCTTGTAACTTTAGTATAAATATGTCAAACAGAACTTGGTGCCCCCTTCCTTTCAAATAGTATGTAACCGAAGATGTTCAGTCTAACTGCTTCGTTTATAGAGAATGCACTTCGCTTATGATCAGATTTGGAACTCTGTACACCAAGTGCCCTTGTATAAAAACAGACTCGCTTTGAAAGGCCCATCCTCTCTAACGAGTGACTCAACTACATCATTTCATTTACCAATTCAATTTACAAGAGTAACTGAACAAGTAACTTGGGATATAAAAAGCTTTTAAAATGGTTTTTGACTTTCGAGATCTAAACATTATTCTTTGCGCATGAGAAAATGTTTAATCGGTAGCTTGACAAAATGTACAAGAAAATGACGTTCTGTAAAGGATTAAGAACTCTGTTTTCCATCCCATGAATAAAATTATGTTTAAAAAATTTTTCCAGACGGGAAAAAGTGTGCACTTTGCAGACAGCGATATTCTGACCGTGTGTTATACAATTAGACTATGGCAGATAGTCATCTTTATCCTTTACAGTCACTCAACAGACTAACAAACAAGATAACTAAATAATTCCACGGCAAGCGAGGGTGTTTTTAAGTTTCCATCCCTTTGACCTACAACTCGCTAAAACTTTCGATTGATAGTGTGTTCTTGCAAATCTGTGACCCTGCGATTTCAAAACTTCATTTTAGTCACTTACGTCTAACATGCGTGTGTTCAATTTAGCAGGGATATGTGCCATTTGTGACACAGCAAGTAAATGTCAAGTACATGTGCGTTAAGGACATGCAAACCTCGCCTCGCTTATACTAGGCCGACCTATTCATATTCTCGGAAAAAAGCAGGTTGGTCGGTGAATGTGTCGCCCCTGAGCGCGCGTCAATGTGCCAGTCGTCAGCACACGCTGACCGAACTTCGTGACCGTAAGGATAGAAATAGGCGATGAACTTCTGCTTGTGTCAGGCGCGTTAAACGAAACCTAGGTTTTCGCATCCATCCTAATTTCTTTTTCATCTTGCGCTGACTAAGTCTACCGTAAAACCGCTTTCTATATAAAACCATCGTTTACCTCCGCACGGTTTCCCTGTGAGTATACTGTGGACATCCTGTGTGGTTGGATTTGGCACAACTGACAAAATGTATTATTTCCTGCCCACATGTTTACAGATAAATTTGTCGGCTTGTTTGTGGTCTATTAAGATGCACCCGCAATGTTTCACTGTCACCCCCTCTAAATAGACTGCGTCAGTGTCATATTAGACCACGATGGGGTCGCCGTGGGATCACGGCACCCTTTAGATGGACTACGCTTGGTTTACATGAGTCCGTAACTACTATCCTTCATGCCTGTTGCACGCGTTAATTTTGCTCCACTGCGTCCACCACTGCGTCACCAACTGCATTAATCGACCAAAAACTAAGACAGGCCACTTTGGCATAGAATATTTACCATGACACCGCACATTCACGCTATAGTTAAGTAAACCGTTTGATTTTGGTGCTACTAGCTGTGGTACACTAGCCGGGAATTAAAGGGAGCCAGTTATTATCAGAAAGTTGAAGGTTACCGTCTTCTGGACTTTTATGGGAACTAGTACTCTATTCATGCAGGGCAAGATTAGTTTATTTACTGCTAAGCCGAGGCAAACCAGCCGTAGGGTTTAAACCTATGCATAAGTACAATAAACCCCATCCGGATGAGGGTTTCAACTGTGAACCTTAGATGTCAGACGTACGAAATTTTGTTCAAGCGGTCGGGTCTCCTCAGTGATATTTGTTCTATTCCGAGCTCTATAGAAAAGTATTTCTTCGTAGCATTACAAATATTTTAGAAATATCGGCTGAATTTTTGAGATACGCTTTGGATTAGAAAGGATTACTTACGTGAAGTTGTAACACTAATTTTCGTGCACCATCCACAGATATTTTGGTCACGACAGGATGTCGGTTTTTGACTAAACCGCTTTCCGGCTGTCTGCTAAACCAATTCTCTATAAAAGAACGAATAGTTAAGTAGTACCTCCTTTACCCATTTATTTTGTAGATCCCTCTTGATTCAAATATAGAAAGCTTGAGTAAAAACATTTTTTTACTATTTTGTAGGAAATTTCATCTTCAAGTTCTATTCGTAGGAAAGGCGCATCTTTCGTCTGCAATGTTTTACTAAATCACCGGATAATTTTGAATCCGCCATGCAGTTGTGCTTGTGCTTCAGGTTTCCAAACTACATGTCGTATAATTTCGTTGGAAGGAAAATCATACAGTTCTCCATGCTGTCAGGAATACCTCATTTAGTACTAGTGACCTTTCGTGATAAACGTGGACCATGTTATATACCTCAAGCAGTATAAATATGCGGGTAGGAACAAACATTTATAGATGAACATTTCACAACATTAAAAAGATCATAATTACAAACGTTTTCTGTTTGTTTAAGCTCAATTTGGGATTTGCATGTCAGTTGCCAGTGGAGTGGAGTGCCGGTTGTCAGCAGTCAGTAGCAAACAGAATGACGAACTAGTCTCATCTTCCGACTCATAAAGAGTGAATTGACTGAGAAATGAGGAAACGACCAATAATGTCATTGAAGCCTTTTAATTTTCGTTTAAATTTCAGCTTGCTGAAGGGTGCTCAAGAGCTCAAAATGCGCAAGCGACTGATAGAAGAGGTGGGCGGGGAGTTACAAGAGTTCTGCATTGAGGACATGGAATTATTTGAAGATGTAATGGATGAGAAAAAGTTCTTCACCAGTTGCGAGCGTCAAACCATTGTGCGTCACTATCTAATGAGTCTTCGTGCAGCATCCTTCGAATCCTGGAGTGACGACCTATCCTTCTCTATTGATCAGTCTATCAGTAAGTTGCGCATCATTTTCCCCATTCTAATACAGAATGGTCTTCTAACACACCTATGCTTTATGGTACAACTTACGCATCGTTCTGCCCTCCTATATGAGAGAAGTTTGCTGTGTATGTGTGCCAGCTTGTTCTAGGTTGTACGCGTTGATGAAGTTATGCTGGAGCCGTCATTTCAACTGGCGTGAATGAGGATGCCCACTGTGTACCTCACAACAAGCTGTTCACGAGGACGGTGAATTGCGCGTAACATAGTTTGTAGCGATAGCAGAATTGCACAGCATAGGTCACATTCTCTCCTTCCTCCCTCCCCCTTAAGCCCAATCCAGATACAAAAACAGGAGGACCTTAAAAAACTAAAAAAATCCGTCTACGCGAGCCACACACGACTCGGTCCGTGCAGAATGGTCCACGTTTTCACAGAATCGAGGACTCGGCTCGGATTGTATCTGTTTGGGAGTGCCACAATGACCGCATTACAGCCTGAATCTCCATACCAAGAGAACCGAGTTATCCCGTCAGTGTGCCACCTTCCAGGTCAAGATTTTCAGCTTTTTCTGATAGTTCAAGTGCGCGTTAGATTGTTTATATTAAGGAAATGTGCTACGTGGATCCCACTCTCTCTTTCCTATCTCACGCAATAGTATGATATCAGAGTCAATCGGCATCTGATAATAAGATTGGGCAAAAGTGACTGTTTCGGCGTAAGCTGACGCCCAGTTATGTCATCACACCTGGCATATATGCCATTTCTTATGGGATGCGCGATTATTTGCAGCCCGGTTAACGCGTGCCGTTGACGTTGAGGTAGTTAGTTAACTTGCAGTGGCTACTGTCTCTATCTCCCCTTCTGTATTCGTTATCGCCTGCCATATTCGTTAACATCAATTATTTCCTAAATCTGGTTGATTTTTTTTCATACCGAAATGGCTTCTCACTGGACTTGAAATTCTTGTTTTTGCTAATGCATCCGCGCAATACTATAAAGCTGTATAGATAACTGAAAAATCAGTCGGTTTTTTAGTTTGAAAGACTTTAGATTTCGATCATGAGGGCTTATGAAGGACGATGGCTGCCAAGGTAACACATAGGCTTGAAACAGCACTTACACCATAATGCGAAAATTCCAGTGACTGCTCGGATTTTATTAGCCCTCACCTTATGTAACCAAAACGATAATTTCAACGAAATAACCAAAAATAGGAAATTCTGTGCTGAGGTTGGCCCTGATTGCTGATAGTCAGACCCGTGGGTTTTCTGCTACAAACTTTGCGTTTTTTCACTCAAGTGGGTACAATAAAGGAAGCTTCGCGTAAGCAACATTAACAGTGGGCTTTTATGGTACCGAAGCTGTGCTGTGATGTTAAAGTATTACGTGTACCGCATCATTATCTGGAACGTACCTAGCCGCAAGCCATGACGTGAACCACGATCACCACAAAGTACCAGCATCTCGTTCATATTTTTTGCGTGGCTCTTCGGGCTTTTAAGTAGAAGCCGTATGAACTATGCATTTACTTTTAAGAAGCGTTTTAGCCTTTTGTTTCCTCATTTTCCTCATTTATCGATCTTCTCCAGGTCTTCTTATGGACCCATGGGCATAATCGGTACAATGCATAACAGGAATACCTCCTTTTGCTGTGTTAATTGTCCTAGAGGTATATTTACACAAGGAAAAACGTAGTGGCGTATAAATATTTTCTGCGAAATGTAGTGGTCGCCAAATTATCCATGTAATAATATCTACCAGCTAAACTTGCACATATTTTGTCGCTTATTGAAGCACCTGTTGGAACAAATTTAAACCTTCGCCTTCCCTGTGCTTTTCCCCTATGGAAGCTTGTCGTAAACCCAACTTTTTGCTCGAGTTTTGGTCCGTAGGAAACCCGAATATGTACACTAAAACCCAACCCGTTACACTGACAAGCTTGTACATTTGGAATTTTTCTAATCGTCTGGCGAGAATTATTTTGAAAAAAAGCTTTTTGAGAGGTTTTGTTCATCCTAAAGCGTTCCCCTATCTTTTATTTATCGGTTTATTGATTCCAGTGTATCCCCACGGAAAAATACGGCAGTAGTAGAAAAAAACCTTTAGTATACGAAAATTGGAATGAAATTTGTACTTATCTCCGCGCAGGTTCTTGAAGCATTCACAGAAGACTGAAAACTGTAATGTCGTGGAAGGTCGCAGAAAACAGGTGGTATTAAAATGGGAGAAGCTGTGTCTGATAAGTTGGCCCTAAGGAACAGGAAAATTATAATGTCAAGTTGTAGGTAACGGCTTTCGCAAAGCAGTTGAAAGGCAAGTTTCATGCAGACTTGCAACAGTCTCTTAAGTCAAAATATGAAAACCGCCTTACGTCTGATGATAATCAAATTATGGCAAGTGCCTGTGAATTTATCTGAGTGAGCAAATGCCAAAATGTATGCAGAATTTTTCTACTGCTATGCGATATCTGAAAGCATTTTCAATTTGGATTGGAAATGGCCTGCAGAGGGGTTTTCGCGTCTCAGCCGAAGGGCTTATTTCCCCTTATTTGTCAAATGTTTGCTTATAATTTGCATTTAGGCGGAGAATTCATAAATACCACCATCGGTATTTGGTGAGTTATAATTCTTAGCATCAAGTTTCTCATTATGTAGTGTGGCGATCGGAGAAGTCGACTGATCTTTGGGGCCTGAATTGTTGTAAGTTCTACTCAATTCGATGTTCAACCTCCCTCGCCAGCATACCCTGCCAGCCGTTTTGACTTGCGACGCCACAAACCCTGATGAAAACAGACAAAACACTTGAACGTTCTTGAAATTCCGTCAATTAAGTTCTTTTCTCTTGTACTCTAATACTTCAAAACGCTAACTTTTGTGTTCACATATTTTCAAAGTTCCTAGAATTACGCCTTGTACCAAGTACAACCACAGCGTAATAGGACCAAACTGCTTATATTGATGGTTATTTGATTGCATACCTACAGTCGTCTACAAAGGATGAATCCTGTATGCATACCTTCCCTTATCTGCTGTTGTCACTGATGGTAAGGTTCGAGTTTTAACCTCAAATTACGAGTATTTTATTGATCGACTCTCCTTATCAACAGCATTCTGGAACGCCCTTTCTTTTATATGGGCAGTTCAAACATTTTGTCTGGACATGAAGATTCTGCCCAACCCAGTAATCGGGAAGGATGCATCTTTGCTCGTTTTGATACGGTGCACCGACGATTTTGCCGGAAATTTGTCTTATTGAAAAGGGCAAAACGCATTACATAACCCGTCCAAAACGCAATCGACTCCGCGTACCATACATATGTCGATCCCTTTCTTCATAAAAAAAAACAGTCTTCAAAGAGGGCTTTCTGAGCTCTAAAAAGGAGAACGTTACCGCGAAGGCCAAGTGTTGGAAGAGCTGAACCAGCTCACTCGTTTTAAGGCAGGGGGATCAACTTACTCCGTCAGTTGACGTGGACAGTTGGGCTCATTAGTATGAAGGAGACAGCGCCGTAGACCTCCCTGTACCTGAATTTTTGCCTTTATCTTATAAGGCTGATAGGCGCATCGTCTGTGTGATATGCCTGCAATTTAAATGCTATAGCATTAATAATCTTTTCCACTGAGACCTACAGAGAAATCAAGCATAAGAAATCATAGATAAGGTTTATAGCAGTGGTAGACCCCCTTGAGTTCAGTCTGAGAACTGCCTTGGTGACGTGGAAAAAAGTGGTCGGCAACCCGGACCTTAAGTCCTATTAAGGAGTATGGCGAGGTTATTTTTGGTAAGGACATGGTATGTAGTCTTAGTAGGTTTACTTTGCAAGATTCACTACTAATTTTATTTAAGCAGGTGTTGTTCTGTTAAGTTCTTCCTTGGGTTAAGTTTAGGGGTGGGGTTAAAGTTAGGATTATGTTTACGGTTAAGGTTTCGTTTGGGGTTAATTTTAGGTTTAGTGTTAGGGCCCTGCCTCCTAACGTTACACCCATGTAACACCTATTACCACTAATTCCTGCGAGGTACATTCCACGGGATATCTGTTGCCGACCCCGATTTAATACCCTATCCTTTCCCCTCTTAAGGCTCCGACCTTCCTCACAATGCCAGAGTTGCTGAATAGATTTGAAGATGCCTGAACTGGAAGGCGAATGCTGTATCCTTAATCCCTCTGACTTAAGCCGTGCGCTAGACTGAAGACAACAATTTTTATATACGATCAATCATCTTGGTTTGTAATTAAGTGTTGTTCTCCTGACACTGTCGCACTGGCAAATTTCTCATTTTCTCGAATTTCAGTCCCAGTCCTTCTGTCCGCTGGTAAGATACAGTCGATATTTCCGCTTCACAATCGCGAAACGCTAAATGTTCTGTTGCATACCTGGGTTGGCGGCTTCAAACACCACCAACCAATTGATTTGGTTGAGGAGTACTTCGGCATGCAAATTGCTCTCTACTTCGCCTGGCTTTCGCACTACACAAAAGCGCTCATCTTTCCCGCCGTATTCGGTATACTCTGCTGGCTCCTGTTGCCATACGACGTAAGTTCTTCTTGGTTACTTTATGAGTTCATCTCACTAGTACAGTATTCGATACAGTGTATGGCATATTTACAACTGGGTTATACGACAACTTTTTCTGATTGCCATTTTATGTTATAAGGGATGAATTCTCGCTTGTTCATTTGTCTTGGAGTTGGTAATTGTGCCCCCTAAACGGGCCGCGTGGAAGATGCACTGGACCAACACGGGGGCCAAATCAGGGTGCGATAGGCGTTACTTGGGTTGAGCCTCCATAACAACTTCCGAACATGGGGGCGGGGTGTGCCGAACATGGACACGCATAGGTGCAGGCTCATGCCCCACCACCCACATTTGCCACTTCGGACTCTCCCACTCCCTGCGATCGAATTCTGGCGTGGCGGCACGGTCAGGAGCGTTTCCGGCCGCGCCAGCCACCTGCACCATACCCCGCCTCCTATCTTCTTGACTCTGTCTTCACACTGGGCACAGGAGGGTTAGGGAAGAGAGAGTACAGTAGGTCAGTGAAAGTCTACTGTCACTTAAAACTCATTCGAGCGCAAGTTGCCGTCATTCCACCACCCTTCTGTGGAGCATACGATGGACATTGTTGGATTACGACCGTCGAACTGCTGCATTGGTACCTAGCGATTACTCTTGGAGTCACTTCGAAGATAAAGTAACCTCCTCCTCACTGTTGATTAATTTAATCTCGAAGCTTTTATCCCATAAAAAGCAGACCAGTCTCGTGTACATAGCCATTGAATTTTTTCTCCTAGATCATTTACCCTCTGCAATCCAATTTAGCCAAGATCTCTGCGTGGCTCGCTTTGGATAGCGGCTTCAGGCCACATCAGCAATTGTGCCTATTCATCTATTGTTGACCTGACTCGAACTTTGCGTTACCCTAAATGAGGGAATGTAGTAGATCGTTTCAATTCATACGTATTGTTCAGTTTCCTGTATAAACTACCAAGCACACCAACAGGCGTGAATTCGGATAATTTGATCCTCTTATGGAGCGAGCGTTCGATGCAGTGACTCTTTACGCAGTTTTGCTGTATATGACACCCTCACTTACATAAAATCCGAGACGTCCCGCTTTCTCTGAAGACTAGTTCGTATGGAGTGAAGTACAGTATCGCTTTCGCTATGCGTAGACCGGCTATTTGGCCTTGCCCACTGCTGTGCACGCGTGCGTATGCTGTCTTTTTATTACCTTGCCGGTGTAACACGGTGGGTGTGGGAGGTAGATGCCTCCAAAATCTGCTTACCTATAAATAAAGTCACTCAAGTCTCTACTGCTGCCGATCCATGCCCATGTTAGTCCCAGTCGCTCGCAGCAAAAATGTTACTGTTGTATGTATCCTGTCAAAAGCCTTAAAAAGGCTAACGTCGTTCCAGGTAGTTGCCAGTGGCTGTATGCTTCTTTTTTTTCTCAATTTAGTATCATGCTACACACTTTATACTTATAAATTCTCTGAATGCTTTGTTTCCATCATAAAGACTGTACTTTTCTGATGTGTTACTCTGATTTGGCATTCGCAATGTGGAACCAGCAGTGAATTTGTTTAGAAAGAAACAGATTTTCATCGCATCTACGTAACTCTCACCTGCCACACCCACCGTTCTCCGAGATCAGAGAAGAGTCATAGTGATCGAAAATAAGCGCTGGCACAGTCGATGAAAAAGCTTAACAAGTGGTGCACATGTTGCATATATCAGGTTGCATTCACAGGATCACTCTGGATATTTCATAAGTAAGACTGTCATAAAGGTCAAAGTAAAAAGGAAGTATTCCAACTTGACTCTCACTCCTATACCGAACTGGCCTATGCCATCGATTGGCGATCACCGAAGCCATGGCTATTAGCCGTTGTGATTGTTTCAATGCTGCTTTGCTTGCTTAAAGCGAGAACATAAACCCTAGGTCCCAACTAGATCGATCTTGCACCTGTGGCATGTCGGAGCCAAACTGACTGAGGGTAAGTTTTGATGCAGCATCTGACGTGACGTGAAGGCACCGTCTAATGCGTGTCGCGATCGACCTCGGATCTCACGCAGATAAGAGTTCCATAAATATCACGTTAAGAAGGAGCAATTACAACCCGACCCTTGATTCTCAGAAAGACCGATTTACCTCGGCTGTTCGCATCCTTTCAAGCCACGAATAATAATGCCCCGTGATAGATTCAAGCGCGTTCGATTTATTACGCTGGCAAATGAACTGGTTTGTCATGAGGATGGATTCCGCGCTGTCGGTCTTACTCGCTTCTACACCAATGGCTTTTTGACGTCAGGAGGAGCGGATCTGAGATTAAGCACAGTCGCTTGCAAAATTGGATATCTCGTTCTTATTGCACATGCGACCTCTTCCGTAATCAAGTTCTACAGGCTACACCTAATGACATGATCCTGACTTAAGTGAGAGCAGCAAATTATTACCTGCGACGTTTCGTCCACCATGCCGACTTCAGGAAATTACGTTGAATGCATTTTTCATGTGTACTGCATTTCTGAAAACTGTCGTGTAAACACTTGCGCCCGAATAGTTTCTTGTCAAGGCTTATCATTTTTTTTTCGGTTTGTAGGGTGGGGAAAATTATTGTAAGTTTGCATCTGTGAATATGTTTAAATATGCGTATGCTGTATCTGAATGAAGCTATGTCAGTGTGCTAAAAGCCTGCCTTGGAGGGCTGCTAGCTGACGGGTTGACTCGGTCCCCGGATTGAGATGCAGGCTGCAATGGCTCCTTCTTAATGTAGCCATTATGGCGCTCCCACTCACCTGGGATCCGAGCCGCCGACCCCCTTCATTGTTGTGTTATTGTCTGTGGTGGACCTGTCAAATTGATGTCTCGTCCGCGCGTTGTGTGTTTGCCGAAATCCTCCTCGGTCAGCCCATTTTCCCAGGGGAAAGCGGCGTCGATCAGCTCGTGGAAATCATAAAGGTCTTATGTGCCATCGATTGCCAGTGAGTTCAGAAAGCTAGAAAATACAGTTGATAAGATGATAGACAGGAAGACAGGAGCCCTTACGAGAAAGGAAGTGCTGGCTGCAAAGGTCACTGATGCTGCGATGGCGCGCTTCTACGACCTACCAAAGGTGCACAAGCCAGGAGTGCCATTACGACCCATCGTATCTTCACGCGGTACCCCAACTTTTGGGTTGTCAAAGCGGCTCTATCAGCGATTGTGTTTCCTTACTAAGGATTCAAAGTGGACAGTAAAGTCTGCTGAAGAGTTTGTTTCCTGCATCCAACACCTGGAAGTAGAGGCAGACGAGGTGATGGTGTCGTTTGACTTGATCTAATTGTTCATCTCTATTCCGCCCGATCTGGCTATCGACACTATTGACGGTCTTTTCCGAGAAAAATACGATGAAACCGACCAACATCTCAAATGGGTGAACATCATCCAGCTTCTGGAATTGTGGCTTTAAACCTTCAATTTCAAGTTTATAAACAAAAGAAGGGGATACCAATGGGCTCTCCTCTTTCCGGACTGATTGCTGAAGCAGTCTTGCAGAGGCTCGAGCGGCTGGTCTTTAGCCCTTTCGCCCTCCCCCCCCCACCCTCGAAATTCTGAGCCAGATACGTTGACGACACTTTCGTCATCATCAAACGGAGCGAAGTGCAGGCTTTCAAGAAAATCTTTCCCGACATCCAGTTTACTATGGCGCTGGGATACCAGTCACTTAACTTTCTGTTCTACAACGTTTTCATTGGATTTACTTTGCACGAGTAATTCGATCATTTTGCTTGCCTGTTCCAAGGAAATGGAGGAAAAGAGGGCCATGACATCCACAGATACCATGATATCCTTCGGCATGAGGCTTACCTCTTTAAGATTCCCCAAGAATTGTTTTGGTTAACTGCCTATGATTTCTGAGCCCGCAGCCAAAGTCTGTGAGGCTGAATCGATTAATTGCCTCTTACTTATGTTGGAGTGCCTTTGAACTGCACGAGGGAACGGAGGAGGGCGCCTTCTGTTTATAATTCTAGAAAGCGACAGGATTGCACATAGACCGTTTCAGTTATTTATCCCCGTGAACCGGTAACCGGCATTGCACCGGAGTTCTGCATTTCTAACCACGTCACATTCGTTTCGCGCGTAAGATCTTTACGGATTTTGATTCACATGACACAAAACCTGGAGATCCTCCTATTAGTTTTCATTTGTGCGTTCCCCATGTTTACTCCCTGGCTGTCTTCCTTAACTGGTTGAGGAGTGAATTTTAAACGACCTGCTACTAAAAACCTTGTTGCAGTGGTTAAGCGTACATGTTCGGAAGTCCTTTGTTCAAGTGAGCTGCACCGCCAGGTCACTCTGACCTTAGAGGCGAGTATAATTTTATCTATCACTAAATGACCATTTTGCGTGTGTTGTCCCTAGAAAACCGCCGCTCTCTACTACCCTATTGTGGCTCTATGCACAATGCTTTGGGCGACTCTCTTTTTGGAGTCCTGGAAGCGGACCAACAGCTCGTACACCTATCGTTATGGCACGTTTGACCGACCTTCGAAACTACTGGAGGAGCCTAGGCCGCAGTTTTATGTAAGTTAGTGCAGTTTGCCTTTCTCCATCTGCGTGTCTACGCACCCAGGGAAGATTTCTATCTGATGCCTGTTACAGCCTATCTCCCATTGTACTTTAAGGGTTACTGGGAACCCTCGGCTATAACCGGACGACTGGAACGCTTCTATCCGCGATGGTGTCGATGTATGACGGTCTGCCTTGTAACAGTGCCTGTTGTCGGGGTCTGCCTTCTCTTCGTCGGTCTGGTTGCACTCGGTCATATGCGACTACAAGAAATTACTGACAGGAAGGCCCAGAAGTGGCCCTTCCTACTGGCTTCTCTTGTCTCTTATCTTCCAATGGTAAGTAAACTGTCCACTTCCCTGTGGTTTCATCAAAGTTTTCGCTATATCTTTATCCTATGACCCGGTTATTTTCTTTTGCACTATTTTACTTAACCTAACGAAATTTGGTGCATATTTTTCTCGCCGAATTATATTACGATGAGGACAATTTTACAAGAACTGTGTAAACCTTTACGGATCCATTTTGTGGTCATGCATATGATATTTGGTTCCTCTGTCAAAAGACGCGAAATGTTTTTTATTACATGGCATTACTTCCGGTTCAAGTTGGCCAATGGTGGTTCTCGAAGCGATCGCGTTCCTTTGAAGTGATGGTGGTTTAGTAGCCAGTGAATTAAGTCCTTAGCACCCAAATGAACATCAAACTACACCTTTTGGCCGTTCCCGCGAGGAAGGTGTCTTTTGGGCCCGATTTTTAATACGTTACTCTTGCCATCTTGTTTTTTGTTAGTGTTTGTCTTGTTTTTTTACTTTATTATAAGAATTGTACTAATACGATGATTATGACAATGAGACGATGACCACCACCGCCACCAACGCCAGCACCATCAACACAACTGCTACTACGACCAATACTGTCGCTGCTGCTATCAATACTATGTTCTTATTACTACTACTGTTGTTAAAGTCATAATGTATAGTAAATGAATAATAGTGGGCCCTCTCGAAAGCACCACCTTCCATAGTTACTGTAGTATGCACGTTCACCTCTAGACAGAATAGTATTATCGACAAAGACAAGGGAGACCAGAATGGCTATTTCTGGCTTATTAGTCGTCGTTAGCCAGCCATACCCAACCCCAGGTGGCGCTCAACCGGGATTTGACCTCGCGACCTGTTGTTCAGAAGTACAACGCTCTAACAAATGAATCCCTTAACCGATCGGTGAGCGCCTGTCAACCAACGTTCAGTCATCTGTTATTTGCTGAATATCGATATCGAAATTAGTTTCCCCGTGTTATAAGTAGATATAATCACGCCTAACTCCCACGCTTAACACAGATGGTCCTCTGTTTATTGCATTTGTTGATGCGCATTTTCGTTTCGTTTTACGTGGAAGAGTTACCGTTTTTTCCCTGATTGATGTCGCTTGTGCTACCGGCCAGCATTTTTGCTGAGTTAACGAGAACTACTTAAATATTTTCAGTAGTGTTTATGTTCGTCATTCAATTGTTCATATCCTCGTTATGAGGATAATGGAGTACAAATAAAGACGAGACAGGTCGGAGTGGCCTTTTGCGGCTTATTAGCCGTCTTCGGCCAGTCATGCACGATCGCAAGTGTTGATCACCTGGGATTCAAACCCTGGATCTTTTCTCATTGAGTCGAACCTTCTACCAATGAGCCACCTGCTCGTTATCCTGTCAGTTGTACTTACTTGTACTTGTTACGGCTTCGATCATGCCTGATCTAACCGGCCTCGATTGTGTCATAGATTGTCCCCCCACGAGTGACGATCTGCGACAGCAAACCTGGACAGTTCAATTCATTCTCTTCGCCGGTGACGGACGCCAATTTCCTAAGGTCCAAGAACAACTTCCATCTCCTGATGAACTATGTAGAGCCAGGTTTTGAGCTGACCCCCTCTTCGACGACCCAATTGGGTAGTGGGGTCGGTTCAAGGGCAGTACCACTGAGCTGGTAAGGTGGGCGATGAAGAACGTACCCAAACCAACTGAGTTGTCGTTCTTGGGTGGCTTGGCATATGCTTACGATGTTTTCGCAGCGAGTGTGGACTGTCTCATTTGATACGAAGTCTGTGTACTTCACTCGGAGAATGGTCCTCAAACAGTGGTGCTAAAATGCCTCCACTTTTTTCTCGTGCGTGTAGCCCAGCATTCACAGCCATAGAGAAGGACAGTCCAGACGGACGCGAATTTTTGTGGTGCTAGAAATGTTGCGTCGTGTCCACAGGCACTTTCTAAGGCTTGAAAAAAACCGACGAGCAGTATCAATTCGGGCGACAATGTCATCCTTACTCTGTCCGTTCAGCAGCAACCAAAGTATTTGAAACTGTCTACCTCTTCAATTTGACAGTCATCAACCTCAAGAGGTGCCTTCTCCTGGACAGGGATGTAACTTGAAAAGCTTTGGTCTTCCCCGCGTTTATGGACAAGCCGACTGATTTAGCGATCTCATTCACTCGTGACAAAATAGACTGCAGATCACCAAAGCTTGAAACTAGTAAGATGCTATTATCTGCCTAGTCGAGATCAGCCAGCCGGCATCCGGCTGCAAACTTAATGCCGCTCTTTTCATGCACGGCTTTCCCAAGAACCCAGTCGATAGGGTAGTTGAACAAGATGGGCGACAAAATACAACCTTGTTGGACGCCAGACCGAATACGGAATGGTTGTGAAAGATTGTTATGAACCAAAACTCGCGCAGTGGTTGAGCTGTTATAGGCCTTGATCATGTCGATGATTTTCGACCGTAGACCATCTAGTGCCATTATCTGCTATAAGAATTCACGATGGACAGAATCGAACGTGGCGGCGAAGTCGGCAAAGCAGACGGCCGTCGGTTCCTGATAACTACGGCGGAATTCAAGGATGCGCCTTAGTGTGAATATTTGGTCCGAATATCCACGCCCAGTACGGAATCCGGCTTGGTTGGGTCTCGTCCTAGGGTTGCGCACAGAGTGGAATCACCTGAGAAGGACAATAGAGAAGATTTTAACGGCAACGTCGGTAAGACGGTCATGCCACGGTCGTTTTTGAATCTTATTTTGTCGCCCTTCTTGTGGACAAGCACATGGATACCCGAGCCCCACTCATCAGGAACAACCTCGTCTCTCCACGCTTGCGCAATCTCTTCACGGAGCCAGGGCGCCAGTGTGTCGACACAAGACTTGTAGATTTCAGAGGGTATACCGTCCTCTATAGGTGCCTTGTTGTTGCGCAACCTTCTTCTGGCATCAGTGACTTCACCTTCAGAAGAGGGGTCGCATGACACTGCATAGGCAGGAGACTCCGTTGCACGTGATAAGGGGGTGCTGGGCTCGGTATCGAAATTGAAAAGGTTATCGAAGTGCTCATGCCAGCGCTCGATCTTGGCCAGGTTTTCAGTAATAAAGCTGCCATTCACCCCATGAACAGAGTTGCTCAGTATAGAGGACCTACCACTAAATTGGCGGATAATTTGATAGAGTTTTTGAGTTTCACCTACGTTTGAGGTCTGCTCCATTGAGACGCTTTTTCGGCTCGATATTTCTTCCGGTCTTCCCTATGCGATTTTGCGGAGGGAAGCATCGTTGCGGACCTGGCATGAGCCGTCTGGGCAGAAAACTGCAGGGTTCTTCCGCTGATCCAATCACTGCGGCGTCGCTGACTATATCCAAGGATTTTCTCAACTGCCCCATCGACTAATGCCTTAAGTAATGACCACTGACTATTGCCTTCTCCGTCTGTTCGGGTAGTAAAACAGGACGGGATTTCTCTGTCCAGGGCCTTGGCAGTGCCGGGTTGCCGGATTTTGGCTCAAGAGCCTTCTCACAAAGCAGCGGGGGTGAGCGATTTTATTTAATGGTCTTCTTACTCGTTATGTCACAGTGCCGTCATCGGGCTTTGCGGCTTTTTCGTAAGGCTTTTGGCGGGCCAGACCTCAGCCCGTCGCACCCTGGTAGCAATGTCGCTGCTGGTCCGCGACGGCTTATTCGCCAGACCCGAGAGTCTGCTTTTTTCGCAGATAACCTTCACTGAAGGCCGTTCCTCTATCCGTCACCTGTGGATGTGCCGGGTAGCCAGGCTAATGGGTAACCCTCCTTCCCGGGTTGTGATTGGGAATATTAATTATGCTAAAGTGGCGCTCACCAATCAAGTTACGGGACATGCATTAGCTGCCAACGCCTGCAACCAGCATGGAAAAGTACAAGAGAAAAATCGCACGAATATGCTCACGCTGCCGCGTTGATCCTTCTGTAGTCCATTTTTCTGTTCACTTATTGCTCGAATAACAAAACAAAACACTTTTCTCAGAGCTTAACCGACGATACTGTAATATCTCTTGCCTCATGGTATCAAAGGGTGTATTTTTAATTAGGGTGCGAATTTATGTACTCCACTTTGAATGCGCAATGCTAATAGTTCTGTACTAAATAACCTGCCCTTGATATCCTTAGCCAAAATAGATCATCGCATACCTTATTCCGAATGTTGGTCGCACTAAACATTTTGAGGTGAAGTGTACTTGTAATATTCCTACGCAAACAATTTATTATGAATTGCAATAACGAAACTCTAGCGACTCGCAAAACCGTTGCTCAAAACATCATTTTAGGTCAAATTTTCTCTTTGGAGACTTATTTCTATCACGACTACTCATTCACAATCATGGATCGGGATTTTCTGTATTTTTAAAACGTGATTTAGTTGATATGGATGTCCTGTATGTTACAGAGGTAACCGGTTTGATGAAAATGCTGCCGTAGTGGCGCTTATCGTCATCTTGGTAAAATTATGCGTCTGTATTCAGCCTAGTTTCGCTTCTGTTTGACAAATGAGATGACCGGACATTAACTTGATTCGCATTCCTCTGACCTTTTGAAAACCGACGTTTCTTGTTCGTTCCTATGCAAGCATTTTACTTTTCACATGTGAATCAATCACTATGTAATCTTTATATTCCACAAGCAGCTATCAAAATCTATTTCTTCTTTGTTGTATAGAACCATCTATTGATAAGTTTTGTTTCGCGTTCCTAGTTTGTACTTTAGTGTATCACTTATTTTGATACAGATACTTCATGCCATCTGTATCTTCGTATTCAACGAGGTTTACTACAAGATCGCGAGGTGGCTGACTGACCGTGAGAATCATCGCCTTGAAGAGGATTACAGCAATGCACTTGTAGCCAAATTGATTTTGGTAAGGATTACCCGGATATTTTTCTACCCTGCTTGCCGATTAACATGAGTTTATAACAGGTAAACTCAGATAATACTATCTGTGCATTTACGGGTCTAAGTTTGTCTTAGTTGTTGGTCAACTTAGTGTCATAGCTTTTTGAAACCAGCACCTAAACAATCTCAAAGCACATAATCTACGTCTGCGTCTACCCAGATGACATATTAAAATTAATATTACGTTGTTTGGACACGACAAATTTTTCCAAAATCGAAAATCCAAAAGCCACAAAATATTGTGTCATATGAGTAAATTTAAATCTTACAGGCATGTACAGCGCGTTCCTGCAAACAACTGAACAATTGTAGCTAACTCAGCGCAAAAGCATTCGCACATTTTAGTTTTGCATATATTTGGGAAAAGTATCCTCCAAACAGTCAGTATATAACAGATTAAATCGCGTAAAGCTCGGTTTCATGTTCAAAAACCGTTGCCCTAGTGGCCGATGTATTTTTTCGATTTGTTTTATACAAGGCGCGGTTGATTAAAGTTAAATGGATTTTGATCTAGTTTACTGGCAACGAAGTGACAGAAATATGTTACACAAAGTTGCCTACTGATAGGCTAATCAGTAACTAATACATTTGAATATAAGTAGCAAAAGCAATCATTTTCATACAATTTTGGTGTAGTAAGAGAGCTCTTCTTCAGTTAAATTCATTGAGTGTTTGGTGACGGTGGGCTACGTTGAACTTCCCGGTGTCCATGAAATGACAGTGAATATTTTTCAGTTTCCGGTGTTCTTAGTCGAACTCTTGAAACCACAGTTTAGGTAATTTGAATTCACTAAAACCTTCAAATTAAGTTATTTTATCAACGCCTTTACCCAATTACCATAGCATATTTCCCATTTCATGAAATGTTGACCGAAATTCCAAAATTTGTTTTGGATTTTAACAAATTACTTTAGAAGGGTCCTCATATTACTTAGCGTGCTGCCTTATGTCAAGATATTTCAGTCACACCGGGCTGCTGGCTTTTGTACGAGCTCCTTTCTGACCGCTTGCAAAATATGGATAGTTGAGTAGCATGCTTTTTCATTTATTTTTACTGCACTTGCAAGTTCATATAAGTTTTATGGAAAACATGCACAAACATAATCCTTCTTATACTCGTTTGGTTGCGAATTAGTACTGTTCTTTCGTTTTTAAAAAAAAACTAATTTGCCGATGAATTTTTAATTTTACCGACCGTTATACTAAAATGTAAGGTTTCAAAACTACATTTTGTATGCATTCTGTCTCAGTAAAATCACAAATTTCACTACGCTTTGTGGGAGTGGTCACGTAGTTCTCATGAAATTTTGTAATGGCTGTATATAATTTTGTATACCTCATAGAGAACAGATGCCTTGTGGATGGAAATTTGACGGTCTTAAAGAATCTAATGATTAAACCATTTTCAAAACGAAAGGTTCCCTTTCTTGAAGTATTTGAATTGAAGAAGGCGTAATTTTTCTTTTTAAACGTGTGCACTAAAGTGTTTTTATGCATTCATTCTATAAAATGTATATGAATTTATAAGGGTATATAAATCGTTGAGAAAAATGCAATCTATATAGTTAGCCGTTTTTCAGCGTAGTTAACTTTTTGCATGTGATCATAGTAAACCTCGTTTAAAATTCGGCATCCTGACATGATTTATAAATATTTGGAGCTTAGACTGTATCATACGTGATTTGATAACTTTACTTTTGTAATATCTAAGAGTCGAAAACACATTTCAGCATTACAGTTGACATTTCATGAGATGGTATATCTAGTGATGAGCCTAGCCCCTGAAGCCTGCGTCATACATTGGTAGAAACTCGGCGGATCACGCATACCTGGGCTTTTCAGCTATTACCCACACTGTCAGTCTGATGAGCCATTCATTAATTGAGTCATTTGGTTTGAGTTTGATTTTGGCAATTTGACGTCATTTGGTGAGCCAGAGGTAACAACCCAGTGTCCCTGCTCCTTTATGCACCATTGCTTGTCGCTATGTGACCAGCTGAAAGGGCTACATATGAAGTTGATAGCTAAAACATAACGAGCTTCTTCCAGTCTGCATTTAGATCGGTGAATTTTTTCATCCAGACCGTTATCTGGGATTTGAGTGGTACGCCGTTTTGCTCTGAAAGAACGCCAAGAGAAAGCTGGCAGCCTTTTACAAAAATTGATTTAGGTTTTGGGCACAAACCGAGCATGCAGCTGTCGATCCTTCTTCTGATCTGATGGCTCACCACAGTTTACCTCTCCTTTTAGTTTCAATTTGTGAACATATTTTACGCCTCCTTCTACATTGCCTTCTGTCAGAAGGACCTAGATCTCCTGCGTCAGGTAAGCGGCAGTCACACACTTCTAGTTTATTACATACGCCTGAATACTTTTCGACCTATTTAGTTGACTATAATAATCTAGGCGCTTCGTATTGTGCTGTTGTCTGCACTTCAAACTAAATTCTTCGTCTTGAAGGTACACTGCATTGCCCATTTTAAAGAGCCTTTTCTTCCGTCCCATATTTTTCCAGCCTTCTTTTATATCGTATAGGTGTTTCTGAAGTTTAATTAATGTCATGATATTCTCTTTTACTACCTTAAGGTAACTAGCTAATAATTCGAAGGAGATTTTCATCGCATTTTTGCGGCTGCCATACTCCATAAGTTTTAGCTTTTGAGCTAACGCAGCTCTGTAAGGACTCCTCAATTTCAACCCCGAGTTTATAAAAATGCAAACAGAGTGCTAATTAAAATTCTCAGGCTGTATCACCTTCTTCAGCCGTTACTCTGTGCCGCAGCAAAGTGCTTGACTACCCATTTTAAACGCGCACCATACCTCATGCTATAACACACTAGTGGTTTTGTAACCAGTGGCTGTCGAAAACGTCGACACTCATGGACATAGTAGACGGTTCAAGTAGCATCATTTGCCTTCTTCTTTATCGTTTCACTGAGCAGGAATGCAAAAAGTCACGTAGAACTGTAATTTTAAAGTAGGCTAATTGCTGCAAACGAAAACTTATTACTCAATCGGTTTATCATAATGGGAGTAAATTCGAATTAGCATCATTCCTCCTTTATCACAAAACGGCACTGTTTTCAATCTCGATCGTCTGGAACCTTAAGTAGAGTCAGTTATTTAGAGGCAAACTGAAAACCTACCCCAACTGTCTGCGCCTATGGAGTCCATCCAGAATTTGGAATTGTAAAAATGTAATAATATCAACCAGGAGAGAGGATCTGGTCTTATTACAGAACAGAGCATGCGACTCTCACTCTCATTCGATGCGACTGTTTTGCATGCTACGACTTGCATAGTCATCCTGATCCAATTCATAGTCGTTAGCTAACCTATGGAGCTAAATTTTACTCTGATTTTTCTCTACCAGATTTGAGTTCACTTGATAATCAAGGATCTACTGCTTGCAGTCATTCTGAGTGCTGGCGCAGATTTTAAATAGGTAACCATTCCCTAAAATACTGTCCTTTGGAATAATAACCTTCTGATGCCTAGACTCCGACTTATGTGGACTCTACGAGCCAGGAGGGGAACGCCATATCGGATAGAAGGTTCTTCTGATGTCAACTGGCTTTCGTCAGCAATTTAAGCAAAGGATTACAAAAGTTAACATAGTAATATCAATTATCTTGCAGCATAATCCGCATATATTTCAGTAACCGCAGGATGCGGGCTTATGAACGAGCTTCTCATAGCCCAGCAGTGCGAACAAACCTCGGTAAAGGCAACTACTTAATTAGAATTTATTCTTTCCCATTCATTTCCTTGCCTTTATGAATTCCCATATGTTTTATAGACAGCATACAACAACATACTCTTTTTGCACCCAGTTGGTAGCCGATTTTGTCATCTTAAAATGTTTTCAAAAGTTTCTAATTGCGAGCTTTTTAGGACCGTCACATATCCTTTTATTGGTGCTGTTTGTGCAGTATACAACATGAAACACACCTACTGCAAACGTATATAAGCTGTGCATGACCCATAATATGAAAATTATGCTTTTTATTACAGGGAAAAAATACAGCTTACATGTTGGTAACCCTAATTGTGGGTTTTAAAGCAAGTAGGATTCAAAAAGTTATGGGGATTAGAAAACCGTTTTTCTCTAAAATAGAAAATAATTCTCTTCAAGTGTAAAATAGTATGAAAGCGTACTTTGCTCCTATCTGATTACAGGGCAGAATACTTTATAAATGCTGTCTATGAAACATATTTTTAAATTTTTAAGGGCATCGAAATTCAATGGTACAATGAATACTATCTAAGAAGTCACATTTTATTCTTTGTAGTTTTTGCAAGTGGTCGAAAAGAAGCTCGTTCAACAACCGGTATCTTGGCGTGACTGACATAGCTTGGGATCATAGTGCACGATCATTAATATTACTACCCTACTTAAGTAATACTTTCTAATTGAAAACACCTTCCAGCATTTAGTTTACCATCTCGTTAGATGGCAAATCTCCTGTTATTGCAAGGGTTTCCCTAATTCCACTCAAAAGTTAAACATGGGGATAGGTTGAAGCACTCTCGAGGTCTGTCCTCGCCTTTTTGTTGGGCAAAGAGTGACGCAGCTAGAAGTCAAACCAATGTAACGAATTCCGGAGTGATTTTATAGCAGATTTTGCATGATTTACCATACCCGCAGCACAGATTATATCTGTCATTATACTGAACACTCCAAAATTTGTATACTGCTGAGTGTCTGTCGGCATCTGATGAAAATTACGGGATTATACTACCATAGGTGACGGATTTCGCCCCAAATATCAACGTCACCTATCGGACCAAATCGGCACAGCTTTTTCCCGGAGGATTTTCTCTAAATTCGCAAATTAAGTTTTGTGAAATTTAAAAACCTGCAACTTGATGCAAGTAACGGTTGCGAGCAGCGTGCATGAACACAGGTTACGCTGCTACTAGCTCGAGTTGTTTGCTCGTTGGGCTCTTGTCGTCTGTGGTTGGCGTTTAATCAGTTGTTGTTAAATTGGTCCGAGAGGTTGCTTTGGAGACGACAGTGATGGCTCAGTTGTGCCGCCGGACGTGTTGATCGCCGTCACATTTAGCCCAGTTTTCACCCTGAAACCACAGACCCCACCAAAATAGGTTCCTACCACTCACATAAATAAAAATGCGTGCTTTCGTAGCATACTTCAAGGGTGAACCTGTTGCAATGCCTATGGATCATACCCCTCTTGAGAAAAGGTTTCTGACCTTGCTTATAGGATCGCTGCTGCTTAAAATCCTTCTTGTAAAAGGAAAATTTAAAAAAAATGCGATTTACAAATTCCTTTTCATTTGTCATCTGTTCTGGTTTCCGAACTTCTGAGTCTGAACTATTGTGCCGGCTATATCCAGTTGCTGCATCCTATTCTCATTTATGGAAGCTAAAACGAATCAGACTGTTGGGTGAGAAGAGAGGACCTAGCCGCTTGTGGCATGCGCAGACGCGGGCCTTTTTTTCATGCCACTAACTGAGCTCAAGCCAAACGTCAGTCGCCTCGAATTGTTTTAATTCCCGTAAACACGAGAGAGCCTGCAAATGCCTCCGTACTTGCAAAGCAGTTCACGCACGAAGTACCATTGCTCCGCCGGTCTCAAGGGGTAGCGTCGATCGTTTTCTCTTTCGAGGGACCAAGTATTGATACATTAAATCCGTTTTTATTCGAGTTCTGTCAGGTATGTTTGTCTTGGATGATGCTTTTGTTTGTGTTCTCTCAGGTTTGTTTGTACTGGACGATGTTTGTGCACCGTTTGTAGCAGATTTTCGTCAGAATTTTAAGCCACTTTTGAGTGCTCTTGCCTTGTACTTCTAACCGCTCACAATCCCAACGTACAGAAACTAAGGTGCATAAAAAACCTGAAATACTTACTGCACTGGACTGCGCTTGATAAAGAAACACCACATGTTTGTTCGTCCGGCTGGTTGCATTGTCAACTTCTTTCTGGAAATGGGTCATAATATATTAACAGAAGATTGTTTTGGACAAATCCAGTATACTTATTAGGGTAAATGGAAGCTTGAGCCGTCAAATTAACCCCTGGATTCTAACGCCCCACTTCTGCTCGGTCGTGTTTTAATCGCATGAATCTCATTAGTCCATTTTGAAACACGGCGTCCCAATCGCCTTGGTCAATGTACTTAAAAGTTATTGTTTTCAAATACGAATTAAAGACCTCATACAAGAAAGAAAGCGTGTTCCGGGAAGCAGTTTGAAAATGGAACACTCGAAAATTGAAGTAAGAATTTTATTCACCAGTCTCTTCGTTTTTCTTTTTCTAGAGATCATCATCAGAGGCAGCAACAGTTAGGGGTGTCAGGTGCTTAAGGATCGCAGTTGTTTAGCAACCACATTGTTACTGAAATTAGCAACTCGGATTAATTGCAAACCAGCAAAAGTGTGGTTCTGTGGGATGGCTGCCTTTCATAATCCTTTACGTAATTTGCAGACAAGTTTGTTCCATTTTCAATAAAAGTGAAATGGTGTTTCAGGAATCAGTTGATAAATGGGCAACTCGATCGTTATGACAAGAATTTTATCCGACTGAAATTAGAGATTCTCTTTTGAAATCATCATCAGAAACAGTGACCGTTATTAGAGGATTGGCGTGTGGGGGTCAGGTTGAGGTGCGTTAGCGTTAGGGCTAGGATTATGGGTGGGATCAGGGTTAAACGTTACAACGCAGAATAGGCACCCCCATTCAGAATCTAGCGAAGCTCACCTGTAGTACCAGAATGCTTATCTGGGCGTCCCACCTGAATACGGAATTGTGTGACTAAGAAAATACTTTTACCAGCGGCCCGGTATCAGCTAAATAAGCGCAGTCAAATTTACTGCATTATGTTTCACCCCATTGTCAAATTTTGACATTTACTTTGAAAATATGGGCTAATCAATGTTTCCTTAGTTTAATATTTGATCGAGATTGTAGCTCTCTCTACTAACTAAGCTTTTGTCGCATGGATGACCAGTCAGATTGGGATTAAGTCTACCGGGTTAATTCACAGCTTATGCATGCATATTTTGGTTTGGTTGATAAAGCACTAGCTGTGATTGCAAATAATACATTTTCTATCCTGCACTTCTCACAATCTTCTTCTTCAGCGACACTTTTATTATATGCAACGTGTGCCTTGCCAACACTGTGAAGTTCTCCTGTCTAGAAAAATGCTAGACGTTTTTGTTATCTGTTTACTTCTCCACTGTGTGTGCCGTTTCCTTTTATGCTCTGGTCTTAAGAATTATTTGGTCAATCTTTTAGCACCTTATCACAATGCTTGTAACGCGTCAAATCACCGGAAACTTGAAGGAATATTTCCTTCCCTATGGACAGACTCGTATGCGACAGGCTTGGCTTTCGGTTCGCTTCGACAGAAACATTGGCACTGAGCACATCCCACTGTCAGGAAAAACAGACGAATCAAATGATTCAATGGATGATGATTCCGTCAAGGCGACCTCCAAATCGTCACCCGGTCTCTCGCAAGAATGCATAACGGAGGACACAGATGTCAGACGTCGAAATGAGGGCGATCAGCTAACGAGTAAGCAGTAACAATGCGTGATTAGTACTATCGGGACTCTCCTCTGTGTGGGTTATATTATCCATCTTGGCAGTTCGTTTGACGTCATCATTAAATAGGGAAGATGAGCGTAGGCATAGTAGATGATACTGGAAACTCTGGTCTTTGCATCTCACGTCTATTTAGGTGATACGTCTCCACAGAATAGACGTACTTGGTCTGAGAGCCGGGGAGAGCTACGCTTTACTAAAAGTGCATTATTCCAAAAGTTTCAGCTGAAAATTCCTCACTGTGGATGGAAATGGGTATGGAAAACAGAGAACGCAACGTCGCAAACGAGAAATACTGGTTATAACCGGGGCCTGTCGAAAAAGTGTCTGGAAATACGTTGCAAAATTTACGCCCGATTTTGCTTCCTTCAAAACGGTGTGCAGACGACCTCACTATTCTAGTTCAAATAAACAAGGAAGGGGAAAGAGCAGTAACCTGATCGAAATATGCCAACCGAGGAACATAAAACAAAAATTCAATGTGACTGGGGAGCACAAAAGCGGCTGTTCAATTTAAAAAGCCCACAGTTTATTTTCTCTCAAAGAGAATTTGTTTAAAAGCCACACAAAATATAATTTTCTGATAGCCCCCTCCCGTCAATGCAGAGGAGCAATGCGTTATGCCATCGGTTGGCAGCCTTCCAGTGCACTACCTCTAACGTTTATTTGACGCCCTTCCGACTTTGTAAAATGGGGAGTTGAGTGCAGCATCCACTTCCTTATCCTAGTTTCCATTGTCTGCGAATTTTTAGTGGTAGCAAAGCAGGCTAGAAGTAGATTTGAACGCAATTACTGACATGGTTAGACACGCCATCTCTACGCCCACCCTGCTCAACATACGCATGGACCAGGTTTCATCAACTGAAGTTCGGCACGTGTGAAAGTTCCCATGAGTTCTATATGGGGGTGCTATTGCCACCGCATTCCCAAATCTATGGTAAGATCGAGTTATCCGGTTGACTGGCCGCTTTTGTAGGTGCGATTTTCGTAGCATCATAGCAGCTTCACAGTGCATTGTAGTTATTATAGAAAAATTGCGTAGGCTGAATCTAGTTGACATTCTGATGAGCAGTGCGTTCCTTCATCTTTCGCGCTCATACAAAGGACTTACAGAACGGGTTGTGACATCGACGTTGGCTTATGCAGAGATGGAGATTTCGCGATAATCCTATGACATCTTTGAGCATTGCACAAACGCTGAGGACATTGTCGATTGGGGCAACGCTGAATTCACTGCCTAGTCCTTTTTATATGACCTCGCCCACGTTCCCATCTTCTAAGCCGACAGTTTTTCTTTAAGTGGAGACCTGTAAGATTGAGTGGCTAAACGAACCCCTCCTTATTATGAAGTAGGCTGACTTCGTCAGTTTCGCTCCATTGCCGTATTAAGACTTACGTCTTGTTAGCCTACTGCTAAATTTAAAACCTGGCCGCTTAGTAGACTAAAATTTATTTGTGTGAATCGGTCAATAGCGTCTGCCTCCTGGTACTTTTATCAAGCTCCACGTTATTGATCGTATTTGTTTCAGTTATTCATGATTTTTTTCTGTTTTAAAAGGCATCCAAAATTTCTTTTTGTATATCCTCTGACTGTCTTTCTAAAATGCACATTTCAGAGCAAGCTTCCCTTGTCAAAGACGTGTCTATCCCGCCAGCTGAACAGGAGCAAATCATGCCAAATGTTAGTAACATGCATTTTTCTCCGGTTTTATCTAAAATTCGACTAGTATGTTTATGTAGTAGGACTGAGGTGGCATGCATTTCAAACTGACATATTAACAAAATATGAGGTTCTTTGGAGGGTAAGCGAGTTGTCTTCGTGGATTTTCGTGGTAGCGACACTACCCGACCAACGCATTTGTCCTTTCGCGCCACTTGGTCTAGTGTATCCAATGCTGTCTCTGATGATGGGTTCGAAAGTCCGGCAAATGAAGGTATTGTCTCAGTCATCGAGTCCATCTCTTCTCCTTCCCCCTTCCTTAAATTCTGTCTGACGACGGGTTTTTATCACAAATTCTTCTCATTTCATGCATATTTGTATGTATCTCACGGTAATAATTTGGTATACCATTAACTGCAAGATATGAAGTAAGGTGACCGGGACATGCATTTTTATGTTTAGACCCTAAATTTTTATATCAGAACGGGCAACAACCAGCCACAGCTGTGATAACCAGTTGTCACCAGAAAAAGCATAATCACGTGCACGGCACCTATGACTCATCTGGTAGAGCCACCACCGGGGTCTACCAGATAGCTTTATTTTACTGACATCAGTCACCTTTGAGTGAAATGCTGGTGTTTTCCTCTGATCCGGAATCCTCGAGGATATGCACTCTTCGCATCCTCGTTTTGTCGACTGATTTCGGAATCGGTTCATTTTCAGTCATGTGGCAAGTAATTTCGATCAGAGACGTTTGAAATTCCTGGCAGCCCTGCTGGTTCTTGTGGCATTCTAGTTCACGAGCGATCGCAGACAGTATTACTATTTACCTGAGCCCATGAAATGTCCCTGAAGGCGAGTATTTTATCCGCGATATGTTTCCTGCTGTCTTACATTGCGCTACGCACTAGGTCAATGTTAAGGACTGTTTGTGGCTAATTGTTTTCAGAATTTCGTAATATTGTTTACATATTTGGACGCGTTTGAAACATTCTCGTGACCTGGATGAAGCAAGACCGTAGTTTTAAGAATGGTTGCCTTTTATTCTTCATTTTCCGTCACTTTGAGTTTTCGTTAGGTTGAATTTGCGAGTTTGCCTCTTTTCTGATAAACTGCTCCCCATTTCCATCACTGCCCTTTCCAGCTCATTCCTCGCAGCCCGCATTATAATATTGTGGTCAATCAAGCCTTATTTTCGTTTTCTTCTTTAGTATTATGACACATCTGAAGATTACTTGGAGATGTTCATCCAGTTCGGTTTTGTGAGCATGTTCACCTGTGCCTTTCCTATTTGTGGGCTACTGGCTCTTCTGAACAATATACTTGAACTTCGTGGTGATGCCTGGAAACTCGTTGTTATCTTTCGACGACCGTTTGCTCAACCAGCCAATGGCATCGGAGTCTGGGAGGTACGTCCATCTGTTTGTTTTTGTCGTTCATGTCGTGTACAGTTGCTTCTTTTCTTCCACTTTCTTACGCTCTTCCTACTGAAGAATGTGGAAAACCCCATCTATCGTGCCAATTTCTTGTGTTAAAGTTTCGCATATGTTTATCTACCCACTTTGCTCTCTTTAAAGTGGGCGTGGGTTTCCCCATGAGTGTTTGTTCATGCTGCGTACGTAGTTCCGGCATTGACGGATCATCTTATTTCTTCGTTATTGCGCAAACAGTTCCTGGAATGCTTTATTTTGAGCTGTTTATTTTTTTCCACATGTACCTCCCTATTGCAAATAAGCAATTATGCTGTCTTTCCTTTAGGAAATGATCTTATTTTTATCCTAACTATTTTGAACTGTGTGGCAATCTCACACTGGATTGTGGACTTGATGTCTGCCGAAGTCAACTAACAAAATCAGTAATAAGAGGTTGCAAGATTTATGTTGTCATTAAATTCTGCTTATTTCATCGCCTTTGCCTTGTTAAAATTTATTCCTGGAAAACAATGCTTCAAAATGAGTAATATTGGTTGTGCTTTTGATAAAAAGGAAAATGAATCCGCAATCGCTCACCTATGGGTATGACCATGTTGCCTCGCGGTTTGTGGCGACTCCCTAGCACTTTTTAAACTATATTGTCTAATAACTTTACGAGGCGTGACGAGTTTGGGTGATAGAGTTTTTTGATATCCTCTTGTGGGCCCCGTCCCTTGACGGTATTTACTAAGTAATATGATTTCCACGCTAGCTCGAGCTCTTGTTTATAAACATGTCAGCTCGATAAAAGTAGTTGTTATACTGACAAAACCATCAGTTTGTGGATATTTCTGCAAACTTGGACAACACATTGTGTGGATAAAGCCCTTTGCATGCAGCGGCTATGCCCAAGAGAAACCTCGGTCATTTGCTTCCGTTACTTGTGATATTTTTCGTACAGAGGCAATTGATTTTCTTTGCATTGTATCGTCGCGTTTCGGAATGACACTGTTCGAAATAGAGTATTTTTTTTGACAGAACTTGTTGACCTTTGTGGATTCTTTTTTTGGCTTTACATCGACGGGATTTTTCGACCCTTAAGACTTTTCCATTTTCTTTCCTTTTTGGATAGCATGCATTCGATATTGTTAGCTACGTAGCCATAGCTGTCAATATCGGACTTATTGGAGTTTCTGGCAGCCTGGAGCTACTGTTTCCCCACTTGAGGAGCATCGACTACGTTCTGCTTCTAATCGCAATTGAGGTATTTTTCTGTAAACTACCGTTTTTGTTCGGACATTTTTATGCCTGTTTTGCTGTTTAACCACTAAATTCAACAGCACCGTTAGTCTATTGAATTGTTTGTTATGTAGCAGCACTCCACTGAGCATTCTGCACGGGAATCAGTACAAGCGCTTGTTACTTGAGATTCTAAATTGATTTGAAATTTTTCTTCCTTTGGCTTCATTCGAAGTGTAGACTTTAAATCGGTTTTTATAATAGCAGCTCCCACACTCGGTGACATAAACCTAAACTGAGTAATTTTCACACATTCACAAACTCGAATGATGGACGCTCCATTGTACATTTTTGGAACTTCGGGTAACCGTTTCACTTCACTGTGCACACATCAGTAACTGACCGTTCTTACGCGTTACTCTTGAAAAGTCTCTGTACCATCTGCTTTGGAGTGAAACAAGCAGAAATAACTATGTAACGTATCCTGGGTTCTGCAAGGAAATGATTCTCACTATGGGCTTTCACTTGCTTCGGTGCCTTTTAGATCTGAAGACTGTGCTGTTCCGCCTAAATCCGCCCAGTATGTACTTTCATCGTAACCACCATAAACCTGCAGTTTTTAGTAAGAATAGTACCTTCAAAGGCATGATTGCAGATTTATTATAGTTTTGCTGTCTAAGGAGAATTTTCTATCTCCTGGGTGTCGCACGCAGGTCGTGGCGCAAGCACAGCTGAGCGGGGTCTTGGTTAATTTTTAATCTTGCCCTCCTGTTCATGCTAGCCCACAGTGATCGTTTGCCTCTTCCCTCTGACACTTGGGCGTCTGATCACGTGTCAGTTTGTACTACTTTACCGCCCATGTGCAGTAAACATGCGCAGTCCGCTTAAGCGAATTCACCCTGCTAGTATTTCAGTGAGTATACTGCAGATGGCTATATCTTTGGGAGTTTAACCACACTATTGTCCTCGCCGTCCACTGTAGCACTTATTCTTTGTTCTACGCTACGGTCTCGCGCGCATGGTTCCTCCGATTCCCTCCTCGTTGGAACGAAAAATGGCAACCTTGGAACACAAACGAAGGGAAGCTCTGCGAGTAAGTTCCTATTTGTACCTTGAAAGTTTTTTTTTTAAATTCAGTGCGAGACGACCGCTTGAAACTAATGCTGTGCAGGTCTCCTTGGCTATAATTTGCTGTCCCCCTGGGACGATTTTGGTCATCTTTATCTTCGACACACAAATTACTTCACCAGTTTCGCAGGTAGTTTTTGCAATGTAAACCATTATCAGCCTGCGAAGTTCTGCAGAACGTTATACTCTTGACTATGTAAACTAAGTTCTCAGCACTGAACCTTGAGCTTTCACTTGTAAAAATCCTCTCCCATGTCTTTCTGCCCGGTTCTTCATAACGCTTAAATGTAGATTTAATATATACGTCACAGAATTTTTGCTTTCAGAGAACAATTCCTCTCGTGTACTTCCCATTTTATGTTTCGGTCCTATGTTTGAACCGAATTTGTATGCACCCGATCACTTGAATGCTCTATTAGTTGAATGGATCGGACAACCATGAGATTGTCAAGCAGTCTCCCGACATGTCGACTTTTTGATAAGTTACGTAACATTGTGGGTTGAAAGGCAGATGATTATTAGGAAATTTCAGAGCAAAGCTGGAAAGGAAAAGTATTTTCATCTCTTATACCGGTGGGTAAAGCGATGCTCTCTACATTAAAACATTTGTGCGTTTCGAAATCTGCTTCTATCCAACTGTGTGCTTTAACAAGAAGACCTTATAGAATGTCATCAAACTTCAGCACTTAAAATTGGTATTGAAAGATCGCTTAATAACATTAAAATGTTAGTTATGGACAATGTCGCTAGTACTGGAGGAAATCGTCCTATACGTAGGAGCTCTTTGTTGCTCCTTTTAGAAGCCATTTCTACACCAGGACTGCTCACAAATACCTGACTTAATTATACCCTTCAAGTTCACCTTGAATAGCCAGGACTGAATCCTTATTTCAAGCTTTTGCATAACCTAACCTAGCAATGCTTATTTTCTATTAAGGTCCACAATACGACTCGAACTTGGCAGTCATTTTGTATTTGCTTTCCATTCCACTATTGTAAATGCTTTATGACGGAGACTTTTTTTCCTCCGTGCAGACCCTTGAGCGCGAGGAGCGACGTGAGGCTTTTATGCGCAATGAGCAGCATCTGGCAGCAGGCAGTGATTCTGTTTCCCGGACATGATTCAACGGAAGTATCCACTCGCTTTTGTGATCTCCTTATTTCGACCTTTTTATTGAACACTTTCGAGACGTGCTAGTGCAGCATGCACTATCGTAGTCCTTTCGCTCTCTCCATTTGAGACTTTCGTTGATTTCGCTATACTGTGCCGCCTTTCAGTTTTATTATCTGCTACTTTTATTGCTTGTAGCACGTGCTATTTATTGCTTAAGTGACTTTCAAGTTACGCTTGTGTATCTTTTATTTTTACGAGACATACCGCCTTTTCTTTCGGTTGAATTATACCAAAGTTTTATCAGAATCAATTACTTCCTTCGTCTTCTCCAATACCGCTTCGCCCCTCTTCATTTCTTGAGTGTCTGTTGAGGTTTTTATTCCCTTAACTTACTAACTTACACTCAGGGAATTGTTGCCCACCATAATTCATAAATCCGTCATTTTTAACACTTTGCTTAACAAACTTGCCAGTGGCATGATTTACCTCACGGGGGGATACTCCTGAATGATGGAAGCAGGCCAGCCTACTTTCACATTAAATAATGAATGATCCTAAGGGTGAATGTTAATCAAATGTCATCCTCTGCAAGTATCTGGTTTTTAGTGGTGGTCAGCAACAGATAACCCGGGGTACGTGTTCTGCGGGAATTTGTGTAAATAGGAATCAAACAGGTACGACCTTAGGATGCAGGGCCCTAAATTTAACCCCCAAACGAAACCTTTGCTGTAAACATAATCTCGTCCTATAGCAGACGCTCCTTTTGTTTAAAATTGTATCAATTTGAACCATTGCACATATTCCTTGGTGCACTCATCCCTCCAAGATGCATGCGTCGATGAAGTCCAGAATAGGACAAAGTTCAACAGGCGTTACCCCCTTGTAGAGGTTAAGCTGTAAGCTTCGAGGCTGATTCCGTATCCCTGTTCACCGCAATTTAGCTCATGCACGATTGGTCGAGGGAAATAGCGCGGATTATCACTGCAATATCTTCACCAAGCTAACGGTTGGACGCCTGCACTAACATCTGTTCCGTATACGAATATTGACATTATTTCGTAGAACTTGGCAGGGGTTTGGTGTCATGCTGACTTATGTGGCTAATAATCACCCTCGTTCTGCAGAGAAGGGGATTTGCTACTTCGTGTGAACCTCCCAGAACGCTTTAACGCCGAGGATCGTTGTAGCGAATAAGGAAGGAAACCTCTAGTCGGTCAGGACTTTCTGTGCTCTACTCATTGTAACGGTCTTATAAGTAACTAGTTTCCTGTAGGAATCTAAGTAAAACTTGACAAGACGTAATTTTTTACTGAATGCCGAAGATCCATCACCTTGACTATGCTTGTAAAAACTGAAGTAAAAATCTCATGCAATGCTTTTTTAATTCAGCTTCGCAATGGAATTGTTCCTTAAGTCTTGCACTTTAATGCAGCATTTAAGGCGCAAAAAGTGTGCAGTTGTTCAGTAAGGCAAATCCTTGTGCCCTCTCTTCCTCCACCTCTCCTGTTCTCACGTATGTACCATTCTCGAAGATACAGTAGACTCCAAAGACGTCGACCCATCGGAAGTACAGCCGACAACCGAGGCTGCTGAGAAATATGGCCAACAGACAAGCAGTGAGAAGCACACGTCGGAGTATCAGTTTGGCTTTCGCATGACCTGAGGTCGTCGTGGTTGTTTCTATCGAGCTTGAATCAGCTGAGCCTGAAAAATATATAGATAAGGGATTCAGCTAGAAAATCCATTGCCGATGTGTTGTTTTAAATCAGACACAGGCGTTCAAATCTTGAATTCGTCACTTCCTTTGTTTCAGTCACTTTTAAGCATGACAGATTCAATGTTCGTTGTGCAGAGCCTGTTCACTGATAATCGATCAAACAAGACGGCTACAGTTTGCTTATGTTCGGACAATCAGGCGCAAAATGCAGAGTACGTAATCTCGCAGAGGACATTCGAAAATTTCGGGCGATCTTCACTGAACAAAGGCGGTAGTATAATGCCATTAGTAAAAAAATTGCTACGATGATCCAAGTTCTAACAAAGTGAAAGTGGCTACCTTCACGTAGAGTGCTTTTTTGTTTCCAGCTTCATCAATTATTCATTTTAGAAGTAACTGAGGGATGCACATTGACCGCCTTATTGTAAAGTAGGGAAGCTCGTCGATGGTTTCCACGCACACTGGGCTCTGGCCCCTGCCGCGTATAAGATGCTAGGCTTGTAAGATTTCTCAGACGGCTGATTTTTGTATGATCTTAGCAGTGGCGTGGTTCTGCAGCTATAGACCGTTCTGAAGACTTGCAGGAAATATTGTATTGCGTTGTGCTTACCATATCCTGCCATTCATTCTACCTCTTGAGCCATGCTGCTTTGCTATTTATCTCAGAGCCGCTACTTTACATATGAATTATGCAGTTTTATTCGTTATGACCTTTTTCTCGAAGGTAACGTTTCAACTTTTTTCCGCTCAAAATATCCCTGTTTTTCTCGAAAAAGAAGTTCTGGCACTAATGACTGCTGTATCTAGGGCGAGCCTTGACAACAGTAGAGGTGGTTGAACACGCTAGTTTGAACTGCTGAAAATTTCATCCTTCGGGACGTACACTTGCCCCGATTGGTTTTAACTTTGCTGTTGAGGCCTGTTCTGGGTTCAGTTTAGAGCCAAATTTGTCGTTTTTGCTTCCTACGCTTCTCCGGTTGCACTCGCAGATGAATAAACCGTATTCAGTCCAAGGTTTAATGCCGCACGATTCTGTCTGACCTGGCTTCCCGATATGCACCTAGTTGAGTAGCATCCTTTAGCTGAAACGTGCGTATACCCGCGCGGGGTAGCGAATCCTAGAGCTGGTGAGATGGTTGTCGTAATCTGAGTAAGGTTTCATCAGAAGCAGTTCATTGCTATTGCTTATAAAACATCATGGTCGGTGTAGGCAATGCTTAATGTTGAAGTAAGGTCCTTGCGACTGAGCACGTTGTTACTCTTTGGTAGAAATACGAGGACGTGATGATTACCCTAAAGCCTATTCTTCACGTCCTATTGATCTCTTGTTGGTGCTTGAAGTGCTGTTCGTCATACGAATCTCGTCTCCCTTAGTGTAAACTTCATTTCAATCTGTCACTTATATTCTTTATGTGGGAGGGTAGCTAGTTACCCTAGGGTACCATTTTTTGGGGCAAAAGCGATTCTGACATTTCTTTTTTCTGGGGAATTGGGACTACAGGTGAAAGGTGTCATGCCCCCACCTCATTCATCTGCCATTTCTTAGTTTTTATTTAAAGTAATTAAATGATGAATATTTAACACACTTGAGTAATTGTGGGAATGAAAACTTACCTAGCTTCGACTTCTAGTTTGCTTCACATCATGACTCAAAAACTATAACTGCGTCACGAAAGTCGACGATTGGATTAGTCCAAACCATGCGTACGCAGGTCTCCAAATGTTTTTGTTTCCTGTCAAATTCTCCATGCTGCTTACGCAAGAAAATTCAACGTGTCTGAATGGGCCCTCAATCCACCTTCGTAGGTTTTCCCAACTTAGACTCGCTACTGGGCGCTATTCATAGAACATACCTAGTTTCCTGGTGTCGGAATACAACCCAACCCTAAGGGAGCACGATACGAGCTAATTATTTCCTGTTGCGGTGTCTCGATTATGACTGCTAATATGGAAAGGTTTTGCTTCTCCTTCGGCGCTCCATCTACCACCCGTAACAACTGATTTTAGGAAGCGCATACACGAACTCTGAGAATGTTATAATGCTTTCACAATTATATATGATTAACGTAAATGTAACAGAGTAACAAATTAAGGGCTTGTGATTGCTGGAATATGAGCTTTTTCGTTTGAAATCTGCACTTGTATTTGGACTTATTATCAGATAGTGGATCACTTTATAGTCCATAGGTCACAGACAAGTAGCTACTGGAATGATCTCTGAAAAAGGTGATTTCTGATGATATCTTATACACAATCGCATATAAGGGAAGGCTATTCTGCATCCATTAACTCGTGCCAAATTTGGCGATGCACTTGCTTGTTCTCAAAGTCTTATTTTTGTGATCTCATTCAAGTTAACTGGTTGTCTTATAGTTATTGATTTATGATGCTCGTTTTATTACTTTCGGTCACCATTTGGAAAAAGAAATCTGCATTTTCAATACAAATTAATAAATCTGACTTACCATTTTGCCTATCTGGTTGCACTAGCTGCTCTTCATTGGAAATTCTAGTGCGTTCCTGTGCCTTCGAAAAGGAATGCAGTTTATGAACAGATATTTTTCATTGGATAGCCCACTTGCAATAAATTCGTTGGGGTTTAATGTGCTAGTTTAAGAAAATCCACCCCAGGTAACAAAACAATCTAGGGTGTACAGCTAGTGAATAAAATGCAAAGATTGATTTTGATATACTTTAGACAGAATTTAATATGAAAGTAAAGCCAACAAAGAAACTCTTTGAGTTGTTCAAATCAAATTTAATGAGTGGTGAGCATTGTTGTTCCATGAACGTCCTGAGTCGTCTAGTGTCAACCTTCGAGTGTGTCGTAATTCCAAACATTTCATCTTCGTGCTTCTCATTAGGATGTTATCCAGCTTTACCCTTGCGAAAGTTCTTGCTACATAGAAACTCTTCTTATTTTAGTGGGAAACAATTAGATAGTCTTTGAGCATAATACATTAATCGCATTGAAGCCAGTGACTTGTAATAAGTCGACCTGGTACCTTGGAAAAAACAAGCTTTTAGTTTAGAACATGTCCATGAATGACGCATTTGGGTAAATTGAAGTGGTTCAGTACACATGAACAGGTGACCAATAGAATAAACCGGGTTTCCTCCACCTCGAATTGCTGGAATTGATGTTGATTATGAGAACGTTGTTCACTTACTGATATCCGGTTCTCCGGTCCACTGTCCAGCATAAATTGTGGGATATTTCAGAAATCTTTTCCCGCGATCGCTTACACTTGCTGCCTTCAGTTCGTCTACTAGCCCTTGTCAGCCCTCTGAGATGAGAGCCCCTCTACCACAGCCCAGGCTTAAGCGTGTTTTACGGTGTTTTGGGTGTGAGTCATCTAAACGGGCCGCGTTGTAGATGCACTGGGCCTGCACGTGGGCTAAATGAGGGCATAACAGACATTATTTGGGTTTCTTGCCCATAAAAAATGACGAACATGGAACGGAGGCCGTGTTGGCACGTGTAAATGCAGGTTCACACCGGAACAGCCAACCGTCACGTTGGTGGCACTCCTACCTGCGCTCGATTCTGCCTCCGGTTTTCTTGACTCTATCTTCACACCTGACACAGGCGGATGATGGAATAGAGAGTGCGGTAACTGCAGCGCGCCTACTGTCACTTGCAACTAATCTAAGCTTAAGTCACGTCTCTGCACCACCCTTCTGTGGAGCATACGGTGGGCATAGTCGAAATTGACGGTTGAACTGTTGGGTTTGAGTGTAAATTTGGAACGACAGACAAATGAAAATCTTGCTCCAGTAATCAATTCCTCGGCTCTACCGCTTCCTGAAACTTTTCTTTTTGTTTCTGTTGACAGTCCTTATTATAAAAAGTAACACTGTCATCCCCACGATCGTTTTCGTCCTCATTGTAGTCGTCGAAGTCATCTTTCATGATTCTCTTCTCCTCTGGTGTTTCTTTCACACATTTAATTAATTCGATGGAGATATTCGCGCAACGGCGCTTTAAATGTGAATTCATAAGTAAGGGTAAAGTTACAAACTTCATCACTCCAGGATGTCCGCAATGGTTGCAAGTTGGGCTGCTCGGAGAGAAAAAGTGGAAGTGTAATGAACTTGAGCCACTGCTATTGGTTTTAAACTGAAAATGTTTGGCAACCGTACACCTGCCGATTATGTGCACATGCATAGAACCTATTAGTACCAAAATGTTAGAATGTCACAGGACTCGTATATGTACTCAAGAAAACCATAATGTCATATATCAGCTAGGTTTAAACCATTGGTAACGATTTCCCTCTGGTTGAACATTATTTTATCGTAAATACTGTGAGCCACATAAACCTTTTTGCGTTTTGCTGTGCATCTATTTTTGCCGAATTTACTCCTCCCATTTTTAAGTTTCCCTGAAATTCATTTATAAAAAACTGATTGCTGATGGGTAATGCTCCCATATACCCAAAACGCCTATATAACTATCTCCTAATATATGCGCAACTCCAAATGCGCCAACTGCACATGATTTTTCAGGCTATCTTTCTTGAAGAAATCGAATATCTGCTCCTGTTTATTTGTCAATATTTAATTATAACGGTAAATCACTACGGGCGTAGATATCACAGAAGTCGTTTATGCGACTTATGGCTTATGCGACCAGTTAAGTTGGCTGTCACGGTTAACTTTCCAAGTAGAGTTATAGTGAAGATAACGTACGCTCATTGAAATCATGCCACTGGTAAAAATAAACCGACGCATTTCAACATAAGATGCAGCGGCAATTAAAAGATTGTGTCCAGCAGGTATCCGAATTGAAACCGTTCACAGTCAACCTCATTGGTTTCTCAACTCGACGAGGTTCCCAAACGTCTCCCACCTCGAGGAATGGTTTTGAAAGGCCCATGATTGACAACCACAGTTAGTTGCATCCATAGTAAGCCCCGTATCAACCTTTCAGACTAGGTATACAAAATTCTAGCACTGTTTTCCTCCTCCATGTGAATCCAAAAAATAATATTTATTGAGTGCATTTTTTCATGCTGGGAAGTTGAAAATGAAATTCTCAAAAATTTTACGCATTTAACATGAAAATGCATAATTGATTTAAATTCACTTACAAGAACTGTCTGTTTTTTCCAATCCACTAAAAAACACGTAGCAACGTAGGAAGTGCTCACAAGCATTGTTCCGATAGCGAAACCGATCCACAAACCTAAGAAGTGATAAATGAATTATTTTCACTATCATTCTTATATCCTGACAGACCAAAGCATAATAATTCTGTTTTTCGACGGGCCATATGCTCAAAACCTCCGAAGATAGGTATTGTTACCTACTAAAAAGGAAAAGCAAGACAGGATTTGCTGTTTATTTTAAGGATTTTTCATGGGAATCTTCTTGGCCGTAAGTGATCAGTATTTCATACAGTATGGTAAGGAACTAGATGAATTTGCAAGAAAGGAGATTTTATCAAATCTGCTACTGCTGCTCATCGACTAAACATGACCTTTGTTCAGAGTGCCAGAGTAATACATGTTAGTCAAAATTTATAGCCATCTGTCTCAAACAGAGAATGTGGTAGGATAAAGGATTATTAACACTATATAATAGTGGTTGCCTTGCGCTTACCGCGAAAGATATGGGAGTTTCAGATTAAGACTTGCATTTGTTGGAGTTCGGGAAAGAGTCATGGTTAATGTTCGGATTAATTTTAAGTGGTCTTTTGAGATGTTATTTGAGATAACGGCGATTGGTAACTTCACAGTAATTTTTGGGCACATTCAACTGTATTGCAAGAGTCTATTCCCATATTTTGTCAAATTATTATTAGTCTTTCCTGTGTTTTCATTCCGTTGGCCAGATTCGAATACTTAGCTAGCTGGCATTTTGTGACGTTCTGCACGCTGTAGTAGTCAGGCTCTAAATGAAATGCTGACTTCCACAATTACTGACTGAGATGATCTGGTCAGGCAATCCTTTGTTTAAAATCATATTTAAATCGTATAACGTGAAACCTGCTCATCGTTTCCTTTTATCTACCAAGCACTGTATTTTGAAAACTTGACTTGATTCTAACGTTGAGTTTTTAGAATGTTTGCAAAACAAAGAGACATTAGTAGTTTTTCCGATGCATCTCCGTGAACTAATCAATTTTGTTTTGCGATTTAGTTGAGTGCTTTCAAATGTAGCAGAATTATGAAATCTGGAAGCCGCAGACACGTTGGTGGAGTTTATTCACGGGCATTTTATCCCGAATTGAGTATGTTCTTATTCGCAATTTTGATTATTTGAATAGCGGGTGCCTTTTGGATCAACCAAATCAAATTATTTCGGTTGACTCATATCCCGAAAATACTACAAAACTCTCTTGCACAAAACTTGGTTCTAAGTGTATCACAGTTTAAGATTTAACTGTCATACACCCGAAGATAATGTAATTTTTATAGGGGAATGTGCTTAAATTAGGTATAATTGGAACAGGTCTAAGTGGAATAAACGTCTTATAATAAAGTTGAGATGCCGTAAAGGTAACAGGGTGTTCAATAGTGACAGTCATTTCTTATTTCTAAGTTAAATATAAGTTAATATGAGCTGCTACGCAGAAAGATTACTTTCAAATATGCAAGTGTTCTAAAAATGCGTTCAAAACCAGGTACCTGTTATACTCAAGTCCGTAAGAAAGAGCAAGCAAAATGCGATTGGAGCTCCAACTATATACAGGCTGAGGAAGACTGTGATCGCGCCAATCTTCTGTAGACCCGAGCCTCGTAAAATGCCTCCGCTCACTCCCTTTGAATATTAGTTTTAATTTTTACTCAAAATGTCGTTTAATATCAAAAGATCATCATTAAACCTTTCATAGCAGATGGGTAAAAAGGGTATTTCTGATGGCCATAAATAAGGCATTTGTAAATTAAGCTGAAAACGAACCTACATGGAGCCTTCGTAAATGCTTTAAGCGTAAAATCCGAGAAAATTGTCTACTGAATGAGCTGAATTGTAAAATGTAAGGCCAAAACCCCTTCGTTTGGGCTTAGAATAAGAGAATGGTTCAAATACGTAGCAGTTATGAAAATAAGTGAACTAAGTTCGTTTTAATTTTCGGAAAATTATAAACAGAGATCTTAAAAAATGTCGTTGATTAATTTTCGATATGCAGACTGCTGCCGTATTTCGAAGAAAACGCCGTTCTTACCACATGACAATTTATTCCAGTAGAATGAGTCAAACTGAGTTGAAAGAGCAACGCGTTTTCTTTAGGCACCTTTCAAAGCTAATGAAATAGCAACCCAGGGTACTTATTCGATCACTCAAATATAACGGGTTCTATAAGTGGCAATAGTCTGAAAAACAAATATAAACTGAGCAAGTTTGCTTGATCTGGTATTTCTTCGTCAATGCTCAAGTTTTCATCAAAATGCCGTGAAGAACTGAACTATGGTTACGCGTGATTTGCTTATTTTTAAAGACCGAAAGAGTATTTACCATGTGTGTTTGCCATAAGAGCAAAGAGTTTGGAGGTTTATTCAAAGAATAAGGTGACCTTATTTTCTGGTGCATTTCCCGAAGAATAATTCTTATATTCAAGTTAATAACCTTAATTTCTGGAACATTGATAACATAGGATATTATACAGAACACAATTTTTCCATAAATAAAATACTCCTACATTTCGCAAAATTTATCATACATTTGCGAACGCTATCGAAAAAGTTTTTCCGCTCTACCTTTCTTATTATTACAAGTTTATATGTTAAAGTCTCGTGCAGATTGACAGAATTTAATTTGATTGTCTTGTTCCCATGTCTGTGATATCCTGCAAGAATGCTCAGTAAAATTACTTCTAATCCCCCACATAAAAATAGCACCAGGGGAATAGTGTATTAAGAAACTTAACCCATGATCAAAATAAAACCCTTGCCTTGAAACCGCACGTAGACGAGGCTCTATTGCTTAACTCAATATTTTTCATTTTTTCTTTTATTCAAACATTTATTTGCTTATTTGTCATCTCCAAACATAAAAAATAGCTGTCCCGAAATTTATCGTGAGTATTTTACGGTACCTTTGAAATACGGCCTGATAATTACAATTTAAGGTTGCGAAATTTACCATCAAAGGTTTCAGAAGACTATTTGGCGAACATATGCAGGATTTCGATAAATTATCATCAGGACAGTGCATTTGTATTGGAACGGTGTACAAGTTAAGACAAATGATCAATAATGTTCGTCTCTTCATACCAGTGAGTCAACGAACGTTATTGATCATATGTCTTAGCTGGTACTCCGTTCCCATACAATTGTACTGGCCCGATGAGAATTTATCGAAAGCACGCGTATTCTCGCCAACCAGTCTTCTGAAATTAAGTTTAGCTTTCTTTTAAGTCGTGCTGGGAGGAGGGTGAGAGTACGGCAGGGGGAATAAAGTTATGTTCATAATTAATCCTCCCGCCACAATCTTACTTTTAACCAGTGTCAGTAGGATCTCAATAAATACTGGAGATCTAATTATTAGAATTCCACTGCCCTTTCTTCGGCGGTAAGGACAATTATAACATGCATTTTTAAGATTTTGTATATTACTGACTGATTGTGGCATGCAAAAACTACCTATTATATAGCAGATTAATTTATCATAATATTCTTAAGCAAACACGTGAAAAGGCATGACTGTAACTGCCACAGTAATGCAACCACTAATGTTATACGGACGAATTATCCATATAAAATGAGACAGTCCTTTTGAAGCAAACTGACTTAGGAAACTGTATTTAGGAAGGCAGGGTAAATCGTTCTTCATTATTTGGTCATAGCCTGTTCTGCAGGATGACGTGTAAACTTCGTGACAGATCTCATGCTGATTATTTACTTATGTTATGCTCCCTTGTTTATGCTTTTATACAGTTTGATCTTTCTGGTTAATATAAGCAATATATTCAGGGAATGACTCGATCTCTGGCAACACCTCTACTTATGCAATAGCATCTAGCCATTATGAGAATTAGAATATTCAGATAATGTGTAAAAGTAAATTATTGGAAAACATACGATTACGCCAGTCAAATAGCAGATGATTTTATAAATTTTAGCTTTAGCTCGCTTCTGTTAGTGGCAAAGTATGCGCAGATGGCTTTGATAATAAAAAGGTTTTATGCTCAATAAACAATGACCAGTTAAGAAACCACATTTGCAAGACTAGTTCCCATTCAAGAGGCATTTGCATTTTACGTAGTTTAGTTTCTGCTTTCTGTACTCTTTTGAATACGTAGATTTGAGTTGCTGTATATGCTTTGCTATGTAGTGAAATTATTATCAAAAACTTTAATATTTTATCTCGTAAGCCCAAAAAGCAAATTGCGTATTTAAAGGTGTGGAAGGTGCCACAACTACTCTTACTTCACATTAACTATCAAATTTAGCCAGTAGACCTCAAATATCTTTCACAAAATTCGGTAGCGTACAAGGTTCAACGACGGTATTCACAGATAAATGATTTCGATTTTGTTTTTTTCAGCTTTAACTTTTCTTCTGTTAGTATTCCTGATCGAAAAGATGGAATCAGTAGTAACATTTATTTCTTCCATTTTTGCAGTTATCTTGAACTACGTGATTTTAGAAAATGTATTATTTTTGTCAGGCGATGGTTTTTTCTCACAGGAAGATAAAACAACCTAAACGTTGGCGACTCAATTGATAGCAATATGTATCTTTCCTCGCATGCAAAATCGTCGGAATCCTACGTTTTAATGTTTATATTTTTAAATGAACACAGGAAAAGAATGAGTCATCTTTGAGTAACTTACAACAGAACAATCAAAAAGGATGAATACGGCCAAGGCAGGTATCGCCGCTGATGTATTTGGACGCAACTTTCCTAAAAATGTTCAAAATTACTATATTAATGAGATGAAAATGCCATTAAGATCATATAGAAACTTCAGGGTAAATAGAACGGTAATTAGAGTTTGAATTGCATATTGATAGAGTGGTTTTTGATCAATTAATTTACACGTGATATATATAATTAAACAAAAAGTGTGAAACCCAGGGCTATCATGTGACCAAATTTAGCTGAATCAAATTTCACTAAAGAGTTAGTCACCTTGAAAAATCAACTGAAGTAGTGTCACTGTTCGACACATAGCCTTTTGTTTGTGCTGGGTTCACGAATGTGTTAAATATTTCAACTACTTCATTGAATGTTGGTGTTTCTAATATTTATCCTTAAATGACGGATGTCCAAATAGCGTTTAAACAAACTCCTGACTAAACGCCCTAGGTCTGAACTAAACTGCGCGTAATTTTCCTGTATTTTCTATATTTGTTTTATGAGGTTGGAAATTGCAAAAATAAATATGACTGTTAATTACTGACCAATCATTCCTTCCTTCATATTACACGCCTTTTCCATTTACTGACTTTCCCACCAAGTAAAAAAATTTAAATTTATATTAAATATGTTCACCGTGTGCTATAATAATATCATCGCACAAGCAACGGTGATATTGGTAGAGTACCTGTTCATTCTGCTTACTACGAAGTGAAGCAAGTAAGATCTCACAACATACGGAATTATTGCACTGCTCATGTTATTTTAATATATATATATATATAACACGTTCGCCTTCCAGAATGCTGAAATTCATGGTCGAGGAAGTGACCGCGTGGCAAGGGAAACAATCGAGGCTTGGCACACGGGAACAACCTCCATCAATCGTTGTGTGACGCTTCCTACGGCCTACCAAGCCCACCGGACGCAGCTCCATGATCGAAAGAGCCAACGTGAACATGGGTTTAACGTTCATCCGAACATGGGTGAGTCCATGGCGGACACGCACGCAATCGCAACACAACCCAGACCCGACGAAGGAACAGTTATCGCCTCGGCCAGCTCAACCACTTATCCGGCAGATGCAAATACACACGGAGGTGCGATCGCAACCATAATTAACAGCCTGGGGCGGCAGCTTTGGTCGATGAGGGTACTGATGACTACTGCCAACGTGCGAACGCCGGCCTTCGACCAGATTGAGAAAAAGCCATCACCCGCCCTCCCCCAGTCCACCACGGACTCAGTGAACAGGCAAAGGATGATCGCCAAGGATGAAAAACCACCCTGCTCAGCAAGCAGCATGATGACTGAGGATCTCCAGCCCCAACCCGGCCCCTCCTCTACGCAAATTCAATAACCTTAGTAATCCCGTATTAGCCGAAATGTTACCACCTATAAATAATGTGAGGCGCGGTACAATATTTACCTCCGACAATGAAATTTTGTTTGATTTTGAAACGTCAGGACAATAAAACCATGGTTCCCGTGATCGCCTTTTCTTCTCATATATATATATATATATATATATGGCATGTCCTAGTCCAAAACATTGAAAATTATGTGTTTATTAGCTTTAAAACGAAAATCGCGACCAGCCATCAAAACTTTAGTAAGTTTCTTAAGCCGCAATTTTGTGGAACGTCAGCGAAATCCAACTTAAGATAGTTAACGTACATATCTGTATAGAAAAACACTGGAAGTAAATTATATTTTTTGCCTGACGCACCTGTCGTTCGTGAAGATCAATGGCAACTGATCCCGAAATATGATGAACAGTATCATAAGGATCACTCCAATAATCCCTTTTAGCAAAAAAATAGGAAGGCGAGTCATTTTTAGTTGCATTTAATCGGTACTTACATAAATACTTAAAGCACTTGTTATTTATTATTTAAAATCAGCTGAGAAATGGTTCTTCTCTCTGCGGCCGTCAATGCGTTCATATTTAAGACACCATAATGCTAAACGGGCGATCAAGTTCAATATTAAATTCTCCAAATCAGCCGTATGAATTGCACAGTGTTTATGGCAATATAGAAATTATGACCGTCATATTACAAAAATAATTTTAGAAATGATCCTTCTTTTTGCCAAGATTAGGCTTAAGAACACGTTATCACAAACAATGAGACTTACCTTGTTTTAAAAGTACGTACAGGTGTTATTAATGGTTTTCAAATATCAATAGGAAGCACGTGTGCACAAAGATATCGTTTGTAGTCGAATGTGATTAATAATTATAGAACATTTCTACAAATCGTTTGCGTAGATCTCTTAAATTACCTAACTAACGCACAGAAATCATCGGAGAAAAATCAGATATTCAGAATTTCCTTTTAACTACAAATATGCTTATTTACATTTCTATCAATAGACATATCAGGTGAAGGAAAATCGTTTCACGTAGCTGAAAAACTCAAAATGAACTCACATATTGTAAATAGACTGACATTTGCCGTTGATTTGGGTCCAATAGCGTCAGCAGCCCCCAGAAAATGACCAACGCGAATGCTTGCAGCAACACCCAACCCTAGAGGCAGCTGGGCAATATAGATTTAAATGTTTGTCTTAGCATCACTTAAACCCTTCTTCAAAATATAGAGAGTATAAAAAGGACCCCTATCACTGCTAACATAGCTTAGGGAGTTCCATCTGTCGTCTGAGGAAAATCAATGTTCTTTCTTTTTGATTTGGTTCTCGATATGGATAATTTTGGAACTGTTTTTAGTTTTAATATGCATTATTTCTGCTTTCATATTTACTATTTTTTTGGAATTTAAAGACAAATCTATTCCAATTAGAGGTCATCTGACAAACCTTTATAATTGCATGTTCTTAATTCATATGATAAACCAGTTGTCCTTTTAAGATGATTGGTTTTTGCTATCTGAGTACCGCAAATATAATCTACGGATGGTGCCTTTCAGCAAATGCCTGAGAAAATAAGGTTTTTGTATGAAAGTGAATTTCATAATATTTCAAATAAGGTACTTTACAGTAATCAAAACCAGATAGATCAACCCTGTTGACATGGGTCTTTAAAAGTTGGTTGGTAATACCAATTAATTAAGGGTTTCTCATTGGGCGTTTCTTGAAAACTGCCTAAAACTTTCAAAAGCCTATTAATTTACGAAGGTGGCTGATTAATACAAAGCCAAATTAATCTCCAGACACAAAAGTATCCACAGGTAACTAAGGAAAAATCTAAATAAATCATAATGAAAGAAGTTATTGAAACATTATTTTCTACAAATTCGTTTTATGTTTATTTGCATCTATCAATGTTATTTAATTTGAAGGAGTTATGCAACAGTTTCCCGATATAATCTTTTATCATGCAGAGTTATAAAGTATTAAGCCTAATGTTAAATATTTCAGGCATCTGACTCAAAAGGTTTGCCATAAGTGAGAAATATTTTTCTTCTGTGGACTGCATATCGCATTCAATGAAACATACGTTCTTGTATGAATTATTCCGAATCTTCTTATTGTTACCATAAGCATTTTTTAATGTAAATTTACCTAACTGTATTATTCTTACGAGATATTTCGTAAAAAGCGCTGACATACCAAAGTAAATACGATTGCATCCAAATTAAACAGAATAGATTGAGCTGCTAGTTCAGTTTCACCCACAATGCCTATAAGTTAAAAAAACAAGCAGCTTAATGATCCACATGAAAATGCCAATTTATTAGTATTTTGATAGTTCATTTTCAAACCTCACCGAGAGATATGATAAAATGGGTCATTGGAAAGTATATGCCGGTTGTATATTACTAAACCTTTTACATACTAATGAGTTGCCCATTTAAGAAATACGGGCGTGAAAATGTCAGCAATTTATTATGCATTTAATGGGTAATAATATTATCAGCAGATGGTTCGTTTAGGTTTATAAGCTACACATTTTACAAAAAAGAGAACAAAACAGACGAGGTTTTAACAATGTTCCTTTTAACTAGATCGTACTTTCTAACTGAACGTTAAATGAATATTAGGTGCAGCCTAACTCTGAGTTAATACGTGCTTTTAATTTTCATAAGATTTTCGTATCACAAGATTTATATATATATAAAGAGAAGGAAAGCTTCAAATTTTAAAAGAAATCTATCTGTTCGAACAACACAGAAAAAAATGACTTCATTAATATATCAGATACTGCAGCAGTATAAATGAAAAAAAAATAATTACCCGAGCAGATGGTTCCGATTTCAAAAATCCACCATTGCAATCCAAGCATGATTAATCCAGGTATGGCAAGTTTGTACCACTTTTTCCAATCATTCCACATTTCTGGACTGTATCCTGTTAGTATGCACACAAAGCAATTAAGTAATCCTGAAGGGATTAATCTTGCAATTTTAAAGACTGCGTGCCAAGTTTCTGTAATTGCACATGCAATATATCCTAAGAAGGCCTCCTCAAAGTTAAAATAATGACAAGTTAGATTGAAAGAGGGATCGTAAAATGAAGAAACATCTTGTTTCTATCTCTTTTAACAATTACCTAATATATCCCTTCGCTCAAACCCTGCTTGGGTTTTGAGTTGGACAGGGAGTCATTGTAATTTAAAATTTGCAACATTTTATTTAATATGGTTGCATAAAGTAAAGTTTAAGAAGACCAACACTAACGAACAATAAAATTACTTTATTACTAATCAAGTAAATTATTAACTTTTTATAACGTCTCAATTTCCTTCTACATTGCAATACCAATTACTGTCATAGTAACGGTTAACATAGTTAAATATATTGAAACCCATTAAATGGATCATAAGTGGAGAAGATAGTTTTTGGTTGGTAAATGATAAACTTGGACATATCCTGGATGAATTGTTTAGGCAAAATGAGCAAACAAAACAAAATTAACACCCTAGTTAAATACCTTACTTTTCCACGTATTAAACGCAAGTACTTCCGACCCGATCTTACCCTATGCGCATTACGACCTTTTGACAACGTTAATTGGGCACGCTTGTATTCGTTCAGTGATTTATACTGTGAACGGATGTACGGTTCTCAAAAATCATAAAACAATAATTCAATGAAACTTTGCGTGCCATTTTATGCTATGTATGTTCGTTGAAAAACACGTTATTACAGCGAATAAGGACAGTGAATGGCAGAGGCAAAAAAGGAGAACTCTATGATGATTTCCAAGACCACTAAAAGTGGGATGGCAAAATACCCTTGCAAGTGTTAGGTAAATTCGCAGATTCTCTAACAGTTTTTTCAACAGTTTGTGCAGTCCTTTAGTTTTTTGTCAGCTCTTGGGATAGGAAACGGGCAAAAGGGAAAGAAAATACTCAAATGACACTGAAACCATCACTAGAAAATAGCTTCGAAGGAAAATTATCTCACCATTGTAAGTCTCTTTGTAAATTTTTGAGAAGTAAATGTAAAGTACACTCAAAGCCGTTTCGACGAAGAAACATATCGACAAAGAGATCGCGGATCCCCTGAAATAATTAATAAAAACACATCCAGACTTCTTATATTACATGCCTGTTATCTGACAAGCATACAACTTCCATTTTAATTTTGAAGGGTCATGATGTCCAAAAATTGCTTCAGAGATAACGGATCGTACTTCTTTAAAATAAATTTGTTCTTGGTGCCTAGACAACAATCCATCAAACTGGTCTTTAATTATGTATCATTTTGCAGCCCTTTTTATAATAAATCTAAGCAAATTCAATGATATGTCTCGTTTCAACGCAGTTTTATTTAATTTGCGAATTAACGGTGCATTAAATGATCCTCACACCAATATCTAACATTTAATTCTCCATGTTACTTGTTACATTTTTGATATTTTAACCTAAGCTGAAATTATATTTGAAAAATGCGTGTTAAATCTTTCTCACCGTTTTGTTACAAGTAAGTAATATTGTTAAATACCAAAATCATGTCTGTTCCTAGCTTCAGTCTGGCTTTATTTACTGTACTTTATTTTAAAGTCAACATAAGCTGGTTATTGATATTTGAATCCTAAGCACACATCAAAAAATATGTAGTTTATAATCGTTTGCACACCATATGTTTAATGAACTGTGAAATCGGGAAGAATGATAAGCAATTGTGGCTCAAATGTGCATTGTAAATAGGCATTGTGAATACTCGCATAACAAAGATCTTCTTAAGTTGAGATTGCAGGAAGCGAAATATTAATTTTGAATGTTCTTCATTAAAGAGTTTCTTACTTCAATCCCATTGATGTGTGGTATAGAATGATATAATGAAGCAATGCATTAAGACCGTTTCCGAGGAATCCAATTGCAAGTGGAGCCAAAACTTTATTCTATGGATTGAAAATGATAAAATGTTACTTTTAACCAATATTATTAAGAAAATGGCATATAATTGCAAAATCAGAAGAAATCTGGATTTAAATTACTGGGCTTGAATCAAAATCTAAATAGATTGTGCTATATTCAAAACGACTACCCATCAAAACAAAGGAGAGTGCGTTCAGCTGTGGTTTTCTTAGGTTTTTCCTTCACTCATTTACCTCAAAATCTTCAATATTTAAATAATCGCTCTTAATTCAAAATAAACAGTCTATTAGAAACTGAATATGATCTTCTATGGCTACGAAAATCATTATCCTACTGGAAATTAGATATCGTCTGAATAGCTACCGTAACTGTTTGGCGCATGAAGAGAATTTTAAATTTTTCGTACCTGGGTTTGTATAAATTTTGTCAATACGGTGTAGATTGCGGCAAACTAAAATGCATCGGCAAAATTAATTCCATGTTAACCTACCACAACTGCCGGCATTGTGTAGAGCAAGTACGTACCAACGGTTCTAAAGACCAGAAGAAATTCAGGAAAAAGTACATAAAGAAGAGGCACAATTGGCTGACTGCTAAAGAAGAATCCATATAGATGGCTTTCGAAGTGACCGTGACCTCGAATGCCTCAGACCAGTAGGCACACTTATCCCTCAACTGTATTGTCTACCGAAGATCCACAAGGAAGTCTTGCAATTTCCTTCCGATTTTGGACATGTTAAACTCTCCTTATCACGAGCTAGAAAATTGGTTAGCAGATAAACTTAAGTATGTACAACGTGAGCTAGCGCCACGTTACTACCGAGATACCTTCGAATTTACGGAAGACATCAAAGACCTTAACTTAAACGGCATAAGGATGCTAGCTTTGGGTGTCTCATCACTTTTTCCAAACGTCCCTGCCACTGAGACAGTCGATTACCTCTGTGAATTCTAATTGACCACTAAGCAAGAAACAGGAGTACTGACAAATTCACTGAAATAATTATTAGTAAGATGCACTTTAAATGTGCAGTTCCTTTTTCGATAAACAGCTTTACAGACATATATACGACATAGTTATGGGCTCGCCACTTGGACCTCTCGTAGCTGATGTCTTAATGGGCAAGCTGGTGAAATGTCAGCTAAGTGACAAGATCAATAAGCTAAGATACAATGGCCTATACGCTGACGATCTCTTAGACGCACGCTTAAATACTGTTAACAGAGCACATCCGTTGATCGAATTCACGATAGAAATGAAAAGCGCAGATCCACTCTCTTTATAAGTCGTCCTGAAACATAATCTAGTCCGTTGCTTGGTGCAAAGGTCTATACAATTTTCTCGGCAGATGGTATTAAGGAGGAGCTAAGGAGGATCTATTCAAGGGGATGCGGCTAGTGAACTCCTGAAAATAACCCTTGACCAAGCCGTTACACAAACTTTTCCAGCACCGAGACTTCATATATTTTTCTCAACCAACCCTTTTTTTACGATGCAAAGGTAAGGATAGGTTGCTGGCTCAGACCACCTCCATGTGCATTTACGCATTTACTTGCTCCTTTGGAGCAGCTCATATTGATCACACAAGTTAGCACCTTTCTAAAACAATAAGAGAACACTTCCTATCATGGCTGAGAAAAGGGGAAGTCAAGAGCATAAACAGCGCCATCCTTACGCAAATTGTTGACTTCGGGTATAGTGTGGGCCGGCACCGAAGCCTTCCATGTAATTATAGGGTCCCACCAAACAACCCCAAACCACTGGGTCTACATCTAATAGCAGCAGTAGAAGTGACTGTCATAAGGTTGAAGAAGCCAGTCTTGTGTGAACAAAAGAAGCTCGTACATTCTACGCGCTTAGCATGGCCAACGGTCGCATAACTGCCTGCATTCCTCCGTGCAGTCTCTTTCCTATCCTTCCCTATAACGGCTCTAACAAACGCTCACTGCCGCCTAACACACTGTTTCATATCATCCTTCCTCGATGCACACCTCTTATATAACAAACCTACACAAACAGACGAACAAAATCGATTTCATATTTTACATCTCTACTACGTTCCAAAGTTCCCTATAACTGTACTGACCTGAAGAGAAGTTATAGAAAGCAGGGCGTACGCTCAGAAAATTTTCTTTTGAATCTTTTTATCAGAATTTCTGAAACTTTAAAAATAGTTGTATCGACCGCGTTTTCATAAGATTTAATCTCTATATGGGACTTTTTACTTTATCACACGAAAACATAATTAATTCAACTTACTTTTTTTAAATGTGTTTTGCTATATCTTAAAAACGTTTGACGCGTAATGGCATGTCTGTTGTAGTTAAGAGATAACCCTGTTACTGCTGTTATGGCTCATTGTGTACGTATATGAATATTTAATAGATCGTTGATATTAAATGCAAATTAGTTTGGTATACAAGACTCAAAATTGACGCACTTTGAGGTAATTGGATGTTGCCGCATGGCTAAAGAGAACCGGCTCAATACAAAGATGAAGTCCCATGGATGGAAAACAAGATATTGTGATAAGGAAGAGAGCTACAAGTAAAAAGACTTTTAGAGAAATCACATAAATCCGAAATTATTAGCAAAACACGTTTTACCAGTACGTCGCACTTGTTTAAAACATTGTAAGCTACAAAATCTAGACTCCAGTGTACGTCCTTCCTATTAAGCCCTATCAAAAGCAACTTGGCATCAAACATCTTGCAAAGGGCAGCTGATATTTATAAAGTTAATATTTTCTGGACTTAATGAGGAAGTAAATATCACTACTCTCTGATAAAAATTTATATTTTGCTCTTCACTAGTGAAGGAAATGAAACTGTAAAATCTAGCTCGATAGTTTTGATCACCTAGTATACATAGACAGTTACATTTGGTTTAATAACGTCGATTTCACATGATCATACCCCGTTGTAACTGAATTCCCATGTTAAATTTCTTCGTTCCACCATACGTCTGAAAATTTGAAGGTACACATTAAATTACTGACATTTTTTTAAAAGCAAATACTCCAAGTTAACTACAGGCGGTCACAAATATTTAAGTTAATTTGCAACTTTTAACCTTTAACGAATGTTGTAACGAATAAATCATCACCGAAAATAGCAAAAAGCTTAAGCATCAACGGTCACTTTTGACTGAAATGAAAGACGCTAGAATTAATTAATGAAAGCCCCCAAAAAGCGCTCGGTACTATATTGACCCATAAAAAAACGTGTTAATGAATTTTCTTAAACATACGATTTAGCTTATCACATGAAGATTTTAAAATATATTTAGTTTCAAAATAATTATAGCTTTTTAAATATGTTAAATTAAACAAAGTAATAGAGGATATGTGCTATTGTGATCATTGAGGGAAAAAAGAACATTTTTCTTAACACAAGCATTAAGCAAATACAACATCACATTGAACGTAAGCAAAATAATTGCAACATTAATTATACAATTTAAGCTGAATGGATATAAGTTTACGGGGTTATACATTTTAAAATCTGCATCTGATAGATTCTAAATTACCTGATTGTTCTGATATCCTAGTTATATTTAATAAAATCGGGCAATGCGACAAAGAAAATTAAAATCGTTTAATGAGCCATTTTGCTTAGAGCACCAGTTTCTAAGTATAAAGATAAACAAGTTGTTTTTTTATTTGTTTCCCTTGGCTGCAGTCACAGATATCATTGACAATTGGCGTTCATTTTCTGAATGCTAAATACTAGATGCGGCTAAATAATTCCAGTTTTAATCCATTATTTAAAAGGTTTTATAGCTTAACAGAGAGTACCTGCTAGTGAATACTGTAAATCCACAAATTGGGACATAATGGGCAAAACAAATAGCGTTTACTTCAAATAGGACTGATAATGAAGTGGACGTACTTCATTGAAACGTTTAAGTTTGCGAGCATGAAGTTAATGAACAGAGGCTCTAAGCTTTGGGGACTTAATAGAGCGTTTTCTTATCTTGTAGGTTTCCAGTGTTGTCTAATATGGGCCCTCAGATAAGCAAACAGGGAATCATTTGAAGGCCGTTAAATATTACTTATAGAGAGAACGTCACAAAAATAGCGGTAAAATTTGGAGAATTGATGCGTTTTAATTGTTTGCACCTTGCTTTTAATTGATGAGTTGTGCAAAATGAAAGCTTAAAACTTTATAGTGCGCAGTAAGAACTAGCATTAATTTTACGAAAAATCAGATTGCCTATTTTGCGTGCACGAAAAAGGCTCAATATTTTACGTTTTATTAAATCATTAAAACATTCTTTTCGTTTTATTTAATTTATGATATTAATGTATAATGCCTACACCAGCCAAAAACTTTCAATAAACGCAACATATGTTAATCCCAACTAAATTTCTGACCCCTTACAAATATAACTCCCAACCAACATGTTGAATTCCCGATGAAATCATTTCCTGAATTTAAATCTACTCGTTAGGACTAAACTTCGTCAGGCTTTTTGCGAAAGCTTCTATGAATTTGGGAGCTGAAACCTATTAACTACTCCCTTATAAATAATACGTACTTGTTTATCATACTGAAAGCGCAGGTACTATCTAAAACTTATAAGATATTTGTACTGACCATGCTGTCAGCATGATGAATAATACAATATTAGTTACATTATACCGCAAATTCTAATGAGATAAGCTTTTTACCTATAAACTTTTATTATTTTACATATTTAATTTTAGTAAAATAAGCAGTTTTTAGATTTCAATAAAAATATGAAAAGGACTCAGATCTTTTACATATTATTTAGAGAAGCGTAAAATTAAGTCTAAATGAATGAATTTTAAAAAACTAATACCATGACTAACGACAAAATCTTATTCTTTAAAGTTACCCTTTAAGGCCGTCGGCGTAATCGACAACTTCTATAAACACTCATCTGTAATTTTAAAGTCAAAAATACTTGTCTCCTACTGCTATTAGTAAGCATTCGGACTTAACGTTAATAAATTTTCCGATTTCCAATGCCAGCCCTGAATTTTCTGGTTGTATATTTCTATGGCTTAGCATTTTCATGTAATACTTTAACTGACTACAGAAATGACACCTTGGAAGAAGGCCATGTTATTTCATATATATGTAGGAATTTTTACACATGTATTGTATTATTTAGCCTGTTTTATTTCTGATTGTAGCAAATCAAGTAAACTGACTTGAATTAAACATGCATTTTTTTTCCAGCGGGAAAAGTGCGCAGAACCTACCTGAGCAAAAAGTGTGTCACATGCTGTGGCAAGACCTTGTATGATAGCTATCGCTGTGACATTGAAAACTGAAATCGCCAACCCAATTGCAGCCAGCTCGGCTCTTCCAAGACGTCCACAGAATAGTATACTCACTACGCAAATTGTATTAATTGCCAAGGCGGTAAGCATCTAAACGTAATACAACACAGTACTGTATTTGACGTCTTCAATTACAGGAGAAGGTAAATATAAGTTACGGTCAACAGATTCTATCGGCAAGTATTCCAAGCGAAAAAACAAACTGGACAGTTTAATGTCCGAAAAAACCGCATTTACTCATTGGATAATTCGCAAATTTTCATATCCGATTGTCAGAAGCCCCTGCGAAATCCGCCTCAGAAAACGATACCCGTCAGGATGACACAATCAAACTTCGAAACCCTCAGTGAATTCTTTATATGTAATTAGATTATTATTGCTTATTTTAACTGCTTAGGCTTTTAGCAGTTCACATATCACAAAAACGTGTTGTATTATTTCTTATGTTATTTTTCGTTAATTCAGTTGTGAAGCTAACAGCAAAAAATAGGAAAATTTGCATAGGAAGACGTGCTCAGCCAAAGATCCAACAGATCTTTTTTTGAGGTATTATGAATTTTGTTTCAGTTCATTTCATAATTAAGAGCTTATTTAATGAAAACGATAGAAATTCCTATGTTTTGTATGTAAAAAGAAAAATAAATAATTACTTTATAAAATATTCTTTGTACAGTTTATCGTTTAACTGTTAAAATGGAAGTAAATATCGTAAGTTTAATCCTGAACAATGAATATAACAGACCAGAACTGTACTTTCAATAAAAGTAAAACAGTAAAATCGGCAAAATGGTCTTAACTTACAATTGGCCCGGCTAATTTAGCAAGTTGCACAAATTCATACCAAAATCCGAATGGAAATAATTTTGCCCAAAGACCAGATTTGGAAATAGTTTTTATTGTATTGCTTTCTACAATGTTATTAAAAACAAATAATTACAGCAGTTCTACAAGCGTTATACACTGTATAAGAAAAAAAGAATACGATCACATTGGATTTGTTTGTTCTCACTTTTTAAACAATATTTTGTACAAAGTTATGAATTAGGACTTCATCTAACGTGCATTTGGATTAATACGGATGCTTGAAAATGTTTTTGTTTGAAGCTTTTACCTGTAAGTGGCTTTCAAAAAGAAGAAAAAGTGAATGGTCGGTTTCAGCGACTTTGATTGATGATGGTACTCATAAACTATAAAGGGTATTTTATATTCTCATAGGATGTTTTCCAGTAGAGAAAATATTTGCTTCTTCTTCATATAAAAATGAATTATGCATAAAATATGATCATGATTGCCACAATGTTCTGAAAAACTGTTTACTGTATACTATATCATTTTCTTCCCATGCAGTGTATACTGAGAAATAAACCAGCTTAAATACGAATTAGACCAGAAAATGCATAGTTCGGACTTTCATAATGTTGGTAAAATTACCTGACTCAGAACTCCAAAAGTCACTTTCGATTTTATTTCGTCTTATGCATTTTCCAAAACCCATTATGGAAAAAAAGTGAAATGTGACTTTCTGGCTATGTAAATTTAAGCAAAAAAGTAACCAATTAACTTTCTTCGCACTTAGACAAATGCGCGGTGTTTGAATGAGTATAGTTTGCACTTCAGTGTTCGTTTTTACTTCTGTAAACTTTGTCAGCGAAGTTGGTGTCACCCACAATGTCCATCAGCTATACGCTTAACCAGATGTCTACCTAAAACCGATGCAAATAAATATCCTTTGTCTCAAAAAATATAATTCTTTAGGTATATTAATGAAGTAACTGAAATTAAATTTTAACAGAAAAAGTTTTGAGAAAATGGCACATGCGTAAAACTTCGATGTGATAGCAAGAGAAAATAAAGAGGTTAATCTTCCGCAGTTAGTTGGAATGTCAAAGTCTGTACTAATGCAGACTACATAAAGAAAATACTCGTGAGAATATCACAGAAAAGATGTTTTGAAAACGTACATAACTATGCTAAAAGATACAAGTTTAAAGGCCTCTGTATATGCATAGCCGAAGATCTCATGGTTGAACTCGATCTTTGTAACGTTATGCAAGGCTATTTTTGTGAGTGCCTGGCAGGAGATGGAAAAAGGAACGATCTGCAGTGCACGTTGCTTTGAGTAAAATATCAGGAAAATTGAGGCTAGCAGTTTAGCTTAGAACTATGTTTACTTTTAAGGAAGTGATAAGAAGAATTGTCATAGTTTTTAATATTTTAGGTATATTTTGATGATAAGGATATGAAAATATATAACCTTATTAAATGTTAATGCAAAGCCCCGTTTATTACGGGGCTGCCTTTCCATGTATGGCCTCATTGTGTGACATGTACATTATTAAGAATCAACGTTTATTACAACCATGCAATATTTACCGTTAAACCACTGGTGGAGAGTTTGAAGGTTATTCTGCTTACGTCTCTGGTTTTTAAATAGTCCCATATGAAAAATGAACCACAAATATGTAAGTAGTCATCCTACTAAATGTTAGCCTTCTGGCTGATGTGTTGCATAGATTTGAACTTCATATTATTAAGTCAGGAATTGACCTTACCGTTAAACATACAATCTGCGTTCTGGTATTTTCCCTGCAGTAAGCATATATGTCACTTTCGATATTCCAGTAGGTAAGTATATTGACAGCGTGTAGATGATATGAGCGAGTCGCTTCCGATGGCACGTATGTCCGCATTGTAAGTGAATTCTCGGTTTATTTTATGCCTATAATTTGACGTCAATCTGGGTACAGCAAAGTATTTTATTGAAATTAGACGGAGTAAAAACATACTATAGAAGGTCTTGAATAACACATTTGACGAAAGGAAATTAATCTTTCGTTTTTATCATTGTGATGGTTTGTCTGACGCCCAAAAATTCATTTTTGTGAGAAAAGCATTTCCAAGGGTCTCTAACAAAACCTATTTCACCTGCACTTACCAAACCAGAGTTCAATATGCCTTTAATTAGAGGCATCTATGTAACCAACTTGAGAATCGACTTCAGTCCCTGAAACCTCCTTACTATTTAGTCTTGCATCCTTGTTCATAAAAACCTTTGAATAATTTGAACAATAAGCCAAAACTAGATATAAGTGCAGTAATTTGGTTCCAAAATATGAGAGTGGTTATGGCACAAAAAGGGAAGTGATAATAAAAAATGTATCAATCGACATAGCTAGCCCAGCGATTTAAAGTTTGACAAAAATATTAAGATAAATTATAATGATATGGGTAAGACACGTAAATTAGAATCTCGCACGGACATCCAGGTGGCAGTGCGTCAACTGCCAGAATTAGCAACTAAGATCGAGTAATAACTCTAAAAGTACCCATATATTAAACCTTAATTATAACCTTTAACTGCAAACAAGAGCCATCATTAACACTAAAACTAAATGTAAAGCCAACTTCTCCTTATCGTAATCCTAATCATACTCATAACAATTGACCTTATTTCCATTGAAAATGGTTCAAGGTGCAGGAGATAGAAACAGGATTAAATTCTCGTTTCATTCTAAAATTTTTGACAACTTATGATATTACCACTTGCCTATTAATCTCAGTTACTAAGTAAAATATGAGAATTTCAAAATAAATGCTTCATATTAACCGTTTTGTGGCTGCTACCAGATCCATATTGAACCTCAAGGCACAGAAGGATAGGTATTTCCAGTTGTGCCATCGGAGGGCACCCATTTATCATTACAAAAATCAATAACCATGAAGCTAAGAACAGATTAGGTGAACTTATTAAACATTATTAATTATTGAACAGCTTAACGTGTATGGAATTTTGGCAAACAATCGAAATTAAGTATTCATTTCTGGAAACGATCGCGTCAACACTTCAACCTTAGTCAATAAACTTAACTTCACCTGTATAGTTTTCTTTGCATACGGTAGAAGTGGGCAGAGGAGGCAATGATAAAAATTTCCTGCAGTGCTAACATATTTTCAGGTTCAACGTTTTATAAATCTTGCTGAGTATGACGTCTAGGTGGCTGACCTCTCCAAATAAACCAGCAATATCCGGTAGGGTTGCCTTGAGTTTTTAATTACTAGTGACAGTTCAACCGCCGATTTAGTCAAAGTCTGCCATGTTTCTCACGGCATACGGAGGAACTGGGATTTGCATGAACATTATTTGATGGTGATAGTAAAATTACGGTGTATCTGCAGCGCTCTATTTTCCTTCCCACACCTCGACCGACTGTCAAAGCAGAGTCAAGATGACCGGAGGCGGAATCGAGGGTACTGACTGAGAAAGCTTACCAACTCCCCTTATAGTGACACACCCGACAGTGTCCTTGTACAATGGACATGGTTTGGAAAAAGGACGAGACTATTCTGATCTTAACTGAGTGTGAGTACCCTGGAGGTCACATTGAGAAAACACCTCATGCTGACTCTCAGTCCATCAGTCAGCGATTGCACACAAACGAATACTTGGTGGACAGATTATCTCGTTAGTTGGCAAATATCCAGACTCGACATTATTTCCTCTTACCTCTCCCGCAAACCAGTCGTCTGTCTGAGCTGGTCTATTAACTGATGTTTGTATTGACCACAAACAAAATGACGCTCCAACACACCTTAACACGTTTTTAAATACAGGGTGGTCTGATGTATCATAGTCTGCGTGTCATAGAGACCCCATGGAGATAGGGTCAAATTACACGCTTCCAACTTGTACGAGCGATGCCCATTTGGTAACTGTGAAGGGCAATCTGGGAGTTGCTTTTGTGTGAAGAATGCGCTGATGAATTACGTAATGTTTGTTTAAACAGAGATAGTTTATTGCAGGTTTACATGGACGAATATTTTACCAACTAGGCCAATGAGGCGAAGAAATATACGTCGATAATATGGGGAGTTGAGTCCCGTTAACGATCAGTGAGCATTCATCAACTAATGCAAATGTACTCTTTTATGTTATCAGGTTCCCGTTACAATCTCAAATCTCTAGCAGAGCACTAATGTTTTTATTCTTACGAAGTTAATTTTTGTATTCGACGGTTTATATCATTTTAAGGACAGAGATTGACAGTTATTTGCGTTTAATAGTGGCTGGAGAGTAGTTTATCTATCAACAGCGAATTTTTAATGTCTACTCACCAGTTTTTTCCATAATATGCAAATGCAACTTCTTTGGGTTTATAGAAGAAACACAAGACATTTCATCAACACTGATAAATATTCATTAATATCTAAGAAAGATGTATACCTTTTGTTCAACATGAACTGTCTGCTGTTCGAAAAATTCTCAATCGCACAAAGGATGAAGTAGTAACATGGAGGCTTAACTGCCAGGCTTTTCGTCAATATTTTGATTTAGGCCCAAGGAACTCCTTGAATAGTTCTTTTGGATTGAACTTCCAATTATTCACTCATTTTGCCATTTAATTATTATTTTGTTGGACATTGAGAAAGTACTTTCAACAATTTTGACGAAAATGTTGATGTCCTTTAACTTACAAAAAATGTTTCGAAAACATTCACCTACACCAAAAAGTATGGTAATAATATGATAAAAATAAACCTGAATAATTATAGTTAACAAGATCTTCATTTGCAGTATGTGATAGGATATGCAGAGTATTTGCTTCGCTGTTTGTCACTGGTCTTTGATGATATTCTGGAAAAATAATTTAAGCATTCATTGGCAATTTAAATGATTACAACCTGCAAGTGACCCACAAACATTGCACACTTTTCTTACTGAAGTTTCGTTTTTGACTTTAAATATCCACCTCAGAAATGAGAGATTTGGGTTTTAAAAACTTATTCTTGCAAGATTTATACCGACGCTAGATGCATCTCTCAAATTCATCCTAGGAAGACTTTGGTATTTATCGGCCAGTGCTTTGCACCTTGTGCTCTACTTAGACTTATTGTTCTAAGTTGCCGTGAGTGACCAAGAGAGATTAAGAAAATTATGGAACGCTACATAATTCCACAGCTGGTCGTACATAGGTAGTACCATCGAAGTCAACTCAACGAGAGCAGTGACTAGGCAAATAAAAGTACACGTGGCTCAAATACTCATCACACAGAAAACCCACTCGCGAATCAAGAGGCATGGAGGTTGTGCAAGTTCTCAGAAAAATGAGCAAAATGTAGCACGTGTTTCATCCTGTGGCGGTCATGTATTATTTAATGTCCACGTTCGCTCTTTTAAAAATAACAACTTAAAAAAAACTTTACGATAGGCGTAAAGCTTTGCATGGATGCCAAATTTTATATTTCTGGCGAAAACATTCGATCAGCCTACATGTTCAACTAACAGGTCAAGCACGTCGAACTATAACAAACTGATTCACAACAGTATACTCATCATACTTTGGGTGATCTTTCGTTTTTCAATAAATAATAAGTGCAGCAGCCTTAAGAGTTTTCAGCTGATGCACCAATAAACCGAACGCTTACTCTGACTTTTTGATTTGTATACTTTTGAATATAAGTAATCTGATGTGAACCACTAAAGCAAAAGTTGTTTGCTGCACTAGTTTGCTTAGTGTATTTGAAAATAAAGCAATGTCAAAGACAATTGTTAAATTTTTATCAATTTGATAGCATTTAATCTTCGAAAGGGTAGCAAGCTAATTGACGTCATTTCAAAATTTCGGTAAGAACGATATTTAAAAGTAAAAGCACGGCAGCTTTAGATAGTTCCCCTGAATAGGTTTACCATTTAAATTTGTAAATAGATATAAGAATATTGGTTATGCCTTCTGAAGATTGACTGTTAACTCAAGACCAAATATTTTCATAGAAATTAAAGTAAAATATTAACATCAAGGTTTGACAAAACCAGTCTTTTCGATTACATTTTTTCATACTTTATGGATAGTCTTGGAAAACAATATTGACATACGTAGGTAACGCTGTAGATTAAACCAGAAAATAGGATACAATGTGGACGAATCCCATATTGAAATCAACTGGTTAAACCTGTGCCTTTCTATGAGCATGTTGAAATGATATTGAGGAACCAAATGCACTGAAATCGTTTAACCCATTGAAATGATTACATCCCATTGCGCACTGCAGCTTTGGATTTTTTCGAATAAAACGAAAAATAACAGAGCTAATAAATTGCTTATATTTTATATTAATTTTAAGCTTGCATATGCGAGAATGAAGCATTTTTATCCTATGGAATCTATACATAACAGAGTATCGTGATGCAGCTGGCAGATACGAGCGGTTTTCGCGGGAACTAGAAAATAACTCAAAAACCTTTTCAAAATTTAGCCTATTTAATGAAACCAAATTCACGGGAAAGTCATAACGAAAACAGACAACGAGTGAGCAAGCGTCATGCAATCATTTAAACAGACTTGTATCTACGTTTTTATATACTTTTTTCTGCCTACATCGGTTAAGCGGTACGGTAGCCATAGAAGAGATTAAAAGGAGACATACTTTCGTGGCTGAGAAAATAATAATTAATACCACTCTATTTTCATAATGCAGATATGGTCAGCATGGAAGGTTGGATGGGCTATGATAAACAATTCGGCTATTCATGCACTCCTTGGTCGAGTTACTATGCTCCTAAAATAAAAGTTTTTTTCTATTTCATGATACTGCCAACGCTTTTCAGAAATACAAATGCAGTAGCAAGCAGTTCGTTGCACAAATGATAAAAACTGATTTGATAGTACTAGAAAGATCGTGTTGAATGTATTTCTGGTCACATTTTTTACTAAAATTCAGCTTTAATTATGTTAAAATACTGTTAAGGAATATCTGGTTTCGGCTCTCGCTGCTAAAAATACTGTTGAAAAAATTTTAACCATATATAACTTACATTGTGAAGCATGAAAATTTTGGACATACTTTTTTGTAACAGCTATAGAGGTCTACAGGATATAATCTGTTGTTTAGAGGTTACCGTTGTATTCCGTGTTCTGATTATATTTTCTGCCAGTATACCAAATTTGAAACTGATCAACTTATTAATAAGGGAGGCCTGGCTCATATCTCCTCACAACAGTTAGAGAACTCATAAGGCTAACAGCAAGGAAGCGGTTTGAGATGTATTTCAGATTAGGCCCCAGTCTGTCTATAATCTGCCACATTTTTGCATTTTAGACAACTTTACTTGTTACAAAACTGTTACCAGTGGAGTTTAACAGGCAGTTTTAAAAAAACGCTAAGCTCGCCACTGTAGTTGAAACCGAGAATGGCGATGTTTTAGTTAGCAGGTTGACAGTCACCGTTGTAATAATTTAAGTCAGCCACTGAGATGACATGGAATACGCACAAAAAACCTACTCACTGCTTTTCATTAGTTTCGATACTGTGTTTCAGTGTTAGCTGCACTAATTAACCTTTCCAAAGTTCTTTAAACAGTGAGAGCTACGTATATATGCGTAAACTTAATTGTTTTCTTCCAAATAAATAGCAGATACTCCAAGTTTATTTATCCAAAAATATCGGGTTATCTACCAAAATAAGCACTTTTGCAGATGTGGATGGTTTTTGTTATCTTTCGGTGGTTACTATTATCATTAATAACTAATCACCAAATTTAGATATTTCTTTTCGCATACCTACATCAGACTTTGACCGTAGAATAAGCTTAATAGTACAACACACAACAAACAAAATAGGTACAAATATTTTTTCACAGATGTTTAACTCGTAAATCCACCAAGGTATGTCCATTCCCACCAGCCAATCTGTTGCGTTTAGCAGAGTTCGCACCTGCTCCGTCGAGAAATTGACGAAGGAGCAGTAGGTTTTATACTTATTTTATCACGAAAGATAATAATACAAAAAAACCTCAGAACGCTGAAAAGGCCGAATACCTCTCACGATATTGGTTTTGGAAAATAAAGATCTCTGTAGCCTCCCTTATTTACGTTGAATAAGTGACTTGTGTGATATTCGACACTTCCTTTTTATCATTCCCGGATGTATTTCATCTAGGGCAGTTATTTATATTAGACTTCTCACATTATCACGCCCACTCATATTAACAAAGCACATACTTGAACATTTGCAAATTGGGCAAGTACAAAACCCCTTTCATCTTGTTCTAAGCTGACAGCTAGAACCTACTTGTAGCACCAATGCTGGAAATTGGGAATTACATTGCAAGGTAACCTCTTTGACAAGGGGCTGGTTACTGATTTATGAGAGAGAGAGAGAGAGAGAGAGAGAGAGAGAGAGAGAGAGAGAGAGAGAGAGAGAGAGAGAGAGAGAGAGAGAGAGAGAGAGAGAGAGAGATAGAGAGAGAGAGAGAGAGAGAGAGAGAGAGAGAGAGAGAGAGAGAGAGAGAGAGAGAGAGAGAGAGAGAGAGAGAGAGAGAGAGAGAGAGAGAGAGAGAGAGAGAGAGAGAGAGAGAGAGAGAGAGAGAGAGATGGAGAGAGAGAGAGAGAAGGAGAGAGATGGAGAGAGACCAATACGCTTTATTTTGAAGTATCATTCAAAATGTTCAGCAAAAATATAAATGGCTCCATTCACTAAGATAATAGGATAAGTAAACATAATATGCAAGAATCAAAGAGTCAAAAATGGACATCTAGCGGGGAGAGAGTTCTAGTCTGAGCTGTTTTATTTCAGTCTCTTCACACTTAAGGTAGCGTGCTAGAAATGGCAAAACGGAGCGCTGGTATGCTGTTGTACGGCAGGCTTTATGGCGAAAGCCTCGGCGCATGGGATGGGAAGACTTCACAGCAATCAGCTCAGAGTGAAGGGGATGGGTTACATCATCAAGGATTCATCCAGCTAATTGTTTGACTGTCGTGAAGTGCCATTTTGGTATCAAATCCACTAAAACGGTATAAGAAACACCAGCAGCAGAAGAGAGCATTCGGAGATTACGTTTAAAAATCAAAAAATCCTTTTTAAGCAAGGCTGGAAAAATCACCGGAGAGCAATAAAGGATGAGGGGAAGAACACATGCTCTATACATCACCAGACAAGGGCCTGAACTATGTGATAGGAACGTAAACGGCGAATATAATATAGACGTTTATGAATTTTTGTAAAAAGAGTATCGATATGTTGGGAGAATAAAAGATGCGATGTCAGAGTAACGCCAAGGTACCGAAAAGCGGATACCTCGTTGGGAAGGATGGCTGAGAATTGAGAACTAGGGGATGGTGGCAGGTGAAAAACACATTGGACAGAATTCTCATGGTTGAGTTGAAGACCATTATCTGACAACCAGGCTGAAACATGGTCGAGGCCATCCTTCAGACACTGGAGATGTGTATGATTTTTAAGAGGATGATCAACAACCATGTCGTCGGCATATTTGATGTACAGACAGTCATTTGGTGATCTCAAATCATCAGTATGAAGGGAGAAGAGGTGAGGGGATAAGATGGCACCTTGAAGAACACCACAGTTGTTTGGAAGGACAGTAGATTTCCGCTTGCCGGATTGTACGAATTTAGTGCGGGAAGTAAAACAGTCTTCGAGCCAAGAGACAACCCAGCCGGGATAGCCAGATGCGGATGTTTTATTAAGGAGGAGATGGCGCAGGATGGTGTTGAAGGCAGAGGAGTAGTCAAGAAATGCGCATGCGTACGCACGGCAGCCCTTATCTAAATCTCGTAGAGCCGAATGTACCACAAGGGCAATGGCATCTAGTGTACTACGCCGGGCCTTATAGGCAAATTGTAATAGGTCGGAGAAATTGGCGGAAAAAGGCTTAATTGTATCGAGAGCGACTCTTTCAGCAATCTTCAATAAAGCGGAAGAGCAGGCGATTGGACGGAAAGACTTAGGACAAAAATTAGCGGACCTTTTGGGGATAAGGGTGATTCTTACTGAGCGCCAAATCTCAGGAATATTTGACTCCATGAAGGACATGCTTATAAGGTGTGTCAAAATAGGGGCAATCTGAGAGCAGCTGTATTTTAAAACAAATGTGAGACTTCATCCGGCCCAGCAGCACTTGAACCACGGACATTTTTCAGATGTTTATCCACTTGTGCCACTGACACGGGAAAAAAACTCTTGGTAGTAACGAAAGGTTGTTTGTGGGGAGATTGGAGTCAGTAGAAGTATGGATAAAATGTTCATTTAGATCGCCTAAATCAGCATGAACATGTGCCAGTTTACCACATGTGCCAGTGAGACGCATGTGCCAGTGAGACGCTTAAGATTCCTCCAGAGTTAAGCAGAGGAAAGCCGAAAATAAGGTTTGGACGGAGAGGCAAAAAGCTGACTAACAATAAATGATGTCAGAAGAAGAAGGAGCGTTCGCCGGAGGAGGTATAGTGGCTGTCTGACGTTTCAAGTAGTTGTTTCGTCTACCCATTTTCAGAGAATGGAGTCATGCTTGCACCTCCCGTTATATGCCACTGTTCGCATTGGTCCTGGCCCGTCAAAACGGGCTGTGCGCTGCGTCCCCCTTAATGTCGCCGGTGTCGTCACCCCCCGCCGATCGCCTGTTCTGCCGCGTCAGCTTGTGTCGGCCGCGGCGTCCCACTACGGCTTGGTTCACCCCGGCCGTCGTTACACCTGCTGACCCCCTGTGATACCCCATCAGCCGGGGTTTCACTGTGGCATGGTCGACCTCCATTCTCGTTGGCCGCGGAGATAATTGGCGACCCCGGATGTTCCATATCATGACAGTCTCCTGACCGGAGTGTTCTTAAAACCAGATAGGGGGCCAGCAGATTAATGCAGTGGTTGACTGAGCGGTCGGTAGACCTCCAGGCTTCCTTTATCTGCCTTGAGGTGTGATCTTCAGGCGTGTGACGACGACCGGTGTGAACCAAGCCGTAGTGGGACGCCGCGGCCGACAAAAGCAGATGCAGCCGACCAGGCGATCGGTGGGGGTGACAACACCGGCGACAAAAGAGGGACGCAGCGCACAGCCAGTGTTGACAGGCCAGGAGTAATGCGAACACTGGCATATAATGGAAGGTGCAAATATAGGAGTCAATTGAGGTAAAATACGTGGTTAGGCAACTTTTATGCATCAGTTTAAATAAAACGTAATGATAAATAATATATATTTATACATTTTGAACCTTGCCTATTTCCGTGACCATCAAAGTGCGCTCAAGTAAAAATTTATTCAGTTAAATCTGAATTCAGTCAGTGAGGTTGTACAAAGTTTTTTAAAACATCCAAAACTTTTATGATTTTTCCAGGTAATCTAATCGTTATCGCCTCGTTTTATTCGGTATCAAAAGAGACAGCGTTCATTTTATACCTGCGCTGCCCTGCTGTTTTCGACTGCCTCTCTGTACTACCATTTCAAAGCAACTTATATCTACTGCTGGTACTAAAATTGTACCCTTTCCCTTCTTGTTGCTCAAGCAAACCGATTGACGTCTTTTTTTTTCAAAGCCAGGCGTATGTCAGGTAAATGCGATTTTTTCCTCTCATACTTGGCCATAATAATAGATACGCGGGCCTTCATACTTAGAGAAACTTATAGGTTTTTTCAAATGTTTATTTCTCCAACGTGTCTTTGGAAACAAATAAACTGTTACAGTACCTTCAAACCCTCCGAGTATATTAACATTTCGATAAATATTACTGTTAGTTCTATTACTGATAGTTCTATAAAACAAAATACTTGTCGTTTCGGCTTCCGAGCACAGTTAGTTGTGCACAAATGCCATACATGATCAGAAATAATTGTTAAGGTTTTTGAGAGACACTGCTCAGGTGTCAGTTGAGATATGAATGATAACAGGGACGTCTTGGCTGCCTAGCAGAATCAGATAGCTGGTACATTTGAAAGACCCTGACTTATTAAGTTAACGAAGAGGAAGATATCGTCTTACCCCACAGGTGACCTTGTGGAAATACGAATGATTCGAATATCAAATTCAGTATGCAAAATTGAGACCGCAAATAAGCTTGCTTTATCGACGTCACTGTACGACAGAATGAAATTGGGCAACTGCTAGCTATCCTTTGCAGTGTAGCTGTTTTCCTTAACTGGCACTATTAACCATGTTCATTCAGCTCACGACTCAAATTTTGAGCAATGTTTTACTTTAAGCCGAAGCATTTCTTATAAAATAAACGTTTCGTTGTTGGACTAGGTCTTGGGACTAAGTCTTTCAGTTTCGGTATGGCGTTCATCTTTCTCCTGCAATAGGTCAGCTGGCGGAATTTTATCCTTGCGTCTTTCCAATTTTAACCTTAGCATATTTATTTGTCATTATCTCCAAAAGACTGTCAGTTACGTAAGTATGTGCGTTAAATGTCTCTCAGTTTGACAAATAATATTGACTTTACCGTATGAGCGTTTGCTAACCGTTTAATTTGTTGACCTCCGCATTGTAGACAATGTTCTTCCTGTCCTTTACGTCACTCACACTCTCTACGTGGACGGTGGTTGCCTTTACGGTAGAGCGCCTAATAGCAGTTGCTGGGCCACTTTGGCATGTCAATTATTTTTCACTCCGTAAATCACACTTGAACTTCTGCGTTACCGTCATGTTTTCCATCGTCGTTAACCTGCCCTGGTCCTTCACCTATGAGATTCCGTGCCCGCCAAAAACAACAAGGGAATACAGCTGTCGAAATAAAGACCTGTTGGTCTTCAATCGAATGGACGATGTTGTATTCATATCTATGCTACACGTGCTGATCATCTGCTCCAGCAAAATAAATATTTAGTTTAATTAATTGGGCCAGTCAGTACCCAACCTTTCTCTTCAAAGCCGAAACTCAGTCTCTACAATGAAACAACCCGCTGCCGTCATCAATATTCTCTAAACTTATAACCATTTCTTTGACTACTGCAAATAAGGCTTTCTACGTGATTCCTAATATACGACCTCCCGTCTAGCTTAGTTATATTCTGTGCAATCAGCTTCAAGAGGAAGATAGATAAGAGCTGAGCAAAATTCTCGCAGATCTGCTCAGATCTGACGAGAGCGCTGTGGCCATAGTCAATGCGGAACATTGTCGAGCATCGTTCGTGGCATGCAGCGTGAGAAACGCGCGCGCAGGTGCATTTCTGTGAGATGATCCATCGTAGAAATGAGCATTCCTATCACCTCCCTTTCAAGTAGGTCAGTACCGCTTCGGACGCGGGTTGACCTGTATCGGACGCGTTGTTCGGCGCACTCGGTTGGTCCGGCGTCTTGGGAGCAGTTTGCGTTCTGAAGGCGCGCAGCCAGCAAATGATACTGAAGGTGGTAGATCTGAAGGAGGTGCAGCGTTGGGTTGGGTGATCGGTCGGAATGGTGAAAGTATCCAGTAGGATATAAAGGGGAGTGATGACAATAACTCGGGCTCGGTTGCTTTATTGCAATGCCGCCGTCGAATCTGGTTGTGGTGACGAACCCAGGTGTCGTCACACACGCAGACTGCGAACAACATGCTGCCTCTGTGCGCTGCTGCAGTCGCCTCAATCCAGTTTGAAAAACCAGCTTGATAATCACGAACGAAGACGGGCGTTCCGATGAAAAGCTTGCTGTTAGATACAGATAAAGTTGGCTGCGCAGATGGCACATTCGTAGGAACCAGTGCCTGGAATTTTGTGTGTAGTTTTCGCCCCATCAAGGCCTCAGTCGGAGAAACACCACTGGCGGACGCCGGGTTCAGAGTAGTCTGGTAAGAAAACAGGAACGCCTGGATGATCTCATCCGTGGTCCCCTCCCCACGAGCTTTCAAGAGGGCTTTCTTGAATGTGTCAACAAAACGCTCTGCCTGACCGGTAGACTGACTATGGTAGGGCGAAGAGTGAAAATGCTGGATGTTGTGCTGGCGGCAGAAATTTTCAAACACTGATTAGATAATCTGGGTACCATTATCCGAAACCAGAACATCCGGTAGGCCATGTTGGCTGAAAATGCGTCGTACGACAGCACCAGTGGCGGATGCCGTTGCCGGATTCAGTGGTGCAATCTTTGGCCACTTCGAGTAGGCGTCAACCAAGATTATGTATGATACGCCATCAAGTGGGCCAGTGAAATTAACATGCACACATGACTAAGGCCTATCCGGTGTTACCCATGGTACTGGGGGTTGACAATACAGCATCTTGACAGCTTAATGACAACTAGAGCAGCGTTGAACGAGTTCGTTCATGTCGCTGTCAATACCCGGCCAGTAGAAAAAACTGCGTGTGATGGACTTCATTAGACTGATACCAGGATGAACAGCATGAAACTGGCGTAGGACTAAAGGTCGAAGTGAAGAAGGATTCACCACATGGTCCGCAAACACGAGGCAGGAATCAACCCCTGATAGCGATGTTCGGCACAACAAAGACTGGTGAAGATCACAAGTTAGAGCAGTGGTTGGACATCTGGTCTGCACGTAGGTGATAGCTTGACGGAGAATGTGATACTGTTCGGCAGCGTGCCTGAGGTAAGCGGAAACTACATGCATGCCTCGTATGGCGACTGAAAGCTGACGGCGCACATCGTCCTCAATCGAAATGGCAGCAATCACGGTGTTTTCCTCAGGCTCATGATGATTGCATATGAGGCAGGAAAGGGCATCAGCCTGACCAAAGTCGGTAGTGTGGCAGTAGCTTATATCAAAGTCGTAACCGAGAAGAATAGTTGCCCATCGTTGAAGTCGGCTGGCTGAATAGACCGGAATGCTCTTCTTCAAACCAACTATTGACATCAACGGTTTATGGACCGTCAACAACGTGAAATGACGACCATACAGCCGCTTGGAGAACTTCGTGATGGCGAAGATGGTGGCTAATGCCTCTTTCTAGATTTTGCCATAGTTCTTCTCCACAAGATTTAACGCGCAGGATGCGTGTATGATCGCCTTTTCAGGCCCATCGGGAAACGTGTGCGAGATGACAGCACCAACTCCGTGATTGGATGCAACTGCAGCAACGATGATCGGCAGAGTCGGGTCACAGTGCGTGAGCAGCAGATCTCAACTGAGCATCGACTTCAGCTTGACAAAGGCGTTTTCACAGTCGGAGGACCAGCACCAGGGAACATCCTTCTGCAGCAGACGGTTTAGCGAGGCTCATAAGTCATGCAGCTACGGTAGGAAGGCGCTTTAGTAGTTGATCAAGCCAAGGAACGAACAAAGTTGTGATAAATCCTTGGGTGCAGGCATTCGTTGGATGGCACGAATATTTTCGGGATCTAGATGGCGACCAGTGGCGTCAAAGATGAATCGGAGGTACTTGATTGACTCGAGGAAGAATTGGCACTCTTCAGCCCTCAGGTGAAAGCTATATTCCTGCACGCGTTCAAGTACTGCACACACTTGGTCTTGGAGTTCAGTAGGGGAGCGACCCATGATGATAATGTTGTCCAGGTACCCAGCCATATCCGGAATGCTGGAAAGCTTTGCGTTCATCGTTTGCTGAAACAGGGCCGGGGCGGTTTTGACACCAAAGGACAGCCTGGTGTATTGGAACAGACCGCGGTGAGTGTTTATCGTCAACAATTCGTGCGAATCTGGAGCGAATTCGATCTGCAAGTACGTATCGGTCAGGTCTAACTTGGCAAAGCAAGTGCCACCATTCAGCGGGGTGAACAGATCAGCAGGGACCGGCAGTGAATAGCAGGTCAGCGTCAGAGTGGCATTGAGACAGTTGAAAAGTCAGCACAAATACGGATCAAGCCATTTGGCTTTTTAACCACAACGATTGGAGCAGCCCAGCCGGAGTAGGACACAGGTGTCAGAACTCCCAGTTCCTCCAGACGCTTCAGTCCAGCATCGACAAGAGGCAAAGCTGCATAGGGAACTGGTCTCTTCAAACGGAAGACAGGTTGACTTCCAGGACGCAGGTGCAGCACGGCTTGATTGTTTGTGCAACGACCCAGGCCGTCTTGGAACACCTAAGCGACCGTTGGAGAATGTCCTTGGTGGGGTCTGCGGGCAGAGCAGGAAGCTGCACCTTATTGCGAACAACGCTGAATCGACCAAACCAAGTTGCTAAATCCAGTCGAAACCAAGAAGGTTGAGATTGGACTTGGTAACGTTGCAGATCGCATTGATGTTTGTGCCACAGAGAGACACACAGCATTGCAGCTGCCCTATTAGTCGGACGAGACCACCGCACGCCCTTGTCGCCGACTGGGAATTTTGCTGCATCGTGGAGCTGCCAAGTGATTGCCAAGTGACTGCCACAATCTCTCAGAGATGATAGTGATGTCTGAAACAGTGTCCAGCTGTAGGCAGACAGCCTGACTATTGAGCAAAATATCAACAAACTTTCTGCGATTAGCCGCATTGAGCTGGAAAGTGGCCAACAGGCTGAGGGAATTGCCAACGGACTGGCTTTTATGCTTGCGTTTTGGACGGAAACGGCGCTGGGAGTTGGAAGTGGTGGGGGCAGACTTACTTTCAGCAGTTGATGGTGTCCCACCTGGTTACAGCTTTGGCAACGATGTTGGTGGAATGTGCAATCCCAATGGAAATGCCACGCGGCACAGTGTAAACAAGGAGATGGTGGTGATTTTGCCTTGAGTGCTTGCTTGGGCCGCATTATGGGATATTGCTTGGTTGCTGCGACCGTTTGGACTGAGCAAGAAGTGGAAATACCTTGAATCATAGCGGAATTGTATTTGAGGTTAATCAACGCTTAACACTCCGAAACCTGTTCGCGCGCGTTTCGAATTTAGGTTCAAATTTCTGACCTCTAAGGAATTTATTTTCTTCAAGAATTGTGGCCTACTGTCAACTCGATTAGCTTTCCGGTACCAGAAACTGGATTCCACTAAACGATAACTTCGTCCTCACAACTTTTCAACGGATTTCACAGAACGCGGACTTCCATCGAGTCGGCTCACCCTCGTGTCGACTGTTTGAGAACCGAGACAAGCAACTTCTTCAAAGGCTGAGTTACTCTACTAAAATTATTCGTTGAATGCATCATATTTCGAACATACTTGATAAAGATATCTCTTCCGAATTCATCTACTACTGTATTAGGACGAAAATATCCAGCCTTTAAAGTCATTATCTAATAGGAGAACGACGTAACAGGCTTTTCCCTCGAACATAGGACGAAAATTCATATCTAACGTTTTTTTCTTGTGGATATATTATCTGTGTGCAAAATGGTGAAGGCTGAAATTGAAGTGCAAAATGTTGCTCGGGGCGGTATCGAACCGGCGACCCTACTCCTACAAGACCAACGCCTACCCGACTGCACCATCGCGGCACGCTCGGAGAGGCGCTCTAAAAGCCTTATAAATTGGTTACAGCCAAAGTACCAGGAAAACTATTGTGGCGGTTGTCAAACGCTAGCCTCCAAGTTAAATCAACTGGAGGAAGAAATCAGGATTATGAAGAATTTTATACAGCCGACCCTCGTTTCAGAGGATCGATTGCCAGCATCAACGCATAGGATAACACGGAGTAGAGCACGAGGCAACCTACACAACAAATCCCCAAATATAAAAAACGTGGTATCTAAGATAACAGTCAAGAGTAGTGACGCAGAGCCTCCAGTAACACTGAAGAATAAGAAAAAGGCGAAAGGTAAGACCACAGGGACGGGTACCAAAAATCTGAAGGGGATGATTTCAAACTCACCAGAAAAGCAATCGAAGGTACAAAATGAAATTGATCAAAATATAACAATGAACGAACTAAACGAAACACGACAGATAATGATTAACGAAAATAGTCTCCAGGCCACGCGCGCTTCATCAGAGGCAAATATAGAGGAGCTGTTGTCCACCGAATGGAGGACACAAAGTGGACCCACAGTGGTAATACCTCTCCAAGCCAAAGACGTTGAAGCCAGTATTGGGGAAGCCCCAACATCAGCCAGACAAATTATTCAACAGAACCCCCTGGATAGAGGTGCTGTGGACAGGTCACAATGCATAATCGTCCATGGGATTCGTAAATCAACCAACGAAATCCCCAGGTGTAGAATAAATGATGATATCATGGCCTTGCAAGAGTGTTTGAGTGAAATAATAAGAGAGGATGAAAAATTAGGGTTTTTAAACTTTTCCGACTAAATAGTAAAGATAACACAAACCTTCTAAGAAATAAATCAAGGCCTTTAAAGGTAATTTTGGAAAACAAACTTCAGAGAGACCTTCTAATCGAGCGAACAGCAGGGGGAGTCCCCGGTCACAGAGGTATTTTTTTTCAACAGGACTACTCCGTACAAGAGAGAATGAAATGGAGGGCGCTAAAAGCGGAATTGGAGAACTTGAAAGAACAGGGAGAGAAGGGACTTGTAATAAGAAACGGAGTGATTGTTCGAATACAAAAACCCCTTCTGTGGAGGACGCCCATCATTCTGACAAAAGTCTCACGGTTGAGCAACTAATCCAATGCAAAAATCTACACAAAATCCAGTTCTACTGCGGAAATATGCAAAGTCTCTTGAATATGGACTCATCCTGTGCGAATGTCGATCCAGCTGCCTCAATTAAAGAAGGCAGCGACATAGCCGGCTTAAAACACACAAATAAACTTAAATGTTTATATACCAATGCCCAAAGCCTACTCCCTAAATTAGACGAGCTTAAGATATACGTGTGCCAAACTTCACCAGATATCATCTCCATAACTGAAACGTGGCTGACCGCGAAGGTGGACGATCGTGAAGTTGCCATTCCAGGTTTTCAGTTATTCAGAAAGGATAGAACAGGACGTCATGGTGGGGGTGTGCTGACTTATGTCAGATATGGCCTGCTCGCGTCAGAAAAAGGAAAAAGCTCGCGTGCGAAACTGAAGCCATCTGGCTCACCATCAGAACGCCGCGGTCTCAAGCACTTGCGATCCTAACGGTCTACCGACCACCAAGAAACGATCCGCAGTCAGACAGTAGACTGATAGATGATTTAGAATCGTTTGCTAGTCGATCCGAAGTAATAGTTATGGGTGACTTTAACGCTCCGAATATCGATTGGAATCTGAGCTCGGCACCAGGCTCGGAATTAAACTTCGATCGCCGCCTCCTAGAAGCTATACACAAACGCTTCCTAACTCAACACGTCCTGTCTCCGACCAGAATACGCGAGGGGCAAAAAGCTAATTGTTTGGACCTTGTATTGACAAAGGCGCCTGACAGCGTAGATGTTGTGAACTGTCTATCCCGCTGGGCAAAAGTGATCACGTAGTCCTACAATGGGAATATTCACTCTTCTCTGTCCCCGATCGAAGCATCACAGTCAAACGCAACCTATGGCATGGAGACTTTAACCCAAAATGAAAATTGATGTGCGCCATTTAGATTGGAATGAAACATTCACCGGGTTTATTCTCGAGGATTGGTTGCAATTTAAGGCCGTATTACAAGGACTTATCACCAGCTACTGTCCTAATTCGAAAAAAAGATCACCAACAGGCCCCCAGTGGCTAACGAACACACTGAAGAGTGAAGTAAACCGCAAGCGAAAGCTATGGCAAACTTATCTCAGGGGAAAAGACCGCCGAATCGCTGACGAAGTACAAGACGCAGAGGAACAGGTTAAAAGGCCTGGTTTATAAGGGCCCGCCAAAGTTTTTGAGAGTAACTCGATAAACCGTGCAGCAGAAAACCCGAAGCTCTTCTACAACTACATTAGGCAGTGCACTCGAAATAAAGACCCCATCCCTTTGTTAAAAACGGATGAAGGCGTCGAACTTTGCAAGGACGAAGAAAAGGCTGATCATCTATCTGAGTTCTTGTAGTCGGTTTTTACAAGAGAAGCCAATCTAACCGCTGATAACTATAGTGCGGAATAGGTCCCGACAATTGACTCAGTGGTCATAACAGAACCTATTGTTCTGCAGGAACTACTGAAGCTGGACGAAACCAAATCGCCAGGTCCTGATGTAATACCGGCAAAGTTGTTGAAGGAGTTGGCCGTAGAGTTGGCAGAACCCTTGTGTCTACTCTTCCAAGCCTCCCTCGCTGCAGGCAAATTGCCACCCGATTGGAAGACCGCGTGGATTCCCCAATACACAAAAGTGGCAGCCGGGCTTCCGCAAATAACTACAGGCCGGTAAGTCTCACCTCCATATGTTGCAAGATTATGGAGCGAATCATCAAACGTGAACTGATGCAGTTTCTGGAGCGGCATCATCTTCTCTCTGCAGCGCAGCACGGATTCCGCAGAGGAAGGTCCTGTTTAACTAATTTGCTCTACTGTCTGGAACGATGGACCCGAGCGGTCGATGAAGGAAATGTAGTGCTCGCAGTGTACATAGACTTCAAGAAGGCCTTTGATAGCGTGCGCCTCACCAACGTCTCCTATACAAACTCAACCGTATTGGGGTAAGGGGCAAGCTTTTGAAGTGGATCGAAAAACTTCTTTGATTGGGCGATCTCAGATTGTCCGTCTTGGCGATCAACAATCGGCGGAGGTGGCGGTTGAGAGTGGGGTTCCTCAGGGCTCCGTCCTGGGCCCCTATCCTCTTCCTTATATACATTGATGATTGCGTAAGTGGCTTGGACTGTGACACCGCCATGTTTGCTGACGATATAAAGCTTTGGAAGGTCATCCAAAACGCAGATGATGAAGAAAATCTACAAGCGAACTTGCATCGACTCGAGGAATGGTCGCACAACTGGCTCCTCCCATTCAATGCTACCAAGTGCAATATTCTGCGATTTGGCAGAACCAGCTCAGGGCACCAGAGAATTTACTATCTGGACGACACACCGCTACCAGAGGTAGAGGCTCAGAAAAGATCTAGGAGTATGGATCACGCCCACACTGAAGCCATCGTTCCATTGCTCAAAAGTAGCAAAAATCTGCCATGTCAAGCTTGTATCTAATTAAGCGAGCGTTTGCAAAAGTTCGACAAAGAGTGCTTTAATAAGGTCTTCGGGATGTTCGTGCGACCAAAATGGAATTTTGCCATACCAGCCTAGAGACCGTGGTCTGTCAAAGACCACAACACCCTTGAGAAGGTCCAAAGACGTGCAAACCAAGCTTGTTCAAGGTCAAAGCTGCCTGCCTTACGAGACACGATTGTCTAATCTTGATCTGTTTCCTCTGGACTATAGACAGCTACGCGGCGACTTAATACAAGCCTTTCGAATGCTGCGGCTTCAGGATTGTTGCCTTGCATCTGGCGACTTCTTTGAGCTGGCCACTACCACTACTTTGCGAGGGCATCCCATTAAACTACGAGTGACAGGTGCAAGACTCGACACAAGAAGGTTCTTCTTCTCAAACAGAGTGATTAAGGCCTGGAATGCTCTGCCGGCCGACATAATCATGTCCCCATCCGTTGACACTTTAAAGCGGAAGTTTGACCAGTACAGCCATAAGTACCACCACGACATCCGAACCTAACACATTTCCCGAAACATATTCCCATCCACAGTTTTCGCGTCATATAACATACTACTCCCGATTTTTGAGTAACATTATTTTATAATTGTTTGTCCGATGCCCTGCAGTGTGTCCGGGAGATAACCCTTTATCCAACGTCCATTATATGTCAGCCTTTTTAATTTACAGTGTCACTGACATCAATAGGGAGCTCAAAGGCTTCGCTTATATTTCCCTTAATAAAACTGAACTGAACTGAACTGAGCCATCTCTCGGAGTGTGACTGTGCTGTTCTGTTGCACTTGAGACAGGAGACGTGTACGGATGTCAGCATCCATGGGGGACTGGAGACCGCAGAGAAATATGAGGCATTGAATCTGTTCTCCTGTGAGAGAACCGACCTGAAACGCCTACACTCGCGATTGACAATGCCCGCATACGTGATGAAATCGTCGGATTCCCGTTTGCACCGTTGCAGGCACTGGAATCGAGTGTTGAACAAGGACGACTGCTCAACAAAAATCTGCGACAACGTCTTCAACGTGTCCGCGAAAGTGATTTCTCGTGGGTTCTTGAGAAGGATAAAGTAAGTATAGCGTTCGTGCTCGGCAGGGCCCAGTTGGCGAAGTAGGAGTCGCACCTTTCATGCATCGCCCTGGGCTGTCAGATAGACAGAGAACAAGTCATCGTATCGCTTGTACCAGGAATCAAAGGTGATATGTGCCTGCGAGTCATAAGGGAATTCAGTCATGCTGCCGGCAATGTGATCGACGGATTGTGAACATCCAGCGGAGCTCTATCGGCCCAGGGATGAGTTGGATAGCTTAACGGTAAGGGCCTCCATTAGCTACAACTGCTGCTGCAACATCTGCTTCAAGTCAGCGTACTCGTCAGCCATCGTAAGTTAGAAACTGCGTTTCCAAATTGTTATGACCCGGCCCGGTACTTAAATGACGTACGAAGCGTATGCTTTATCGACGGAACCCAACCCCAACGTGCTAGAGTAAGACAACATGATCAGCTAGTGAAAGTGTATTCCAAGCAAAAGTGATATGAAAAGCTGCATGCATTTATAGCCTCCCGTCCAGCTTAGCAATATTCTGTGCAATCAGCTTCAAGAGAAAGATAGATAAGAGCTGAGCAGACATGGATCGATCAGATCTGACGAGAGCTCTGTGGCCACAGTCAATGCGGTATATAGTCGAGCATCGTTCGTGGCATTCAGCGTGAGAAACGTGCGTGCAGGTGCATTTCTGTGAAGTTTCTTCAATACCTAAAAAGTAACTGTAAGAAACTGTGTGGCCTTTCGCAGCTAAACCGAAAAGCCACATTCATAAAACACGCAACCAACTTACAAACCAGCTTAAAAGCTAAACTGAAGGTAAACGTTTTACGGAAATCGACAAAAAGTACAGTAATTGAGGCTAAATGTCCTACAACTTATTGAATAGAACTAGGTTTTTTCCAAATAATATTACTATTGAAAGTTATTGTCTAACATCTGTTGGTGTTTGGGCTGAATCTCGCTATAAGTAGTTTAGAGTGGCCTGCAAACCGGGCTTGCTTTCAAGCATTTTCTTCAGTGATATTGAGCTGTATGCGGTACTTGCCTGACTTATAATGCATATGTAACTTCAAAAATATCATAAAAAATAGTTCAAGAGATTTTCCTCGTTCCTCTTCCTGCTTACCATGTATAAGTACATTCTCCAAATGTGACTATTCGTTTACCTGTTAAAACATAAATTCCATGAAATTTCACAATTCCGTGCAAGTACTCTGTGGTCAGCTTTACTCCAATACATACAAGAGCATTTTACCAGCACCTTGTTAAGAACCACTGGATTATTCAATATTTACAAAAAATAAACATCATTGTTATATACCATTAGTGTTTTACTCAATGATTAAAACTCTCAGCATTCTTTCAGTCAGTTCATTCAAGCATTTTGGGTGGTCGGGAAGCAAGTCATGTCTATTATTCATATTAAACTTGATCTAGGTCAGCAAATTCTATTCCACTTGGGTATTTATATTCTTAATTACAACCAGTGTATTTGATTCTATGGTGCAATGATAACGATATTTTGCAACAAACACAAAGTCCGGACTTGTCGTGAGGCTAGCGTTTATTCAGATAATGATTCCAAATATACCAGCAGTTTCCAGTGGGGTATGCCTTGAAGATTGACTTAATACATACTGTGTGTCTGTTGATTTCGGCAATGTATACTATGTGACCCACAGCAAACAGGGGCTGTGACATGCGCGTGAAGTCCCCTTCACATATAAAAACCCTCTCTCATGAAAAAGTCAGGCCGACCGGAGGCGAGGTTGGAGGCAGCTCAACTAAAGAAAGATTGAGGGAGTGTTGAGGAAGAGAGAGAAATTTTTTAGCTGGGCTCTTGCAATGTTGCCGGAGAGGCAACCTACACCATGCTGTCTCCGCGCCGAACGAAGTAAGATAAAGGTGAGGCACCAGTGCTTGAGGAGTAGTAAGGAAAGTCAGATTAGGGATATGTGGCCTGCAGACCGGTTTTAGAGTAAGTTGTTAGTAATCAATATTCACGAATTTCCTTTTAATATATCGATCATCTTTTTTCATGTCAGCGTGCGCAAGGATAAATCGAAATATCGAAAAAGATACCAAACACATTAAAACTAATTTTAGGGTCATTAAGTTACAAAATTCTGGCTCATTATAGAAAGATTTGGTACCATTTTTTGCATGAATTTTTTTATTTTTATCAAAAATTTGGTTTTCATGTTGAATATAAATTATTTACTTATCCTCCTCTTTAATTATTGTTTCATTGGACATTGAGAAAACCACCGGCAACACCTGCCCTTTGAACAAAAACAGCCTTTGACCAATAAACGCAGAGGAATTTTTCAAAAGCTTTCGCTCACGCCAGAGAAAAAAAAATAAGTTGACAGGCAGTTCTCACGACAAAAAATTACAACTTCAAGCTGACCGTCTTTTGTTTTAATGTAATATTGCAGACAGAGTACTAGCTTCTCTTTTTGTCCCTAGCCTTTGCAAAATATACTCGAAAAATTATCAATTTAAGCGATTTTAACTTTTAAGTGACTCAAAACTTTCCCCAAATTCATTCACTGACTGTTAATATACATTTTATACAAATGCCTAGGAAATGAAGGTATTACCTTAAGCAACCGTATTCCTTTACGATTTAGACCCATGATCGACGCTCCTCTCAAATCTTCCAAAATACCTCAGCATTTCTCAGCCACTTGCTTCTGAACACCGTTCTAATTAGAGTTACTGTGCTCTTTCGTAGTGTCCGTTTGAAACAGGCGAGACAAATTATGGAAAGACGTCCATTCTCACAGCTTGCCATACACAGCTTATACCAATGAAGACATGTAAAGTCAGGACCGCAGCAAAACAATCCACAGTGGATAGAAGACTGTTGTAAACTTTGTGCCAATTTCTCATGAGGCGGAATGCCCACCATCGTATCAGGGCCAGTGCAAGCATTCTTAGCTAGGAGAGGCCAATGCCTGACCCAACAGATGAGACGAAGTTAACTACCAAATGTTTAACGAATTTTATCGTGTGCTTGTGATGTACGATGTAGCATATGAATTCGATTCTGTAACAAGAAAATAGTCAACATACTTTACGGTAACCGTCAAACAATGAATGAATGCCAAATGGCTGAAAGGGATTTCTGCTGAAACCGCTTTGAGGTCATGCTACATGTGCAGACACAGCTCAAATCAGTCAAACTACCAAACCCCTCCCATGCGAGTGTGCTCATCAAAAATTTCCAATTTCGCTATTTTAAATAACAATCAGGGCAGCAATAGCCATTATTTGAAAGTTTCTTCAATTATCTATGGTAAAGCTTTTTAGCTGGTCAATCAATATCCGACAATTGATCTTGGTTTTAATAGTATTAATGCCATCAAATTTAACTGATCTACCGTGCACGATAACATTGGGATTTCGCGCCACATAACTCCTCTAAACAAGTTAAAAGATGAAAAAATGCAATAGCAAAGCCATCACTCCGCATCCATGCCTTTTTTATTCCATCGAAGTAAGGTGGGTTTTTAATTACCAGTACGTTCAGTTAATGCGTGCTCATATTAATATCCTCTAAGAAAAACTAGATTCATGATGTCATTAAGAATGCTAGTGAAGTGTCAAGGGTTGCAGCTAAAGATAGTCTTTTTGAATATAAGTATCGTTTATCCTTTTTGCTACACATAAAATACTTAGGTTAGGCATTCGGAACAGCTACCGCCAAGGCAAGTTCAATATTTTCATAAAACTTTAAGTAAAATTGACAACTGTGCTTCAATTAAAGATTCTTATTGGGTATTTCAGGTCAGGCCCAATGGATAATTCTTAATATGACAGTGAACTTTGTAAGAAGACGCTGAAAAATTAAGTGGAAAACGTGACCAAATGCGGCCGAATTTCATACTAGCAAACAGTTGGTTCATCATGTACAGTTTTTGTGAGCATATTCAATTGCTATTTAAGAAGAAAATTGGTTGTCTTGGCGGCTACACTGCCCGCGTTGGGACAACCGACACTGCCTAGAAGGGAGTGCTGTGTTCCAATGGTCTTCTGTGCATCTGCGCTGAGCACCATCTTCAGCTGACCGGCACCTCATTCGGCCTTTCGAAGCGAAAGAAAACATTGATGTACATTTGTCGCTGCGCTGGCAGCTGCTAGACTATGGTATCGTTCAAAGGTGATGTCGACAGGAAATACTAGTGACAAAAGTGATTTGTGACGCCACTGGTTGGACGTACCACAGCCTCGTTATCTACAAGATGAGGCTCCAACGTCGACTTCGAGGGAGGCGTCCAGTAAGCCTTAATGCCATCGTGGAGAGACGGAAGGCCTTTAAGGCCATGACCCTCGATGTCCTCGGATGCGCTCGACATCATCTCCAGGAGTGGTTTGGTGACAACGACGCCGATATCAACAACCTACTCGCTGAGCAGAATAGGCATGGACAGGCGGACCAATGCCAACAAAACAGCCTTCTTCAGATGACGTCACCTTGTGCAGCAGCGGTTTTAGGCGATACACAGCGCCTGGATAGCTCACAAGGCCGAGGAAATTCAAGGGTACGCGGACCGCAAGGAAAAGAATAACTTCTTAGAACCCACCAGGGCCATCTACGGTAAGGGAACCTCGTCGCGGCTCAGCACCTTTTGAGCAAAATTTCTGACGATGTAATCACAAATTCTGAAGCGCTGAGGCGAGCACTTCCGAAGTTTCCTCAACCACTTTTCAGGAATCTCCGACGCCGACAAAACCTCCTCCCTCAAGACAAAAATTCTAAGTAACCTGTATCTCCAGCATTCTCTCATAGAAACCATCCAAGCCATGCAACCAACCTACATTGGGGAATCAAGGGGATCCGACGCGATGCCGGACGAAGTCTAAAAACGTGGCGGTTACCGACGTATGTGGCGCCAATATCAGGTTCCTCAGGATTTCAAGGACGCAACCGTTATCGATCTCTACAAGCGGAAATTGAACCAGTATATTTGTGATAGCCACAGAGACATCTCACTGCCCAACATATTCGGAAAGATGTTTGCCGGCGTTCTTCCTTATTGTCTTACCAGACACCTAAAATCGGGTATCCTTCAGGAAATCCAATTTGGCTTCCGAAAACACCGTGGAACAACCGACAAAATCGTCACTGCTAGCCAGCTGCAAGTTGAGTACCAGAAGAGGCAAACATACCTTTACACTATATTCGTTGATCAGACGAAAGTTTTTAACGTATCAAATCTCAATAGACTGTGGAAAATCATGCAGGAATTCGGCTGTTGTGAGGGATCTGCTGAAATTGTAACAGCTCCACGATGGGATGACGATGCACGTCATCGAAAATGGGGCACTCTTTGAAGCAATCGTAGTGGCCAATGGAGTTAAGCGGGGCTATGTGTTTACTCCCATCATCTTTGGTCTCATGTTCTTTGCCGTGCTAATGGACGCCTATCGTGATAAACGGGATGGTACTGCAGGAATGCCAGGTGTCTTCTCAAAATCTGGCGTTTGTGGGCCGCAAAGCACCTATCCATGACTACTGTTCATGAACTATGGTTACTCACCACAGGTCACGGCATATAGAATAAAACACTCGCTGAATCAATGCCAACGCCAGCCAAGTCGTAACTGTGAACATCTTCACTTACCCAGGAAGCACACTCACATACATCAGTTCGACCGTCATAGTTCAACGATGTCCACGGTATGCTCCACAGAAGGGTGGTATAGGAATGGTGACTTGCGCGTGGATTAGTTTTAAGTGATATTAGCCTTGCGCTGCAGCTACCGCACTCTCTCATCCCTCCCACCTGAGCCCACTTTTCAAGACAGGCTCAAGAAGACCGGAGATGGGAGAGGGCGTAGGTGGCTGGCGCGGCCGGGATCCCTAGGCCCTAGCCACTCCTAGGCGTATCACCATACCCTCATGTTCGGCATTTGTTATGCTATTTCAACCCGAATAACGCCTGCCATGCTCTGATGTGGCCCCCGTGTTGGTCCAATGCATCTACAACAGGTCCCGTTAAGGGTCGACAAAGAGGTTGCTATTCGAATTCACAAAGCTAATCAGCCTTTGGCAGGTTGCGGGACTCCATTTTGAATCACCCCTGCCTTCAAATGAACACCAACTTGAAGATATACAGGTGGTCAACTTGACGGTACGTCTGTGTGGAAAGGAGACCTGCATCCTCTACTCCAGCCAACCCAGGAGAATAAATCCCCTCCATATCGGCCTTCTCTGCAGAATATAGAATCTGAGATGGCTGAACAGGATCCCAAACACGAACGTTGTGGATCAGACCGGAACCCTCAACATTCACGCCATTCTGAAGCACCTGCGATAGACCTGTCACTTAGTGAGTATGGACGCCACCTGGTTACGCAAACGAATATTTTACGGGCATTGCGCTACGGGTGCTCGCTGACAGGGAGGACAAACATGACGCTACAAGGGCATCATGAGGCATATCTAAAACGATTGGTCCTTAATCCGGAGACTTTGCCCGAACCTCACCCAGAACCCATTGACCTGGAGAAGAGAAGTGGTGCCTGGAGCAACAATTTATAAAGCAAATTGAATAAGCACTGCCAAAGCCCAAGCACTGCCAAAGTCCAAGCACTGCCAAAGCCCAAATCACAAGCGACTCTGATCCGAAACGCCAACATGCGCACGTGGCTAACAAACATTCTGTGTTTGAAATGGTCTGGTTGGTCATCTAAAGACATAATGCAGCAACTCCTGGGAAAACTAAAATTCTCCTTTTACCTAACCATTCTCGAAACCCCCACCTCAACCTCCGTGGTGTTCGCGACGACGGGCAGGCCTATCCCCAGTGATCACATTCTCGATGCCCCGCTGCTCTCAGTAACCGATGCTATCCTTCCTCTCACGATCCCCACGTCGACCATAGCGACGGTAATAAATAACTGCACTTCCCCACATGCACCACCATTGGGACGACTTCCACCCACCCGTCAACCATCAACGTCATAACCACCGCACCTACCACCAGAAATTGGAGCTTCGATCTCAGCCTGTCCTTATTCCGATCCATGATGTATGACTTGCATCGGCATGTACGGCCACTCGAGAATCCATCCCAGTCTGCTCGGTGCACCAACATACACCCAGCTCACCTTTCTGCACTGTCCATGCACATTCATATCCCGCAAGTGCCTACTCAGCCACATGCAGTAGAACACCGCTGGCTATTACACATCACCGCTGCTCTTCTCATCAAGAGCTACATCAGACATGACTGCGTCCAAAATCACACAAAGCATGCTCACAAAGGAAACATCCCACGTGAGTGAAAATTATGTTCCGTGGCTCATTTTCTTATGTCTCCTCCGCTGCGTGTGTGATGATAGCACCTGACTTTCATGGTGCACTCAAAAAGTTGACTGGGAAGGTTGCCAGCCGACAATCGAACACAGACCTCACAGTCGGTCATTTGTGCTTGGATGGATTGACCGAATGGTAATTTGACTATCAGGCTGCAATGGTTCCTTCATAACGTGGCTTCCTAATTTCACACGCCTTTCATCTGAAATCCTGGTTCTTGGGTTTGGTGGGCCAGCTCTTGTGTGTGGCACGGTCAAACGAGGGATGTCAGCCTCTGCACAGAAAACAACTGATCATTTAGGACAGTGTTCGGGGCCCGAAGAAGTGATAGAGAGTGAAATCACGGGTGTAGCGCATTTCCACAACTATAAACAACCTGACGTGGGTGAAGCTACTATGGTGCGCTAAGAGCCATGGCTTGGAAGGTTGCCAACTGGTGGGATAACTCGGGCCACGTGATTAGTACATTGTGTTTTTGTGCTAAGTGGCCGACTAACGGACTGAGCGTCGGGTTGTGATGACTCCTTCTTAATGTGACCTCTATAGGGCTCTCAAAACCGCGGGATCCAAGCCAGGTTTGGTGGTACGCTTAGAGGTGGTTCCAGCCGCACCAACTACCTGCGCTCTCTCCCCGCCTACGGTTTTCTTGACTTGCTCAGGACACCGGGCCCAGGTTGGGAGGAAGCGAGAGGGCAACAACGCGAGTCTACTATCACTATATTTTAATTCACGCTCAAGTCAACGTCCCTGCCCCACCTTGCTTTGGGGCACACGGTTGACCTCGTCTAAATCCACGTTCGAACGGTTTTATGTCTGCGTTAACCTTTAGTCTTGTGTTTCCGGCTACATCGATTAAGTGGCACGTCGGCCTTAGAAGATATTCACCGGAGACTTGCTTTCGTGACTGAGTTTACTGAAATCGGATACTATCCTTTTTGGAATGACAGGTTAAAAAGATGACAGTAGAAAAGTCAGCTACTCTGGCACCACTTGAACGAGTGAAATTAGTCATAAAACACACGTGTTCCCTATTTCACGATCCCATCAAATCGGCCTGAAAATCCAGGCCCAATTTTGTTCCGCTCATAATCCGCTCTGCTTAGGAGTACTTAGCCAATATGTGAGCCTAGACGTGTGCACTTCTTGATTCATTCTACGCTTTATGTTTTTTGAATATCCTGTTGTACTCCTAGCTGCGTAAATGAGTCAATGAACTCTTCAAGAAATCCGTTAATCGTAAATGTTATACATGGATTTCCTATAAATTTATAACTCGTCATATTTTCTTTAACTCAGCACCACTTCCAATCAAAAATATATAAAAGGGCATGCAAATTCTTTGGAACCCATATGAAGACCAGTTAGACAAAACAACTCGGTTTGCAAAAAAAGTGATTTTTTTACAACCTGCTTAACCTAAAATTATATTCAGTTTCAACAGAGTAAATTTATACATTCATCTGTTTGTTTAATATAAGTGCTAGAGGTTTATTATTGGCTGTAAAATGACAAATTGTTTCATTTCGGAAGGCCATTAAACGTCTCCCCACTACCTCGATTGCAGAGAACTCGAAAATACAAGTTAATTGAACTTACTAAAGTAATGCACGATATTTTATTTATTTACTCACCGGTATGAATTTAATGCAAGCCAATAGAGCAGGATTTATTAAACACAACAAATTGAGTGACACTTCCTCAGCTGCAGCCTGACGCTGCATAAGAAAAACAACGAATGAGAGAATGCAGGAAATTTGAATTCGTATAGAAAAATAGATGGAAAAAAGCAAGGTCAGTGGTTTAGTGCCAAAAGGCTAATTAATAAAGTTAGTTAATTAAAAATTATGAGACGGATAAGTGGCAGAAGGACAAAGTAAATGGAAATGTGTAAATCTAGGAGCTAGAAGATACCACGGAATATTTATGCTGACCACGTGCTCACACTGCTTATACAGGTCCGTGGTAAACCGCCGAATATAAGCCGCTTCCAGGTAGCGCAATGTACGGGTTGTTCGTACCCCAAAAAGTACTCGAAATGGCGTTTTAGGGTCAATGGATTGATAGTATCAAGCAGGTGTTTATTAACGGAAGAACGTGCAAATTTGTTTTCCTACACTTGTGGAGGCAAGTACATCGAGTGAACGCATTACTTTAGTTCCTTAATGTTTAAGCAACACAAACATTCTGGTCCGATTACTGGCCGTACGACATTCGTTATTAACTGGTAACTGTTATAGTAGAGACTACACGCCGCTAATATCGAATTAGAATTTTATTCTGAGCCAAAATATGTGCTGATGTAACATCCTGCGCAAAATATGTTGGATGCGTTAGTGATTATAGCATATGAAGATCAGTGCGTCGAAAATATAACAATGCTACATTATTTGAGCTTGTACTGAAATTTCCTACGCCAGTAACAAGACGAGCAGAGAATTGATTGAGGCCTGGTCTACGAATGAGTACTCAATCAATTGATGTATCGTTTTGGCTTCGGCGTACAGAGCCCTGCGCAGCCACCTTCAGACTAACGTCAGTGACCATTGATTGGTTTGCACTCACTATAAGTGTCACCATTTGTGTTGCTGCCGCTCTCTTAGGATGCACTCCTGCACAAATTTGACAGCTCAAAATAGTAAACAGATTATTCCGGTGCTCGATCAGATTTCTCCTTGTATTAAAATCGTACAGCCGTACATAGTAACTTTTTCTAGATGTCACTTTTTTCAGGCTGCTAAAGCTTACGCCTTGGATAATCTGTAATCCAAAAATTTTCACCTTCATTCATGGTTGTTCGCATAGCGCATAATTATTGGTCACTATATTAATAAAGCGAATGCGAGTTCCAAAACCGGAGCTTCTGACTGATAAAATCACATCAGCCCATTCTTGCAAGGCTATATTTTATTTCATTGTTGTCTCATAAAAGTGACCTCAGAAAGTCAACTCATGTTCTCCCGCCTCTTTTAAAAGAATAAGATTATAATAATGTTGTTTCGGCATAATGATCTTCTATTTCCATTTTTTATTTCTTCGAGTAAATACTATTTGTGGCCCATCCCATAAACTGTGTCTTAATTCACGAATCACCCATTTAGTTGTCGCAAACAAGCTCAAATATATCGAGACCAAATCCAAATTACAGCTGCATGGCTTCAAAACACAGGAAATATTAAAATTAACATTACTTTGTTTGGAAACAACAAATATTTCCAAAATCGAAAATACCGAAGACACAAAATATTGTGTCATATGAGTAAATTTAAATCTTACAGGCATGTACAGCGCGTCTATGCAAACAACTGAACAATTTTAGCTAACTCAGCGCAAAAGCATTCGCAAATTTTAGTTTTTCATATATTTGGGGAAAATATCCTCCAAAAGGTCTGTATCCAACATATTTAAGCAGGGAATGTTCGAAAACTGTTCCACGAGTGAGCGCTGCATTTTTTCGATTTGTATTATACAAGGCGCTGTTGATTAAAGCGAAAGGGATTTTGATCGAGTTTACTGGCAAAGAAATGACAGAAGTAATTTCCAAGGGTTGTTTACTTGTTAGGGCTGCGATCATGCCTGATCTAGCCGGCCTCGATTATGTTACGAATTGTGCCCCCCCCCCACGCGTGAAGATCCGCGGCAGCAGACCAAGGACAGTTCAATCCATTCTCTTCGTCCACGACAGACGCCAAATACCGAAGGTCCAAGAACAACTGCCATGTCATGACGAACTGTGTTGAGCCAGGTTTTGAGCTGACCCCCTCTTCAACACCTCCAATTGGGTAGTTGGGCCGGTTCAAGGGCAGTTACACTGAACTGATAAGGTAGGCAACGAAGAACGTGCTTGCATGGCTTGGGATATCCTTGCGATGTTTTTGCAGCTTCTACGGACTGTCTCATTTGAGACGAAGTCTGTGTACTTTACTCGGAGGATGGTCCTTAAGCAGTGGTGGTCAGATGCCTCCAGTTTTCACTAATGTGTGTAGCCCAGCATTCACAGCCATAGAGTAGGACAGGCCGGACAGACGCAAGGTATATGCGAATCTTTGGGGTGATAGAAATATTGCGTCGTGTCCACAGGCACTTTATAAGGCTTAAAAAACCCGACGAGCAGCATCGATTCGGGAGACAATGTCATCCTTTCTCTGTCCATTCGGCAGAAAACTCCTCCCAAGTTATTTGAAACTGTCTACCTCTTCAATTTGAAAGCCATCAACCTCAAGAAGTGCCTTCTCCTGGGTAGGGATGTAACTTGAAAAGCTTTGGTCTTCCCCACGTTTATGGACAAGCCGACCGATTTAGCGATCTCATTCACCCGTGAGAAGATAGACTGAAGATCACCAAAGCTTGTAGCTAGTAAGGCGATATCGTCTGCGTCATCGAGCTCGGCCAGCTGGCATCCGGGTGCAAGCTTAACGCCGCCCTTTTCATGCAGGGCTTTCCCAAGAACCCAATCGATAGCGTAGTTAAACAATATGGGCGACAAAATACAACCTTGTTGAACGCCAGAACGAATACCGAATGATTGTGAAAGATTGTTATGAACAAACTCGCGCAGGGGTTGAGCTGTAATAGGCCATGACCATGGCGATGATTTTCGATGGTAGACCATCTCGTGCCTTTATCCGCCATTTGGATTTACGATGAATGGAATTGAACGCGGCAGCGAAGTCGGCAGAGAGAATGGCTGTCGGTTTCCGGTACCTATGGCGGAATTCAAGGATGTGCCATAGTTTGGATATTTGGTCCGCATATCCACGCCCAGCACGGAATCCGTCCTTGAGTTGCGCACAGCCTAGAATCACCTGAGCAGGATAATAGCGAAGATTGTAGCAGCAAAGTCAATAAGCTTTAAGCCACGGTAGTTTTCGCATCTCGTTTTGTCTCCCTTCTTGTGGACAGGCACAAGGATACCCGAGCCCCACTAATCAGGAACAACCTCATCTGTCCACGCTTGTGCAATCTCTTCATGGAGCCAGGGCGCCACTGCTTCGACACAAGATTGAAGATGTCAGAGGGTATACCGTCCTCTCCAGGTGCCTTGTTTTTGCGCAACCTTCTTATGGCATCAGTGACTTCTCCTTCAGACGGGGGGTTGCATGACACTGCATGGGCAGGAAAGGGAGGAGACTCCGTTGCAAGTGGTAAGGGGATGCTGGGCTCGGTAGCAAAATTGAAAAGGTTCTCGAAGTGCTCATGGTAGCGCTCGACCATAGCTGGGTATTTAGCAATAAAGCTGCCATTCCCGTTACGAACAGTGTCGCTCAGTATAGAGGGCCTACCACTAAATTGGCGGATCATTTGTTTGAGTTTTCGAGTGTCACCTACGTTTGAGGTCTGCTCCATTGAGACGCTTTTTCAGCCCGATATTTCTTCCGGTCTTCCCAAGCCGATTTTGCCATCATCTTGCGGAGTTGGCGGAGGGAAACATCGTTGTTGGACCTAACTCGAGCAGAACAGGCAGACAACTGCAGGGTTCTTCCGCTGATCCAATCACTGCGGCGTTGCTGAGTATATCCAAGAATTTTCTCAGCTGCCCCATCGACTAATGCCTTCAGTGCTGACCACTCACTACTGCCATCTACGTCTGTTAGGGTAGTAAAACAGGACGGGATTTCTTTGTCCAGGACCTTGGCAGTGCCGGGTTGCCGGATTTTGGTGACATCGAGGCATCTAGCACATAACATTTTGGGTGCGGATGATAGTTGCACTTTCAAGCATGTACGGGCGAGAACATGGTCAGACCCATAGGCATTACCAGTCTTGGCACCACACATCGTGCTGCTATCATGAACCAAGCTGCGGAACCGTGAAATGACTAGGATGTAGTCGTTTTGACTGGCCATATGATCGTCATTTGAATGCCAGGTCAGCGGGCGTTTGTTCTGGTGCTGGAAGCCCATGTTCGTGACAAACAGTTGGTTCGGGTTAGCAAAGTTTAACAGTCACCATTTTCACATTGAGAACCAAGCCAAAAACGGCCAATAAGATGACTGTTAGTGGATTCATCACGTTTACTCCGGTCATTCCAGTCCCCAGCAACAATTAACAGATCGCGGCGTCGGAGTCTTTCAACTAACGTTTGCAGTTGCGAGAATAACATCTCTTTGTTGCGCTGTTCGGCAGCGGAAGTTGGTGCGTACACGGGATGATAGAGTTGTTTTTGAAGTGACCTTTCAGTCGCAAATAAGCCATCCGTTCGTTGACTGGTTCCCAAGCAAGCCATTCACAGTTCACTTGTTGTGAGAGGGCACTCGCCACACCATGTTTACCAGAAAAGTCACGAGGGCCACTGTGATACAGGGTGAAGTTTGAGTTGGCTTCCGGGAAATTTATTTCCAGAGAGCCTGAGCCAGGTATTCGGACTTCTGGCAGGCAGCACACATCTACCTTGTACTGATAGAGACTGAACGCTGTCAGACTTTGGGTAGCACTACCCAGGAATGTTCCCACATTCTGGCATCCAATAGCAAGGGTCCGATTCCGACTGAGTAGTCCAGCTCGCATACTATTCGCCTGCATCACTGGACTAGGGTTGCGAAGCACGTCGGTTCCCGCGGACTCCGTAGCATAGATCGTCGTACTTTATTCGGGCATATTTCCATGAAGTGTCTTGGGGATCGTGAGTACGGGTGGGCCCCAACAGCCGCTCCTCTAGTGCTTTGGCGCAAGAACCTACTCGCAAGACAGCGGGGGCGAGCGAACTTATTTAATGCTGGTTCACACTCACATGTCACAGTGCCGTCATCGGGCTTTGCGGCTTTTTCATAAGGTTTTTGGCGGGCCGAACCTCAGTCCGCCGCACCCTGGTAGCACTGTCGCTGCTGGTCCGCGACTGCTTATTCGCCAGACCCGAGAATTTGCTTATTTCGCAGATAACCTTCACTGAAGGTCATTCCATATCCGCCACCTGTGGACGCGCCGGGTTGCCAGTAGCTAGGATAATGGGTAACCCACCTTCCCGGGTTGTGAACGGGAATATTAATTATGCTAAAGTGGCGCTCACCAATCAAGTTACGGGACATGCATTAGCTGACCACGCCTGCAACCAGCATAGAAAAGTACAAGAGAAAAGTCGCACGAATATGCTCATGGTTGCCGCGTTGATTCTTCCGTAGGCCATTTTTCTGTTCGCTTATTGCCCGAATAACAATAAAAAACACTATTCTCAGAGCTTACCCGACGATACTCTAATATCTCTTGTCTCATGGTATCAAAGGGTGTATTTTTGATTATGGCGTGAGTTTATATACTTCACGTTGAATACGCAATGTTAACACTTCTGTACTAAATAATCGGCCCTTGATATCTTTAACTAAAATAGATCATCGCATACCATATTCCAAATGCTAGTCACACTAAACATATGGAGGTGAAGTGTACTTGTAATATTCATACGCACACAATTTATTATGAATTGCAATAATGAAACTCCAGCGACCGACAAAACCGTTGCTCAAATCTTTCGTAATGCTCTACTTTTCGACATAATAATTAGGCCTCATTTTCTTGTAGGAGATTTATTTCAATCCCGAGTTTCCACATTATTGTCCTTTTTTTCACTCAATGCATTTTATTACTCATTAACCACCCTGGATCGTGCTTTTCGGTGTTTTAAAAACGTGATTTAGTTGATATGGCTATCCTGTATGGTTGAAAGGACACCGGTCCGATGAAGAAGCTGCCGTAGTGGCGCTAATCGTCATCTTGGTAAAATGATGCGTCTGTATTCAACCTAGTTTTGCTTCTGATTGTCGAGTGATATTACCGGACATTAACTTAATTCGCATGTCAGTGACCTTTTGAAAATCGACGTTTCTTGTTTGTTCCTATGCAAGCATTTTACTTTTCACATGTGAATTAATCACTAAGTAATCTTAATATTCCACAAGCAGCTATCAAAAGCTATTTCTGCTTTGCTGAATAGAATCATATATTGATAAGTTTTGTTTCGCGTTCCTAGTTCGTAATTTAGTGTATCATTTATATTGATACAGATACTTCATGCCATCTGTATTTTCGTGTTCAACGAGGTTTCCTACAAGATCAAAAGGTGGCTGACTGACCTTGAGAATAATCGCTTTGACGAGGATTACAGCAAAGCACTTTTGGTCAAATTGATTTTGGTAAGAATTTGCTGGATATTTGATTATCCTGCTTGCCGATGAACATGAGTTTTTAACAGGAAAACTCGAATAATACTATATGTGCATTTACGGATCATAGTTGGTCTTAGTTGGTTGGTCAACTTAGTGTCATATCTTTTTGAAACAGCACCTTAACAATCTCAAGGCACATAATCTACATCTATGTATGCACAGAAGACATATTAAAATTGATATTACGTTGTTTGGAAACAACAAATATTTCCAAAATCGAAAATCCCGAAGACACAAAATATTGTGTCCTCTGAGTAAATTTAAATCTTACGGGCATGTGCAGCGCGTCCATGCAAACAACTGAACAATTGTAGCTAACTCAGTGTAAAAGCATTCGCAAATTTAATTTTTCATACATTTGGGGAAAATATCCTCCAAAACGTCAGTACCCAACACATTTAAACACGGAATGTTTGATTGAATGTTCCAAAACTGTTCCACGAGTGGTCAATGTATTTTTTCGATTTGTTTTATACAAGGTGCGGTTGATTGAAGTGAAAGGGATATTGATTTATTTTATTGGCAAAGAAGTAACATTAATAGTTAACATAAATGTGCCTACTGATAGGCTATTAAGTAACTAATAAATATGAATAAAAATATAAAAAGCAATCGTTTTCATACAATGCTCGGTGTAGTAAGAGAGCCCTTCTTCAGTGAAATTCTTTGAGTGTTTGGTGAAGTTGGGCTTCGTTGAACTTCCCAGTGTATTTTAATTGATAGTGAATATTTTGCAGTGTCTGGTGTTTTAGTCGAACTCTTGAAACCATTGTTAAGGTAATTTGAATTCCCTAAAACCTTCAAATTAAGTTATTTCATAGAAGCCTTTACCCAATCACCATAACAGATGTCCCATTTCATGAACTTTTGACCGAAACTCCGAAATTTCTTTCGGATTTGAACAAACTACTTAAGTAGGGTCCTCATATTACTTAGCGTGCTGACTTATGTCAAGATATTTCAATCACACCATTCTGCTGTCTTTTGCACGAGCTCCTTTCTGACCGCTTGAAAAATATGGATACTTGAGTAGTATGCTTTTTCATTGCTTTTCACTGCACTTGCAAGTTTATATATATTAAATGGAATACATGCACAAACATAATCCTTCTTGTACTCGTTTGGTTGCGAAGTACGACTGCTATTTCGGTTTTTAAAAAAAACTAATTTGCTGATGAATTTTGAATTTTACCTACCATTATACTAAAATTCAAGGTTTCAAAACTACATTTGTAAACATTCTGTCTTAGGAAACTCACACATTTCTCTACACTATTTGGGAGAGTTCACGTAATTCTAATGAAATCTTGTAATGGCTGTATATTATGTTGTATACCTTCTAGAGAACAGACGCTTTATGCATGGATGACGTCACTATTGAAGTTCAAATAAACAAGGAAGGGGAAAGAGCAGTAAGCTGATCGAAATATGCCAACCAAGGTACATATAACAACATTTCAATGTGACTAGGGAGCACAAAAATGGCTGCTCGATCTCAAAAGCGCATTTTTTTCTCAAAGAGGAGCAATGCGTTATGGCATCGGTTGACAGCCTTCCAGTGCACTACCTCTAACGTTTATTCGACTCTATTTCAACTTTGTAAAATGGGGATTTGAGTGCAGCATCCACTTCCTTATCCTAGTTTCCATCAACTGCGAATTTTTAGCGGTAGCAGAGCAGGCTAGAGGTAGATTTGGACTCAATGACTGACGTGGTAAGCCACGCCATCTCTACACCCACCCTGCTCAACGTACGCATGGACCAGGTTTCATAAACTGAAGTTCGGCACGTGTGAAAGTTCCCATGAGGTCCATGTGGGGTTGCTATTGCCACCTAATTCCCATATCTATGGTGAGATCGAGTTATCCGGTAGGTTGGCCGCTTTTGTAGGTGCGATTTTCGTAGTATCGTATCAGCTTAACGGTGCGTCGTAAGATTTTTAAGGCTGAACCTTGTTGACCTGCTAATGAACAGGTGCGATCCTTCATATTTCCCGCCCACGCAAAGGACATAGAAAACGGATGTGACATCAACGTTGGCTTATGCAGAGATTGAGATTTCGCGATAAGCCCGTGGCATAATTGAGCATTGCTAGTGGTTTTGACTCATAATGTTGTTAGGTGACCGTCCAGCTGCCGATTATATGTACATGCATAGGAATAAATTTTACTGTAAATACCGAAATGTTATAATCTCTCAGGACTCTTTTCTGTCATCATGAAAACGCTAGGGCCATATATCAGCTACGCTAAAAGCTTGGCTAACGATATCCCTCTGGTTGAACCACAGTAACCTATGCGCGTTTTGTTGTGCATCTTCTTTTCTGATTTTGCTCATCCCTTAAATTTATTTATGAAAAATTGGGATGGCTGGTGGGTACTGCTCCCATATACCCAAAATGTCTATATAACTGGCCTTCTAATATATGCACCACTTTAACTGCATCAACTTCACGTGATGTTTAAGAAAGCGAATATCTGCTCCTTTTAGTTTTTTTAAATATTTAATTATCACGGCAATTCACTACTGGCGTAGATATCACAGAATTCCTTTATGAAACTTATGGGAGTGCCCAGTTAAGTTTGCTCATAAGCTTTCATTTAGTTCATGGATAACTTTCCAAGTATAATGTAAATGAAGAAAACGTATGCTGTGTAGCTCACTGACGACAGGATCCTAGTAAATATATACCGTCGCATTTAAACTCAGGATGCAGTGGCAATAAAATGATTTTTCCCAGCAAGTCTACGAAGTGAAACCGATCACGGTCAACTTAAATGGTTTCTCAAGTCACCGAGTGTCCCAACAGTCTCCCACCTTGAGGAATGGTTTTAAAGTCCCAAGGCTTTGCAACCAAAGTTACATGCATCCATAGTAAGCCCCATATCGTACTTTCAGACTATATATCAAAAAATACAAGCACTGTTTTCATCCTCCATGCGAATCCAGCAAACTATAATTATTGAGTTGATTTTTTCATGCTGGGAAGTATAAAATGAGATTGCTAAAAATTAATTGCAGTTAACATAAATAAGCATAGTTGTTTTAAGCTAACTAACAAGAACTGTTTGTGTTTTCCAATCCACTAGAAAACACCTTGCAACGTAGGAAGTGCTCACAAGCATTGCTCCGATAGCTAAACCGATACACAAACCTTAGGAGTGATAAAGGGATTATTTTCATTTTCATTCTTACACCCTGAGTGACCAAAGCATAATAATTCAGTTTGTCGCCAGGCCATATGCTCAAAACCTCCGAAGACGGGCATTGTTGCCTGCCAAAAAAGGAAAGCAACACAGGATTCGTTATTAATTTTCATGTTTTTTTTCATGCGAATCTTCTTGACTGCTTGGTGACCGTAACTTTGCCGTAAGTAATCAGTCTTTCGTACATCATGGCAAGGAACTAGATAAGGTAAGTTAGTAACATCAACTCTGCTAATAATGCTAATAGACTAAAACAAGCAGAGTATATTGCAAATCAAGGAAGTATTAACACATCATAATATTGTTTGCCTTGCGCTAACCACGAAAGATATGGGAGTTAGAGATGAAGACTGATATTTTTTGGAGTTTGATAAGAGTTAATTTAGATTAAGGGTTAATGCTCGGATTAATCTTATGTGTACATTTGAGATGTTATTTCAGAAAACGGCAAGGATGAGATTTAGAACACAGCAATAGGTAACCTCTCAGTAATTTTGTGCACAGACCACTGTTTTGCGAGAGTTCCCATTCACATGTCTTACCGAATTATTAGTAGTCTTTCCGGTGTGTTCTTTCCATTGGTCGTAGTTTAATACTTAGCCAGCTGGCATGTTGTAGCGTTGTGCAAGCTGTGGTAGTCCTGCTCAAAATGAAATTCAGCCATCCAAACACTACTGACTGAGATGCTCTGGCCAGAGAAGCCTTTGTTTAAAAGCATATTTAAGTCATCTTACTGGGAACCTACTCATCCACTCCTTTTGCGTACTTAGCACTGTTTTTTTAAAATTTGACTTAACTGTGACGTTGTTTTTTAAAAGGTTTATACAAAGCAAGGAGACCTGCGTGGATGTTCTGATCTGAACCCGAGAACTTACCAATATTACTTGAAGATTTGCGTGATTGTTATTCAAAGTACAGCAGAATGCTGAAAATCGGAAGCCGCAGGCACGCCAATGGATGTTATTCATATCCGTCTATCGGGAGTTGAATATTTTGCTGTTCTTTATTTTGATTAATATTAACAGGAAACGGTTTGATGAAATGGCCCATGTGTACAACGTTGATGAGATAGCAAGACAAAATAAAGAGGTTAATCTTCAGCAGTTAGTTGGAATGTTAGAGTCTCTACTAATGCAGACTATTACATAAAAATACTCGTAAGAATATTACAGAAAATATGTTTTGATAACGTACTCACATATGCTAAAAATATACAAGTCAAAAGTACTCTGTATATGCATTTCCGAAAATCTCATGGTATAACGCGATCTTTGAAACGTTATACAAGGTTATTTTTGTAAGTGCCTGGCAGGAGATGGAAAAAGGAACGACCTGCAGTGCATGTGGCTTTGAGTAAAATATCAGGAAAATTGAGGCTAGCAGTTAAGCTTAGAACTATGTTTACTTTTAGGGAAGTGATAAGAAGAATTGTTATAGTTTTTAATATTTTAGCTATATTTTAATGATAAGGATATGAAAATATATAACCTTATTAAATCTTAATGCAAAGCCCCGTTTATTACGGGGCTGCCTTTCCATGTGTATGGCCTCATTGTGTGACATGTACATTATTAAGAATCAACGTTTATTACAACCATGCAATATTTACCGTAAAACCACTGGTGGAGAGTTTGAAGGTTATTCTGCTTACGTCTCTGGTTTTTAAATAGTCCCATATGAAAAAGAAATATAGATATATAAATAGTCATCCTGCCAGAGTTTTCCAACTGGCTGCCGTGTTGCATAGGTTTGAAGTCCATATTATTAATTCAGGAATTGATCTAACCGTAAAACAGACAATCTGCCCTCTGGTATTTTCCCTGCAGTAAGCATACAAGCTGCTTTTGATAGTCCATTAGGAAAGTATATTGACAGCGTGGAGACGATATCAGTGAGTTGCTTCGGACGTACCGTATGTCCTCATTATAAATGACTTCCCTAATTATTTCAAGCCTACAATTTGAACAATGGAAACGGTGATGAACGCAACTCGCTTAATAGAGTCAACAAACATAAGGGTTATCAACCCGAGAAAAAATTGTTTTATTGAAATAAGACGGAGTCAAAACATACCATAGAAGATTTTTAATAATGAATTTAACGAACATAATTGAACCTCCTTTGTCGCCTATCTGTCAGGGAGTTTGACGCCGAAGCCTTATTTTTATCAGAGAACGATTTCGAAGGGTCTGTTACAAAACCTATTTTATCTCTTTAACCAAACTATAAATCAATATTCGTTAAATTAGAAGCATACATTTTATCTATTAAGAAATCAATTTCGGTCACCGAAACGTTCCCACAATTTCGCATGCATCCCTGGTGATAAAAAATTTCAACCAATCTGAACAAAAAACCAAAGGCTGTATATAAGTGGAGAAATTTGATTCAAAATCAAGAGCGTGGTTATGACACAAATAGGTGAACGATAAATCAGTATGTATTGATCGACCGAGCTAGTACAGCGATTTCAAGATTGACAAAACTATTAAGTTAAATTATATTGAAATGTGTAAGATACGTAAATAAGAACCGCGCACGGACATACGGGTGGCAGTGCGTCAACTGCCAGAAATAGCAACTAAGATCGAGTAATATCTCTAAAAGTACCCATAAATTTAACCTCAATCATAAACTTTAACTCAAAACAAGAGCCATCATTAACACTAAAACTAAAAGTAAAGCGAACTTCTCCTTATCGTAACCTTAGTCATACCAATAACAAAAGACCTTATTTCCCTTTAAAGTGGTTCAAGGTGCAGGAGATAGAAGAAGGATTAAATTATCGTGTCATTCTAAAAGTTTTCGCAACTTATGATATTACCACTTGCCTATTAATCTCAGTTACTAAGTAAAATAGGAGAATTTCAAAATTAATGCTTCGTATTAACCATTTTGTGGCTGCTAGCAGATCCATATTGAACCTCAAGGCACAAAAGGATAGGTATGTCCAGTTGTGCCATCGGAGGGCACCCCTTTATCATTACAAAAATCAATAAACAGGAAGCTACGAACAGAGTAGGTGAACTTATTAAACATCATTAATTATTGAAAAGCTTAACGTGTATGGAATTTTGGCAAACAATCGAAATTAAGTATTCATTTCTGGAAACGATCGCGTCAACGCTTCATACTGCAAGCAACCTTAGTCAATAAACTTAACTTCACCTGTATTGTTATCTTTGCATACGGTAGAAGTGGGCAGAGGAGGCAATGATAAATATTTCCTGCAGTGCTACCATATTTTCAGGTTCAACGTTTTATAAATCTTGCTGAATATGACGTCTAGGTGGCTGACCTCTCCAAATAAACCAGCAATATCCAGTAGGGTTGCCTTGAGTTTTTAATTACTAGTGACAGTTCAACCGCCGATTTAGACAAAGTCTGCCATGTTTCTCACGGCATACGGAGGAACTTGGATTTGCATGTACGTTAGTTGATGGAGATAGTAAACTTACGGTGCATCTTCCGCATTCATTTTTCCTTCTCACACCTCAACCGACTCTCAAGTCATTGTCAGGACGACCAGAGGCGGAATCGAGGGTACTGGCTGAGAAAGCTAAACAGCACCCCCTAAGAGTGACACACCCGACAATGTCCTCGTACAGAGGACCTTGTTTTGAAATAAGGATGGGACTATTCGGATCTTAAATGGGTGTGAGTTCCATGGCAGTTCGACCGTCGATTTCGACGAGGTCCACCGTATGCTACACACCAGGTGGTGCAGGGACGGTGACTTGCGCGTGAATTAGTTTTAAGTGATTGTAGCCTTGCGCTGCAGCTACCGCACTCTCTCCTCCTCCCCCACCTGAACCTGGTGTCAAAACAGAGTCAAGAAGACCGGAGATGGGAGAGGGCGCAGGTGGCTGGCGCGACCGGAGCCGCCCCTGGGCGTGCCACCACACCTGGCTCGGATCCCACGGAGTGGGAGTGCCATAAAGGCCACATTAAGAAGGAGCCATTGCAACCTGATTCTCAGTCCGCCAGTCAGCCGCTCCACACAAAACACACATTGGGCTGACCACGCGGTCCTAGTTATCCCCTCAGTTGGCAACCTTCCAAGCCACGGCTTTTAGCGCACCGTGATAGTTTCAAGCGCGTCAGATTGTTTATAGTGAGGAAAATACACTGAGCTCTTGACCTCACTCTCTCCCCACCCCCACAATCAGACCACTATCCGAGCCGGTCAGTTGTCTGATGCGGAAGCGGGCGCAGCTGCTGGTGACCTCGTCTACGTGTACTACGTATACGACCTGGCCCCCAAAACACAAGCACAAGGATTTCACACAACAGGGGGTTGAACGGCTTACATCTCACATGTGTGAGATAGCCAGAGGTCACGTTAAGAAGGAGCCATCGCAGCCTGACTCTCAGACCCCCAGTCAGCCGCTCCACACAACACACATTGGACTAACTGCGAGATCTGAGTGTAATTGTCAGTTGGCAACCTTCCAACCGCGGCGGTCAACGGTACCGCACACTCTTCTCCTCCACCCCTGAGCCCGGTCTCATAACACAGTCAAGAAGACCGGAGATGAGAGAGGGCGCAGGTGGCTGGTTCGGCCGGAGCCGCCCCTGGGCGTACCACCACACCTGGCTTGGATCCCACGGAGTGGGAGTGCCATAAAGACCACATTAGGAAGGAGCCATTTCAGCCTGAATCTCAGTCCACCAGTCAGCCACTCCACACAAAACACACATTGGGCTGACCACGCGGTCCGAGTTAGCCCGTCAGTTGGCAACCTTCCAAGCCACGGCTTTTAGCGCGCCGTGATAGTTTTAAGCGCGTCAGATTGTTTATAGTGAGGAACATGCGCTGAGCTGTCGACCTCACTCTCTCCCCAACCCCCACCATCAGACTTTGTCCGAGCCGGTCAGTTGCCTGATGTGGGAGTGGGCGCATTGGCTGACGGATCGGCGTACCCGTCTTCACGCGCCACAGCACGGCCTGCCCCCCCTAACGCACACACCAGGATTCACAAACTCAGGGGATATAGAGCAGCCATCGCCGTCTGACTCCCAGTTCACTGGTCAGCCACTCGACACACACAGCACATACACTGAGCCGACGGCGTGGTCTGGTGGAAGCGTCAGATTGGCAGACTTCCCATTCATGGTTTCTAGGACACCGTGATATACTCAGGTACATGGTGATTATGAGGGTGTTGGAGCGGAGGGTGTGCATGGTGTTTCGGTGTTGTCGGCATTGTGGTGTATTCCGCTGTCATGGTTACCTACCGACTGTACCGCGTACATACAATAATAAACTGGTCAGGGACATACTTTAGCTGAAGCTCGCCTGGGTTCGTTTACCAGTCGAAGAGGCGACCGGGGTCTAGCAAACACACTAAACAGCATCCGTTGATGAAAGCTCACCGATCGTTAGCGGAACTCACTCGACCCGTTCTGCCTCTCCCCCTCGAGCTCCGCCAGCAGCAGCACAGTGGCGGGTTCGAGCGTCGGTTGGTGCACCGCCTGGGGTGGGCGCGTTTGACTGGCAACGGCTGAAAAGCCTGAACTGGCTATTCCAGACTCCCTAGTCTTTGTCGGCATTGTTAATCTACCTACATTACAGAGTTTCGTAATAAGTCAGAGGATATTTAGGCCCAAAGTGAACGCTGTCCCGTGCAGGTAAGCTCCCACTTCCTGGGCGCCGTGGTGACACATCGACTTGTCTTTCAAACTACTGTGCTTAAGGATCCAATGTCTGTTCAGGTCGTATGTTACTTTGGAGACCGGGAAAAGACGAATATTTACAAAGTTTTAGAAAGGATTCAAACTTCCCCAGCGTACTTCTTGTACGCGTTTAATGATGCATCTTATTCCAAACGGTAGCGACAAGGGTGGACTAAGTAAACTAAATTTCTCAGGAGAAATTTACTTGATTCTGATAAAGTACTTCGAAAATAGGGCCTAATTTTGGAACCATACTTCATGAAATCTTTGGAAGAGGCTTGTACTACGAAGGGTAGAAGAGCAGCGACAGAGGAGACTAACATCGACTAAGTCCGATATTAAAGTGAAGGTGACAAACTATTAAATTTTGCATGTTAAACAACTGAATTGGATCAAAAAAGGAAACTTGACTGGAGGGGTTTTAGTTTTAATGACGCGAAAAAAGGAACTTACTTTACGGTCCAGGTAGTGCCCATCACATTGCCCATCCTCGTCAGACGAAAACTGTGTGGTGGATGAAATTTCATTGTTATCCTTAAGGATGACAGATTGTGAACTGTTCGCGTTCGAATTAGCGCAATGCGCTGAGCGGTTAGGGAGCATTTTAAAGTTGTCGTCATTCTCGTCACCTGATTCCTCACTCGATTCAGCAATTGAAGCGCGTCGCAGTTGTACAATTGAGTACCATAGAGGGCACATGAATAACACATTGCATACTGAATCTCAGTCTACCAGTCAGCCATTCTACACAAATACGTAGTGGGTCGACAGGTTATCTCGTCAGTTGGCAAGTTTCCATGTCACTGCTTGTAGTGCACCGTGATCTAGTTAAACGCTTCAGAGTTGTTACATTGAGGAATGCGCTATAGTGCAGTGGGGTTCCAGTTTTCAGAGTTGACCTCATTTCCTCTATCCTCCCCCGCAAACCAGTCGATTGTCCTGGCTGGTCTTTTGGCTGATGCTTTTATTGGCCGCAAAAAAATGACGCCTTAACACACCATACTAAAATACAGGGCCTGAGGTGGTCTGAAGTCTCATAGGTCTGTGTGTCATAGAGACTACATGGAGATTGAGTCAAAGTACACGCTTACCACTTGTACGAGCTATGCCAATTTCGTAACTGCGGAGGACGATGTGGACGAGAGGCTTGCGTGTGGAGAATGGGCTGAGGAATGATGTTGTGTTGGTTTAAATGAGGGTAGTTTATCGCAGGTTTACATAGACGCATATTTGCCCGATTAGGCCTATGAGGCGAAGAAATATAATCGATAATACGAGTAGTTATAAGAGGGCGATGGGTTTATGTTGGTTCAACTGGCACTCGCTTGCATATTTAACGCTACTTACTATTGTATGTACTCGCAGGTAGAGACATGCAAATACTTTTGGGCATTGGTCTAAAACAACAAAATATAATTCCAGGATTGGTACGCAAATGCATCAGCAGCAGTTCGGCACGTATATAAATGTTTTCATAAGTTTTCATAAGTTAAATTGTGATCACAGAGTTGACATAAAAATCATCGATATGCAGCTCGAGGAAGGCCTAGATTCTGAGAGTAGGCACATCTATAGTGATAGTCTGATCCGTTCAGGCAAACTTCAGCATTCTTGCATTAAGTTTGCCTAAGTCGACGTGCTGGGTTTTCGATCTTTATCTGCGTTCGAAATACAGCCTAATTATTAAAATAGTCTCTTCATGCACAAACATAAGAATAATTAATGTTTTGAAGTGGCCACATAATTTATTTCTTGTGACTGAGAGCAATTGGCGGATATATATGATCTATTGGGAATATGCGAGATTTTGCAGATTTACCATTTAGGTTAGTCGTTCACTTAAGCTCACGTAGTCATATAAAGGCCGGTAGAACAAAAGCAAGTCAGTAAGTGTTCTGTTAAATATAATTAGTAAAGGCTTTTCTCTCATTTGAGACTGTAAAAAGCTTTTATGCGAAGATTAACGTAATGAGCGTGTGCACCATGAAAGCAACTAGAGAACCAGTTAAATTTGAACAAAAGCACAAAGTAATGATTAATAACTGGAACTCAAAATAACTGACGTGTTTTAGGTTAAAAAAAATAAGCTCATTACTTTCGACTGCTTCTGACAATAAGAATACCAGGACCAAAATATTGAACACAATATTCGTTACAGACGAAACTGCGATTGAATTATTCTTTAGTTAATAACAATGTGCACTATCAATGGATACATTTTTTTATTTTAATAACCAAAGTTATATATTTATTTTTACATTCCTACATAAGATTTTCACCTTAAAACGAGCTTTACAGTACAACACAATAAAAACAAAACAGTTTTAAATATTTTTTCACAGGCGTTTAACGCGTAAATCCACCAACGTGTGTCCATTCCCACCAGCCAATCTGTTGTGTTTAGCAGAGTTCACTACTGCTCCGTCAAGAAATTGACGAATGGGCAGTAGGATTTTTAATTATTTTATCGCGAAAATAAAAATATAAAAAAGACCCTCAGAATGCTCAATAGGCCAAATAGCTCTCACGATATCGGTTTTGGAAAATAACGAACTCCGTAGCCTCCAATATTTACGTTGAATAAGTAACTTGTGTTATATGCGACACTTCCTATTTAGCATTCCCTGATTTATTTCCTCTCGGGCAGATATTCATATAAGACTTCTCACAATATTACGCTCACTCAAAATAACAAAGCACATACTTGAGCATTTGAAAATTTGGTAAATTCAAAACCCCTTTCATCTTGTCCCAAGGCTTGACAGTTAGAAACTATTTGCAGCATCAATATTGGAAGTTAGGATTTACATTGCAAGGTAACCTCTTAAGCAAGGTGGATATTTACCGGTTTATCAGAACAATAAACGATGTCTGCCGGGCGAACTAATGAAATTCTTCTTTTCTTTATTTACACCCAGCCTGTGATTGCATTAATTGGACTAACTGGTAAGCTTTAACAGTGTAAACCTCAAAGAAAATTTCAAATCTGAGTTCATTTTACTGATAAAGATCTCAAACAAAAGCAACCAAACTCAAGGACATGGCAGATGAGAAATCCAAAACGCGGCCTATTGCACGCGATGGAAACCTGAAATCTAACAATGCATTTTACACCTCAGCTTTGAATAGCTCAAAAATCTCCGTACGAGCTACCTGATTGATTTATGATTTCTAATTGGTCTTAAATATTACGTTAGCGAAACTACGGTGTATGAATTTGATTCCTTCCAAATAAGATATTTTGACGTTGCGAATTTCCGCTTTGCGGATAACAATGATGATGAGTAGCCCTGTCGGCAAATATTCAAGTTTATCCTATCTCATAAACATTTATGTTCCTTATTTCCTAAAAAATAATGCTTCTTCCGTCAAATGTCATGCTATTGTCTTTTTGGAAATACAAATCTGAAATAATAAAAATTCTAATTATATGAAATTCCAGAAATCAAACCTGAAATGATGGCTAAAATTGTGAATGTCTCGGCTGTGCAGCTGATGGGATTAGAGAATATTTAGCCAAAATCGTATCGTTACGCCTAAATAAATTATGCACATTTGACCTGGAACCCGGAGCCAAAATATCGTCTCTATAACTTAGGCTATTTTGCGTTTAATGTTTGCAGACTTTTCTAGTTTGTTTGTGTGATAGGACTCAGACGAGGTAAAAAACTTCTTTGGCGGCGGTGATGCAGCAGTTTAAATAAAACATAATCAAAAAATATAGGTTTTTACATTTTACTCTTGTCTACTTCCATGATATTAAATGTGCGTTCAAGTAAACTTCATTCAGCAAGATCAGAATGAAGTCAGTGAGTTTGAACAAGTGTTTTTTTTCTCGAGGTAATTTATTTGTCGTCGCCTCGTTTCATTCGGTGTCAAAGGAGACGGCGTGCATTTTATACATGCGGTGCCTTGCCATTTTTGACTGCCTCTCTGTACTCACATTTCAAAGCAACTTCTACTTACTTTTGGTATCGAAAATGTACCTTTTCACTACTGGTTGCTCAAACAGTCCAATTGGCGTCTTATTTTCAAAGCCAGGCGTATGTCAGGTAAAAACGATTTTTCCTGTCACACTTTGCCATAATCGTCAATATGGATGCCTTCATACTTGAAGCAAACAATAGGCATTTTTGAATCCTTATTGCTTCGATATGTCCTTGAAAACAGAGATACTGTTACATTACATTCAAAAATTCCGAGTTAATGAAAATTTTGAAAGATATTACTGTCTAATGCATAATTCTTAAGGAATGAGCCAACTTAATAGTTCTATAAACACAGGTAGTAGCGCACAATCGTAATTTAATATCATAAAAAGAACAATTTGAATTATGAAGTCTTTTAAAAGACATTGCTAAGGAGTGATTTGCGATATCAATGAAAACAGCAACATCATGACTGCCTTACAAAATCAGATAGCTGGTAAAGTTGAAAGACCCGGCTTATTAAGCTAAAAAATGAATTGTTCATCTTAGCACACTGGTAACTTTGTGGAAATGCGAATGCTTCGAATATCCAATGCAGTACGAGAAATTGAGACCTAAAATAAGCTTGAAATGGTCAACGTGACTGTACTTCAGAATAAATTAGTTGACTGCCAGCTATCTTTTGAATTGTCCCTATTTTCATTATCTACCATCATTAACTGTTTTTATTCAGTTCACGACTCACTTTTGAGTCCGAAGCATTTCTTATAAAATTAACGTTTATTTGTTAGACGGTTGATTTTCCGTCTCGGAATTGCATTCATAGTTCTTCTTTGATTATATGCCATAGGGCTTAAAAGAATTCTAACGGAGACTTTCTCCACAAACCATCCTTCACAGTAAAAGCTGGTCAAATTGTGCACATATTTAACCACCAGATAGTTTTCGTTTTATGGCACCTGGTGGTATTTTAACCAGATGTCTTTTGATTTTAACTTTTGCATATTTGTGTGTCGTTATCTCCAACAGTCATGCTTTATACAAAAGACTGTCAGTTACGTAAGTATTTGCGTTAAATGCCTCTCAGTTTGCCAAATAGTATTGACTTTACCGTATGTGCGTTATCTTACCGTTTAATTTGTTGACTTCTGCATTACAGACAATGTTCTTCCTGTCTTTTACGTCACTCACACTCTCTACCTGGACGGTGGTCGCCTTTACGGTAGAGCGCCTTATATCAGTAGTTTGGCCACTTTGGCATGTCAAGTATTTTACACTCTGTCGATCACGGATGAACATCTGCGTTACCGTCTTCTTTTCCATCGTCATCAACTTGCCCTGGTTCTTCACATTTGAAGTGCAGCCTCTGCCAGGAACAACGAGTGAATGTGTCTGTCGAACCAATAATCTGTTGCCTTTCAATCAAATGGGCGAGGTTCTATTCATATCTGTTCTACCTGCGCTGATCATCTGCTGCAGCAATATAATTATTTTGAAGAAATTAAAAGCCCGTGTTCAAGTGGGCGAGTCAGGACACAATCTTTCTATTCAACGAAGAAACTCCATCTCTGCAACAAAGCAGCTATTCGCTGTATCTTGTTGTTTTGTTGCTCTTACTCTACCTGCTGCCATCATTAATATTCTTCAAACTTTCAACCATTTCTTTGGCCATTGGAAATCAGGCTTTCTAGAAGATTCCTACTATTTGGCCTGTTATCTTTACACAATTAATTTTGGCAGTAATCTTTTCATATACTGCTTGTTTCGAAAGAAATTTAGGGAGGACGCACTGAAACTATTAAATTGTCATAACAAGGTGGGCTCAAGAGCCAGGTAAGATAATGTGAACATCAGCTGATCCTCAGCCCAACAAATTCACTTGTTACATAAAGAGGCTGATTACTACAGTGTAGCTTACCCAGTAATTCGAATAAGAAAATGTCCATATCCAATATGCAAAATGTTATTCTTAGGTAGAAAATCAAAAATATGAGTGATTTGTTGCGTTTTGTGCTAATGAATAAAGTTTTTGTTTCTGAAAAGCACTTGATATTGTTGCACAAATTTCCTGCAAAGTTTCTTTGGCAAAGAAAACCACAAATTTATACGTATACCTTTCAAAATTGTGCTTTTTTCGCAGCAATTACGAATCGCCCGCCACATATATAAACAGCGCAAATTTTAACCCACTCATTAGAAATATACCGTAGAACAGGTAGAAAACTAACTATGAGCGCAACATCTCGAGGGAAAGGCTTTAGGGAAATCGACTCAAAGTACAAAAATGGAGACTTTATAGCCTACAACATATTTAATATAACGAGATATTTCCCAAATGGTACTCTTATTGAAAGTTATCATCCAAGATATTTTGTGGTTTGGGCCAAATTTCGTTACGTGGCTTAGAGTGGCCTGTATAGCTGGCATGCGGTCAACCATAGTTTTCAGTATTATTAGAGCTTGTTTCGGTATTTAATTGACGTACATTTCTTCCGTATCTTCAATAATATCACCAAAAATATCGTCAAGAATCCTTCAAGAAACATTTTTCAAATGTGGTTTATCTTCTAATTTTTATAAATAAAAATTCTTCAAATTTGGTTAATCTTCTAATTTCTAAAAATAAAATTCTGCAACCTTCGAAATTACAGAGCTTATAATCTATGGTTATATTTTACACCAATCATTTAAACATGCAATTGAATACATAATTCAAATATTCTTAAGATATGCAAGCTTGTTCAAGGTATAGCTCAGCTTTACGCCAATCCATACCAGAGGATTTTACCGGCAGCTTACTATGAATCACTGGATTATTCAAAAATAACAACAAATAAAAGTTATTCCTACATCATATCATTTTTTCGTCAACTGCTAAAACCTTCACATTCTTTCAACAAGTTTATTCAAGCCTTTTGGCTAATCAGGAAGCAAGTAACGTCTATAATGCTTATTTAAACTGTTCTAAGCCTGTAAAAGTACTCAACTTGGTTAGTGTTATTCTTCCTTACAATCGTTAGGAGTGGTCCTACGGTGCATTGTTAACGATATCTGGCAACTAGCACAAAGTCTGAATTTAAACGTTTCGAAAACTTGTCGAGAGGATGCAGTTTATTTAGATGACGATTCCAAATAAACCAGCATTTTCCAGTGAGGTCTGCATTGACGTTTGCGTTAATAGTGAACGTTCGAATGCCAATTTCAACAATATTAACCATGTGACCCACAGCACACACAGGGGCCGTGAATTGTGCGCCAATTCCTCCTTCACATACCAAAACCCACTCTCAAGGCACAGTCAAGACGATCGGAGGCAAGTTTGGACGCACTGGCTGGCAAAGCTCAATGGTAAGGATAAGAATGTCACACACAACATGATGCTTGAACAGTGGACGTGGTTTGCATAAATGAATGGGCTCTTCGGATCCCGATATTTCAGAGGGAACATAGATGTCACCCTAAGAAGGAGGCATTTCAACCTGACTCTCTGTCTACCAGTCGTCAAAATCACACAAGCATATATAGCATTGTCTACGAGGTCCCAGTAATTCCGGTACTTGCCCTGGCTTGCAATAACTATAAACTGCTTGTAAAGTCTTGGCAAAAAGACTAGAAATGGGCAATAAATTGCAAATTATGGGCCAATATAAAATTCAAGTCTCTTGTCCATCAGGAATATTTTCGAAATATAAAGTGGAATCACGGGTTCAGCATTCATCTTCGTGACGCAGGTGCCCCAGAAGCCCTGAATTTGACCTTTTTGTCTAGTTTCGGTTAAACAACCAAACTATACAAATATATTTTAAAGCAACGCAACCAATGAGGCCACCGCATTAAATTCTTGTGACTGAAGAATTGGCCAAGATAGTTGAACCATTCAATTAAATTTATTGGCAATACACCCAATTTGGTAAATTGAACATTTAAATTCCTTTTACAGGTAGGTAGATGGATTAATAAGCATATAAATTATAGAAACATTAATAAGGGAGAGTGAAGGAAGAGTAGACTGATTTTGCTTCGTTGGGGCGTGTAATGTGGCCGGAGAGGCAACCTACACTGTACCATCTCCGCACCGAACGAAAAAAGATGAAGGTGAGGTACCCAATGATTGAGGAATAGTATGGAAAGTCAGATGCAGGACCGTTGCCTGCAGACTGGTTGTAGAAAGACTCGTTAGTAAAAAATATCCTGGAGTTTCTTTTAAAAATATAGATTGGTTTGTTTCATGTCACCATGTGCCACTTGTAATCATAAATGTTCAGTAAGGCACACAAACACTAAACATTATTTGGGTTCCCAAAAGTTAAACATTCTGGCTCATTACAGAAAGAATTTGTACCATGTTTTAACCCCAAATAATGCATTCTATTTTTACCAAACTTAATTCATGCGTCCTTCCGTTTATCCGTTTCCAGGGAACGTTTTTGACACTAAACGGCATTTACTGTTGACTGGTGAGTACTGAAACTAATAGTGTGTAGGGTGATTCAATGTGTACTCACCACCCCTTTTTCAGAGACTTGAAAAAACAACATCATTTAACTTATTGAATAAACTCATGATATTTCAAATACTATGATAAATTAACGTTTACTTTCGAAGAAAATTTGCACACCTTACGGTGTTGAAAGAGTAAATAACTCTTTTTTACTTAACCACAACTCTCTATTATGCTGAAATTGCTCGAGTACACAAATTTTAAACTATAAACATAATGACGTTACATCCATGCTTGGTCAAAAATATTTTATTTTTGAAGGAAATTAGTTTGTGTGCTTAAATTAAAATTATTAACTTGTGCTCCACTTTAATTATGGCTTCGTTTGGTCTTAGTAAAACTGTCCATTGAACAAAAGCAGCGGACTATCAAAAAACCTCAGATGAATTTTTTTACAATTATTTGCTCATGCCACAAAAACCAAGTTTAAACGCAGTTTTGAATTTGAATAATTAGAATTTAATTCTGGCCATCTTTCATATTAATTCATTATCGCAGATTTTTAGTACCTCTCTTCGTCCCCAGTCTTTGCATGAAATATTTGACAAATCGCAAATTAAGTGAAATCAACTGCAAAGTGATGCAAACCGTTCCCGAATTCATTCACATACGGTTAATAGAGACTATATGCAGATGCCTCAAAAAGCAAAGTATTGCCTTATGTTAACATATTCCTCTATTGTTCCTTTACGATTAAGACTTATGATAGCGTTCATCCCACACCTTCAAGAAATACTTGGCATTTCTCGGGCAGTTATTCCTGTACACCGTTATAAATAGAGTTATTGTGCTTTTTCGCATTGTTCATGTGAATCAAACGAAAGAAAGTATAAAACTATATTCACTCCCACATCTTGCCATGTACAGCGAATACCATTGAAGGCATTTTAAATCAGAGACCGCAGATAAAAAATTCACTGTAGATACAAGCGTACCCAAAACTTGGAATAAATTTACTTAAGGCATAATGCCAACCACCATAGCCAGATTTGTGCAGGTATCCAACTGTAAGACAGGCCAATTTCTTCCCAGACAGATGAGGTTACTTTAACTACTGAACGTTGGGTGTCTTTTATCTTGTGGTTGTCATGTACTATTTAACTTCTGAATTCATTTCTCTAACAATAAAATAGTCTACGCACTTAACGTTTTACATCCAATTATGAGTGGACACTGAATGTCGCTTAAAAAACAATTTTGGCATATGGAGGTTGAAAGCGATTGCTGGTGAAAATCTTCGATTTGAAGTCCAGCTACATGTGCAAAAATAATATCAACTCAGTCAAACTACATAAACACTCCTACGCTAGTATAGTCATCATAAATTGCGACATTAGCTATATTCAAACGCCAATCAGTGCAGCACTTGGCTTCATTCGAAAGTTCTTTCAATTACCTGCAGTTAGGCTTTTCAGATGGTCAACCAATATCTGAACATTGATCGTGGTTTCAGTCGTATTTATGCCATCAAATTTACCTGAGCTGCCGTGCACGATAAAATTGGGATAACGCGCCACATAAATCCTCTCAACAAGTTAAAAGATGAAAAATGCAATAGCAAAGCGATCATTCCGTATCGATGCCTTTTTTATTCCATCGAAGTAAGGTGGGGTTTTAATTACCAGTGCGCTCAGTAAATGCATGCTCATATCAATATCCTTAAAGAAAAACTAGATTCATGAAGTCATTAAGAATGATACTGAAGTGTCAAAGGAATTCAGCTAAAGATAGTCTTCTTGAATATAAGTATCATTTTTCCTTTTTTCTAAACATCGAAAACTTAGGTCAGGCATTCGGAACAGCGACTGCCCTGTCAAGTTTAATATTTTTGTAAACTTTTAAGTAAAAAATGGATAACTGTGCTTAAATTCAAGATTCTTATTGGGTATTTCAGGTCAGGCTGGATAAATAATTTTTAATACGATAATGAAACTTGTAAGGGGACGTTGAAAAATTAAGTGGAAAACTTGACCAAATGCGGCCAAATTTCATACTAGCAAAGAGTAGGTTCATCATGTACCGTTTTTGTGAGCATATTCAATTGCTATTTAATAAGAAAGTTGGTTGTCTTCAGCGGGTTCATCGCCCGCGTTGGGACAAATGACGCTGTCTAGGAGCTAGTGCAGTGATCCAATGGTCTTCTGCGCATCTGCGCTGAACACCATCTCCAGCTGACCGACACCTTTGGCCTTAGACGCGGAAGAAAACATGGATGCACAGTAAATGCATTCTCTAGTCAATAATACCTAAGCAATAATGCATTCGTAAATAAATTTATCGTTAACCATTTTCACTATACATTATGCATTCTGCATGGGGACCGCTAAGAAACGTCCAAATATTTTCGTAAAAGGTGAAGGAATAGATGGACAACAGAGCTTCAATTCAAGGTTCTTTTTGATTATTTTTTTTCAGGGTTAATTGATAATTTTGAAAACAATTATGAACTTTATAGAGGGCACGCTTTTGTAATAACTAGAAAATGGGACCAGTGTGGTCAAATTACCTACTAGCAAACAATAGGTGAAACATGTACCCTTTTGTGAGCATATTAAATTGTTATTTAAGGAGCGAAACATTGGTTTTCCTTGGCGGATACACCGCCTGCTTCGAGACATAACATGCTGCATTAAAGGAGTGTAGTGTCCCAATGGTCTTTTGCGCACTTGCGTGGAACACCATTTCCTCTTGACCGACACCTTCTGCCTTTCGACGCGAGAGAAGACAATGCGGATGCACCCAGGTCGCTGCGCTGGCAGCTGCTGAACTACGTTCTTGTTCAAAGGTGATATCGACAGAAACTGCTGGTGCCAAAAGTGATCTGTGACGCCAATGGCTGGACGGACCGCAGCCTCGTTATCTATATGATGAGGCTCCAAAATTGATCTTGCGGAAGACCAAAGTTTAAGCGATAACGCCGCCATAGAGACACGATGTTATCACCTGCGTGCGTCTTCCAGTCCACCGCCCTTGATGTCCTCGGACGCGCTCGACGTCACTACAAGGAGTGGTTTGCCTTCAACGATGCCGATATCATCAACCTGCTCGCCGAGCAGAACTAGCATAGACTACCTGACCAACACTAACAAAACGGCCTTCTTCAGAGGCCAAAGCCATGTGCAGCAGCCATAAGGCCTTGATGGCTCGCAAAGCCAAGGAAAGCCAATTGTATGCGGACCAAAAAGAAAAAAATACAGTTTTGGACACCCTCAAGGCCATTGACAGTTCTTTCACTCAGGGAACTTCGTTAAGGCCCAGCAAAGCTTGAAAAACACTTCAATAAGTGAAATCACAAATTTTGAAGAACTGAATTGAGCGCTTCTTAAGTTTCCTCAACCACTTATCGGTGAGCTCAGATGCCGCCAAAGACCGGTTCCCCCAGGTAAAAATCCACGGCCTTCTCTCCTAGAAACCACCCGAGCCATGCATCCAAACTCCAGTGGGCAAGCACCGGGATCAGACGCGATCCCGGTCGAAGTCTAGACGAGTGTTGGCTACTAAAGTATGGTGCGAAAAATATGGTTCCTCAGGATTTGAAGGATGCGATCGTCATCGATTTCTACAAGCGGAAAATTGACATATTCGGGAATATATTTGCCCGGGTTTTTCTCAAACGTCCTAAAAGACACATTAAACAAGGACTGTTCCCGTAAATCCAATTCGGCTTCTGATGACACCATGGAATAACCAACGGGATCTTTACTGCTAGTCAGCTACAAATGGACTGCAAGTAGATGCAAAAATACATTTACAATAGCTTCTTGGATTAGGAATATGTTATAAAAATGGTGGATTTCGATAAACTCTGAAAAACATGCAGAATTTGGCTGTTGCGAGCAATTTGCTCGTATGCTGAGAGTTCCACGGTGGGATGATTACGCGCTTTACCGAAATAGGGCAGTCTCCGAAGCATTCACAGAGACCAACGGAGTTAAACGGGGATGCGTAATTACTCCGATCATTTTCAGGCCCATGTTATTTGCCGTGCGAATGGACACCTACCGTGATAAGCAAGCCGGTACTACAGGACTGCCGGGTATCTTCTCAATAGCTAGTGCTTGCATGCCGCAATGCGTCAATCCATGATAACTGCTCATGAAAGGTGGTTAAAAACCACATGTCACAGAATATGGAATACAATACTCGCTAAATAAAAGCTAAGGTCAGCGAAGTCTTAACTGTGAACAACTTTGCTACCCGGGCTTCAAACTCACGCAGCACAAGAGTCAAATATGAGGTTGCTTATTGAATCACCAAAGCTAGTCAGGATTTTGGTTGGTTGAAAGCTCCCGTGGTGAATGGCCGCTGCCTTCAACTGAACGCCACATTGAAGATGCACAAGGCGGTCACCTTGACGACATGCTCGTCTGGAACGGAGACCTACATTATCTACTGCAGCCAACCCAGGAAAAGGAATGACCTCGATATCGGCTTCCTCTGCAGAATATTGAATCTGAGATGACAGAACAGGATCCCGAACACGAACGCTGTGGAGCAGACCGGAACCCTCAAAATTCACGCCATTCTGAGGCAGCTGTGATTGACTTGTCCCTTATTGAGGATGGACTCCAAGCGGTTACGCAAAAGAACCTTTTACAGGCATTGCACTATGGGTGCTCGATAACAGGTAGGACAATCGTGACGCTACAAGGGCACAATGAGGCATCTCTTAAGCGATTGTTCATTAATCCGGAGACTATGCACAAACCTCGCCCAGAACACATTGACCTGTAGAAGAGCAGTTGGGCCTGGAGCTAAAATCTAGAAAGCAAATTTAATTGTCCCTGCCAAAGCCCAAACAGTGGCCACCCAATCACAACCGACTCCCAATCCACAACGCCCACATCCTAGCACTTCTACCATGCCCACGCCGCTAACAAACATTCTGCGTGTGAACTGATCTGGTCGGTCGCCTAAAGACATAAAACAGCACCACCTGGGAAAAATCAAGCTCTTCATTTACCAAATCCTTTTCGACATCCGCCTCAACCTCCGCGATGTCCAAGAAGATGATTAATCCTACCCCCAGTGATCACATTCCCGATGCCCCGCCACCCTCAATCACGGACATCTTCTTACTTACCACAATCTCTGCGTAGACCATAGCGATAAAATCAACCACAGCACTTCTCCTATTCTCACCACCTTTAAAATTACTTTAGACGACCTAAAAACCATCAAACTCATCACCACCTCACCTGCCACCAGGAATTGGGACTTCGATCCCAACTTGTCCTTATTGCGATCCATTTACCTGTTTGGCCACTCAGGAATCCATCCCAGTGTGATCGGTGCACCAACATACACACACATCAAATTTCCTCACTGTCAATGCACATCCACTTCCCGCATGTGCTTACTCGACCACCTGCAGTAGAGCATCGCTAACTATATCACATCACCACGCCTCTTCTCACCAAAAGCTACATCAGGCATGATCACGCCCAGCAACACATAAAGCATGTTCACAAAAGACAACTGTCACGTGAGTGAAAAGTGCGTTTATTGCGTTTTAGTGCCACAGAAAACAAATGCGAAGCTAGGACAGTGTTTGGGGTCTAAAGAGGGTGATAGAGAGTGAAGTCACGGGCGTAGCGCATTTTGACAACTATAAACAACCTGACGTGTGTCAAGCTACTATGGTGCGCTAAGACCCATGGCTTGGAAGGTTGAAAACTGGCGGGATAACTCGGACAACGCGATTAGCACAGTGTTTTTGTGCGGAGTGGCTGACTAACGGGCTGAGCTTCGGGTTGTGATGACTCCTTCCTTATGTGACCTCTATGGAGCTCTCAAAACCGCGGGATCCAAGCCAGGTTTGGTGGTACGCTTAGAGGTGGTTCCGGCCGAGCTAACCACCTGCGTTCTCTCCTGCCTACGGTTTTCTTGACTTGCTCAGGACACCGGGCCCAGGTTGGGAGGAAGCGAGAGGGTAACAATGCGAGTCTACTATCACTATAATTTATTTCACGCCCAAGTCAACGTCCCTGCCCCACCTTGCTGTGGGGCACACGGTTGAACTCGTCTAAATCGACGTTCAAACGGTTTTATGTCTGCGTTAACCTTTAGTCTTGTGTTTCCGGCTACATCGATTAAGTGGCACGTCGGCCTGAGAAGATATTACCCGGAGACGTGCTTTCGTGACTGAGTTTACTGAAATCGGATACTATCCTTTTTGGAATGACAGGTCAAAAAGACGTCAGTAGAAAAGTCAGCTATTCTGGCACCACTTGAACGAGTGACACTAGACATAAAACACACGTTTTCCCTAATTCATGATCCCATAAAATCTGCCTGAATGTCCAGGCCCAATTTCGTTCCGTTCTTAATCCGCTCTGCTCAGGAGTACTTAGCCAATATGTGAGCCTAGACGTGTGCACTTCTTGATTCATTCTACGCTTCATGTTTTTTGAATATCCTGTTGCATTCCTCGCTGCGTAAATGAGTCAATAAACTCTTCATAAAATCCGTTAATCGTAAATGATATGCATTGATTTCCTATAAATTTATAACTCGTCATATTTCCTTTAATTCGGCACCACTTCCAATAAAAATTATATAAAAGGGCATGCATCTTTTTTGGAACCCATATGAAGTCCAGTTAGACAAAAAAATCTCGGTGTGCAAAATGAGTATTTTTTACCAACTACTAAGTCAGCAAAATATATTTTTTTTCAACAGTGTAAATATTTCCGTTTGTCTGGTTGATTTATTTAAGCGTGAGGGGTACAGAGTAACCTGGGTTTATTGGATTATATTGGGTATATTGGATTCCAAGTCACTAATCGTTTCAATGCGGAAGGTCATTCAACGTCTCTTCACTTCCTCTATTGTAAGGAACTCGAAAATACGATGTTTACCTGGCTTATTCAACTGAAACTAAAGAAATTCCTTACTATTACTCAACCAGTTGCTTCTACATTTCGTTATAATATGGTTTATTATGCTCTTTTGCAGTTCCTGTCTGAAGCAGATGGGCACATTATGGAAAGCTGGCCACTCCCACAGCTGGCCCTAAAAAGCTGAGATCAAATACGGCGTGTTAAGTTAGACCACTGCAGTTGGTGAGAATCTAAAATAAATTGAGAGGGCCAACAGCTCATCAGACAGAGCATCCACCCTCGTATCAGGATGTATACTGCTGTACCAAATTTGGAGATACCAACGGCTTGCTAGACCGATATCGTGCAATTTTGCAGTGTTCAGCTGAAGCAGACGAGGCACTTTCACTGCCTGGCCTAAGCAGCTAGTAAGCCAAGCGAATTTGGAGACCACAGCACAATGGACCACAAAGGATAGGGGCTTAATGCCTGGCCAGTGACTGATGAGATTGATTTCACCACTAGATGTACCGGGTATTTTATTCTCTGGTAGTCGTGTATTAATTAATGTCCGAGTTCATTTTTTCAACAAGAATACGTTTATTTAATAAACAAATGCGTCGTACTATAGATGGATGCAATATTCACTTAAATTAACCGATTTTAGCATTCAAACTCGCCCCTATCGAACTACCAGTAACTCTACCACAACCTTTTGCCTTTTATACGTTGCAATTGTTGCTTTTATCTTAATAAATCATGGACAGCGCTTACTTCTATTGAAGTTATTGCAGTTAACGGCGGTAAGTAATTTATGCTTTCACCTGTAAATGATCTGCTATACAGGATTAAATTGTAAATTGTATTCAGCATTGGTCGATTCAACACATGGAGGATGAAAGGTGCGGATTAAAGCGCTTACTCAATATCAATATCAGTTTAAATTAAGACATTTCCACTGATCACACAAGAACCATATACAGAGTATAGCTTCCATCGTTTTTACGATTTTACCTGAAATTGATTTGCTGTACATTTAAAATTGAAATATTTGATAAGGAAGTGTCCAGTTAACATTCTAAAATATATAACAAAACAATAAAAAATCGACGTTATTCTATTCAAGTGTGCGTAGGTGGATTTTAAATGCCAAATGGATTATTCTCGATTTCGTATAAGTTTGGTATATATATGCAGGAAAAATTTCATTGCATCACGAATAAGACTATTTAAGTCACATAAGTGGAGCAGATTTTAACAGTAAAATCGGATTTATAGACAATTTGCACAGTTTTGTTTTGATATCGTAAGATTATGCGACTTAAAATAATATAAAATATATGTTTCTAAATGTTTCTCTCCTACATCCACCGAAAGAAGCTAAACCACATTAACCAATCTATTCCCTTAGACAGAGTTGGCACCTGCACGCGACAAATGAGATTTTGTTTGCTGTTTTTTGCTTTTTAAGAAATGACAAGGCAGCTTATGTTTCTCTCAAATCCGCAACATGCGGTTTCTTGCAATACCGCCAATGCCATGCTACTGCAAAAATGGGCTTCATTCTCTTAGAGGACTACTAATTTTTTTTTCTAAGGTGATTGTACTTTGGAACCAAGACCGATCAACAAACTTTCGGCCATGCGTTATAGTGGCTCAACTTTCCCATTCGTTAATTTTTATTATAAAATTTACACAGAGGAGCCATAAGAATTCCCCCAGGGCAGAGTCACTTATTGAAACTTTTTATAAGCAAAGTGGGACTTTTTTTGCACCAAGTTGCTCTAAGGAGTGGGCACTTTATCCTCGCTTAGACTTTCTGAAAGAGGTGGGTTTATCATTTAAGAGGAGTGGTACTCAGGAATCAGCTGAAATCTACGGCAAGATAGATTTAGTCTAAGTGGCTTCTAATAGGACCATTGGATCTATTTCAATTTAGCTGCTTGAATGGAAGGCAACAAAGAATTCAACTTCACCTTTCATATATTTATTTGAAAACCTACTTTGTTCTTTTTTCATTGCCAAATTTTAACTTCATACAATAGGAATAATAAAAAAGGGTTTCGGATAGATGAAGCGATTAAATGTCTCTCAATATTGAATATTAAGTTTATGCATCTTACTTATTATAGTACAATATATTATCAAACGTTGAAAACAAAATTCTTGACATTTTGTAAATGGAATTCATGAACATGCTGGCCTGTGATTTATTCCTATATCAGCAGACGGATCGAAAAAAGACTTAGTTTAAACGACTCATAAAATAGAACGACCAAGCAAGCCAAAATTATTTATTTAACATAATCGTTAAAGAACAAGTAAAAGAGATTGCAATGATATGTAGTGAATCGCTTATAATACTTGGAAGGGTATTTCTCGCTGCATGTTGTGGACGTAGGTTTTGAAACCAGAATAATAAATAAAAAATATAAGTTCTTGGAGCAATCTACTTATAACATTGATATTGTTTTCTGAACGGATTTACTGTGGTTGGACTAATGCACTCAGTTTCCATTTATTGAAGTCACACGCCACAGTAATTTACTTCGCTTAATAAAATTAACTTAGACACAAGTGCCATAAAGGTATGTTCAGTAACCATGAACTCACAGAGAGAGGAGAATGGATTGGTCTCGTTTTTTATCATTTATTTTCAACTTTAGGCATTAGCCTTCAGTTTCTGGCTTTAAATGCAAGAAACGCTACAATTAAAACATTTCTTATAATACAAAGGACATTTCACGTGTCATTTGATCGTTGACTTTAAAATAATCTCATAAAAGGCCAAAACCATATACGCCATGCATTGTATGCTGGTTGGAGGGAAATAAATGTTTAATGAAGATTTCTGCAGAAAGTAGCTTCACTTTCGTGGTCATTTTCTGATTACGACATTCATCGATGCTCATTGTGTGGATGACGAAAAATGTCTCCAAGGACATTTTTTTAATATCTTGCGATAAAAGTCCTGTGACAACAAACTAACACAACATTGAAGTGTTTGGTTAGCAGTCAGCAAGAACGTATCCCGTAGCTCAGATTCTGTAGCCCTTTCCTAAAAGACCACGTGGATTCAATTTCTTGCGTGGGTTAACCGTGCTGTTGGTGGGTGCTTTCTAATGAGGCCTAAAATTCCTCTCCAGCTAATTAGGCTTCCATATATGCATCGCTATGACACCTGAAAATACTTTTCTTCATCGCCCCAAACTGTAGACAGTCGATATTTTTTGTCATCATCCTTAATTATAAGACGAATGTTCGACACTGTGCTTTGTCTTAACATGCGCCTCTCATATCCGGTTTAAGTAAAATCACAACTATTTTAGTGAATAGCTGGAAGCTGTCAGTCATGGCGTAAATTAAAATAATCGCAGCCATTAAACTTAGAATCAGAAACTTAAAAGCAAATATGCACTGTGAATGCGGATAAATTAACCTTAAAAAGAGAATACAACTGCAATACGCTTAACCCCCATGCTCACCTTTGCCACAATGAATAACGTAGAAAATTATTATATTTTTCAAAACCTATTTTCCTGGGTATTCAAAGGTGATATTAATCAAGTTTGCCCGCAAAAATAACAAGCACAAACTATCCATTTAATCCTGATCGCGTTCAGCCATGACTCCTGATGCGAAAAGATAGCAAATATAAATGGAACGAAAGATTTATTAGCTAGATGTTTCGGATTCTTACTCGAGTCCTACCTCAGAAACAGAGTAATAAAAAGGGATTTTGAATTTGTGGATTTTGCAGAATTCATAGGATGTAGTTGCTAGGCCATTACATGTCCGTCACAATTGGCGGAACCTGGCCACACATCCAAGTTGGAGGAAGCCAAGGTGCTCACGCGAGGTGACAACCACGTGAACCACAAGCTGCTAGAGTCATGGTTTTCCAGCCCTCAGTCAATCCACAAGCGCATTGACTTGCCCACCCCATATGCGTTCCAGTAACTTTGCCTCGGAAAAGTAGATAGCTACGTTAAGAACGTTAGGATAACCACACTGCGTCTGGTGCCAAATGACCTAAGTGCTCACATGGATGATGAAATCCGACCCTCAGCCATTCGACTGCAGGCCAACATCACACTACGTGTGACCACGGGCAACCAGTGTGCGGACCAATAATTTTGGCAGGCACGATGGCGCACAACAACGGCATGGCAACTGCATACTGGGACATCTGGCTGGTCAGACAATTATCCCATTATACGCAATCACCTACGATACCCTCAGTAGCTGCCAATTTTGATAAGCATGTAGTTGCCTAGTGACTACCTCATATAAATAATCAAAAAACTAGGCAGCCTAATACGCTCATCTGACCCTGTTTCTGATGATGTATTTGAGTGAGAATCCGAAACGTCAGGCTAATCAAGTTTTTTTGCAGTGATCGAGTCCTCTTCGCGACATATCTCCATGTCCTGTCCAGTATATTGTTTTATGATAGTACCCTGACTATACATATGGAGCAAATTTATTGGGAAGCCAATGGATCTGTGTCTGCCTTTGCTTGGATGAATAAACACACGATTGAAAAGGAAACGCAATCGCAGAAACAATAAATTTCTGAGGAGATTACAAGTGTGCAAGTTGTAAACTGAACTATCTACCGGAAAACACAAAGGGAATGCTGGTGAACCCACTGATGTGCCAAATGCCTCCCAGCTCTGTCATGCAGCAGCAAAATATCGAAGAAACACGAGTCTGTGCTTTTAGCTTGTACTGGTGCTACTAGTATGGTGAATACTTTCAAACGAACTTTAATCGCCTGACGGTTCGGATACATGCTCAATCCCATCATCAAAGATGGCCTCCGACACGGGTCAATCATGCATAAGAGTTTCAGTACGTAAAAGGCGCATTCTCTATGATATTGCATACCTGAGACAATTAACGGCTCTCAGTTCATCGAGGATGGTTTACTTTTGGTGCGACCATTGCTCAATGGCTGGCATCGGAATCTTTAATCACCGAAATTTCATCCGGCGTGCAGGATTTCTGTGCGATAATTGCTCGGTTACCTGGCTCATCGACACTTTCGTCGGAAACAGTGGTTGTCTATGCACTCCGCGTATGATTAATTACTTTGTCACAATAAGACTCAGTGCCAAATATGGAGCGAATACGTAATTGCATTTGTTAATATACTGGCTCAAGCTGCTCGCGGCTCAAGCATGTTCAGATTTGAAGATTTAGTTGATTCTCGTCGAATGAGATGTCACTCCAGAGTTGACCTCTTTCCTCCGTACTGCTGCCACCTGTTTTGACATTCTCTTCCAGAGTTGTGTTCCAGTATTTCCGATAAAGTTGATGGCCACTGCCTACTTCAGATTCAATTATCGAATCCAGAAGTTTCCTGCCGTGGTCGTGGGTCATTTGGCCTTATGACCTGATTATTATTAGGTACCTCTGGTGTTTACGTGGCTCCAACCGCAATGGTTTGAGAAGAAATCTGATAGCTTTTAGGCCTTCTTTCGTATGGAAGCGCTCACCAAAGTTTGAAAATGCCCTGATTTCATCTGTCTTTTCGTTCACATATGCAATGCTTCATGAAGTTGCGCGGCTAGCTTTACTCCCTGAACGTATGTAGAAGGTATTGAAGAGCGACAAATTGTCTTCCGGTTCACCACATATCATCTTTACACTCTGATATAGCGCCCTTACGCAACTGCCTTCATGGCTGATCAAGCGGCTGCTGTTATAGTTCAGTATTTTCGTCACATGTTTGCTTTCCTATATCAATTGAATGCATTGTGGTGTAGCCATGTTGGCCGAAGATATCAAAATATAGAGTATTATCCAAATAAGGTTATCACAGAGCGCTGACAACCAGCGATGCATTCGGTAGCTGCCAATTGTGACGGGCATGAAGTGGACTATCTACTTCATCCTCTTACAAGTTCACAACCTGGGCCACCCAATACCCTTATCTCTGATGATGTCTTCGAATGAAAACACGAAACGTCGTGCTAATAAAGCTCCTGTTAAAGTGATCGTATCACCTTCTTCACTGATATTTCCTTGGACACATTTCTTCGTTTCTGTTTGAAAATATTTAATCTCATTGGTCTTTGATGAATACATGTGCAATTTATCAACTTAATAAAATATAAAAGTAAGTGTATGGAAACCAATTAATGAACTGTAATGTACGAGGAACATCTGCAAATGTCCACGACAGCCTTTTTTTGTCCAATCTTCCGAATTAAACTTTATTGGTCGGAGAACAGCTGTGGGTTGCTGCTATTTCTGCGAATGGAGCATTTCTTCTTAGGTGGTGAACTACATGTGAGAGTGCAGTAGCGCAGATGAGTTGACTTTAAACAACAGTGTCAACTATGTCAGATCAAAACTTTGTAACATATGCGGTTGGACAAAATGGCTGGGATTCAGCCACTTACACAGCACTTTATGCACAAGCCGTAAGCAGCATCTCCAACTCCGGTTAAACATTTCTGGTGGAAGCCATCGTTATCTCTTTCCTAATGGATTTATTTGGCATTTCATGCCGTAGGTTTTAAAACAATAAGTTGCGTCTTTTTCTTTGTGGATCTGTTTATCAGGAAATATTTTGGATTTTGCTGGCCTTCAATTCAGTTTTCCTTTTAAAATAAGAACAGGAGAAGTATCATAACAGATATGCTTTCGGTGTGAGGCCATGGGAAGTGTGTTGACAGAGACAACGCGGCTTTATTTACCTTACTAATCTAAAGTGATGAACAAAATGACTAATCACAAAAGAACTTCTGGCGTAGGTTAACACAAGTAATTGAAAATTAATCGCCATATTGCTAAATGACACTTGCTTATAATGATTTTTCGGCTGCACATTTTCTTCACTGGTATCAAATTCGAACTATTTAAACCCTTTTACGCTCTTGAATGTCTTTATTTAGCCATAGTTTTATGCAGGGTTAATATAATCACAAATTATTTTCGCTTTTCATTAAAAACCTATCGAACGATTCGATTACGCCAAAAGGAAAAGACAGTTTATTAATTTCGCTTAAACCCACTTTACGGTTCAGCTTGAGATGGCCACTATGGTCCTAAATAAACACCACATGGACGTCATCTATTAGCAGCTTGGCTGTTTTCATAGTCCTATCAACGGTGGTCGTCCGTTTAATGGCATTAATCGAGGCTCTTCTGGCTCACGAGTGATGAATTTATTATCAAACATTTTGAACGGTCAATTCTGAGAATTATTTTGAGAATGACCCTTCCACAATAAAAACAAATTTAAAGCAAGAAACTGTCGAAAAGCATCGTGTGAATAGGCTCTATTAGCAGATTTTTCTTGATTTTAGGGTGATAATTTTTCCTGAACTCAATTCCTTGCCAACGTGAAAGGCGAACTGGGCAGAAATGCGCATTTAAATTCACTGACCAAGAAACTGCCCATGATGAATCTTCCTATGCCACTTATGTGTTAATGGGGCAAAAACATGTTTGAAAAATATCCATCTTTTGAATGTAGAATGAGACGTGAACCTCTTGTCCTCCACGATGACTCAAGAACAAGCGTTCATTCCCGCAAATGTTACTGATATCGGTGATCCAGTCTGACATGTGGCACTTCTTTTATACGTTTTCTGTCTATTCGGGCTTGCAAGAAAGTTAGGTTGGACGTGGTTTGAGTGGGAAAGCATACTTCTGATAATGGTACTAAAGTCACTTGTTCAGGCGAGTCGAGAATTAACTATGTCGGTTTGATCCCGGATGCCGGTATATATTTCTTAATTAAAATGTGGCACCATAACATTTGACTGTTCAGAGAACATGATCTGATGTTAATCTAAATTACAAAATGTATACAATGTAGGTACCATACATTTTCAAGGTGCATTCCTTGATAATTTATGCAGAATATCATTTCAGAAATAAACGTTCCCACGCGTTCCTGCAAATTATTTTGGTAATTGCGAACAGGCAAGCTACATTTTGGACTTATAATGGAGGAAAACGAGTTCCGTTTATGTAAACTTGGTTATACAGAAGCACCTGCATTCTTGGCAAATGAAGTTGTCTTTCAAGGCCAGTAAGTGACACCGTCGGGAGTACCAGTGTAATGATATATGGTAATCGGGATACCAACGCTCCCGGATCAAGTATATGTACTCAACTCTCAAACGTTTTTCCAGATCCCGCTGATCTTCTAACGCATCGAGCACTCCTATCATTCTTACACCCTTTGAATCACTTCTATAGTAGTTTGAACCTCCTCGTAAGTAGTTCAACCAAAACAGTTTTTGGCCGAATGGAAAACCCATTTCAAAGTCAATCTTAATGTCATTCGTTGGTCCCAGACCGACAGAAACAGTTTCAAAATGTGTGATCTTAATTATAATTATTTAAATCTTTACAAAAACGGTGGTATGTCAAGTTAACCAGATAAAGATGGCAATTTTTGACTCCTATAGGCTACCGTGGAACGTTGTAAACTCATGCCTAGAAGATAGTACTTGCTTTTCAAATATGACTTTTAGCTGTTACAAGTTGATAACGAAGTGTTATCAATGTCAATTATTTGATTCTAAATAGACAAATCTATCATAGGAATTATATCTTACTCCAGAAAAAGGTCAAGGCCAAAAGCCCAGATGCGTGTTACACTGACACATTTGTTGTTTCCAGATGTGGCTGTGAGGAAGTTAGGTCCTCAGCGGGACCCTAGCGTTTCCGATGCGGTTTGTGGTATATTACTTCCAACGAATAACAAAGTTAATAAGTTAAGATATCTTAAAAAGCAGGATATTCAGAAAAGTGTCTGAGTCATTTATATAAAGGCTGAACAACAATGTCAATAAATATTTTATTTGAGGCAATTAATTACTAAACAATAACTATGTATCACACATTCTACAAACATTTAGTAATGCAGGTTATATGAATTTGGTATGTACAGTGCCTTATAGTAGGTTAAGTGATTCGTTGCATGAGAAAATCCAGAATGGGAAGTTTATATTCAGCTTCTTGCTCGAATTTGAATTGAATCCCTGAAATTGTGGAGATGATGGTGCTGTGGTGAGTTTTCATTCGGTACGTCTTAAAGGCAACAAAAATGTCGTCTACATACGATAGCCACAATGTAGGGTCAACCAACATAAGAGTCGTATTCTCGAGTTTGCGTTTTGACTTCGGCGAGGATAAACAGATCTGAGTGACCCCATTGGAGACTTTCAGTTGTTTATAGATTTGTTTGTCGGATGGAAATGTTGGTTCCAAACAAAGGTCTTTGAGTTCAATTATGGCAACTGCGGTAACATTCCTATCGTAGGCCAACGGGAGTGCCCCTGTGTATTCTTGTGCTAAATCTAGCAGTATAGACATAAAGAGGTAAACGGCATCGAATGAGACCATTATCTCATCAGTAGAGATTGTGGTTCCTTTTACTTTCTTTAGAAACTCTGTTGAGTGGTCAACTGAAGATTCAAAATTATTCCTAAGCCACTTGGAAATTTTGTAGTGAGACGTACCGATTAACGATACTATATGTCCCAGCGGGACTTCAGTATTATGGACTTTGAGCAATACAGTAAATAAGTAGCTGGTTCGGTGTACTGCAAAAGCGCGAAGTCCAAGCCACTGCCGATGGCCTAAAAATTGTGGAACTTCATAAAAAGCAACCCTGTTACTTCATTTTCGTCTTATGAGAAAAGTGTGGTGTTGAACGCGAATTTTTCCTTCAGTAGGTAGCAGTCGCTCGGTTTCGCTCCAATTCACAAAGCGAGGTTGCTGTTCATTTTTAACTTCTGGCAGCCTTGGCCTATGTTACAAATTATTTGAAGTTCATCTGTATTTCCAATTTGTTCATTGCACTTTGCAAGCGGAGGATTTGCGTTTAGTCTGCGAGGTGCCAAGTTGTGTCGTTGTCTGCCATTTTTGTCAGGGCTCACCGAAATAGGTGCAATTTCTAGCATTTCAACGCATTAAGCAGACAGCTAGGCTGATTGCGGTAAAAGGAACTGTGTTCATGGTTTGCATCAAAGAGGGAAGAATTTTGGACTAACACTGATTCAGTATTATTACATTAACTAGCTAAAAATGGTCGAGGAATCGCCTCGGAACCTCCGATGCAGGGGGTTATACTCCAGATTCTAGGTGGTGGCTTGTTTGGGGTTTGGTGAGAAAGCTACTGAAATAAGGTATTCGATGTGCTTTGGTGGCTTGTTTAATATAGTAAGTAGCAGTTGCTCGGATGTTTGTTTTTGCGTTCATAGTCAATTGGACACTCTAGTCTGTGAAGTTCTTCTAAAAGTCAGGTGTGTGTTTCGATGAACCCTTTCTCCTTTTGAACTTTATCAGCCCTGGTCTCTAATTTTGCCAACGACCTGAATCTGGTAAACCAACCAGATATCACTGTCCTCAGTAATATTCTCGACTCAGTTCTGAGCAGTCATAGGTTAATACCAAATCATTCTGTATAAAATACGAAAATCGTTATTAGATTGTTGCAAGCCTATGCTAGTGCTTAATGTTGTCTACTTTGAGTATAGACAATACCGTTTCAAAAAAGCTTAAAAGAAACTTGCGTCTATCAGATGTTAGCGGTATAAATGGTCAAATTTTGAGCACATTTTTTGCCAGATGGCTGTTACTTTATGTCATCTGGCTGAATTTTATCATGGCATTACTGGGACCTTAAACTTTCATAGGTTAAAAAGACAAATAATTTATCAATTAGCTCTCCATATTAACCCAACAATTATGATATACTTTAAAACATAATGCTAAATAATTTTACATTAATGAACTGCATTTGTGCATAACCTCTTGTCGTAGAAGTCTATTCAATTCAATAAGTATTATAACATTTAGATAGAGTAAAGATGATATTATTCATATTCACCTCCTGAAGCACACTGTGGCTATAGTCATAAGTGTTTGAATATATGTAAATTAAAGCGCGTAATCTAAAAGCGTTCGTTGACATTGTCGTCAACCCTATTAAAACAAACTATTTTATTGATGCTTCCTAAAAAACACAGCAGGGTAACTTAATGTTTAGGGGTTGAATGACTGTTTTCCGTAGTTGCACACAATGTTCAATTTCGCGTCGATTGAAAATTGTTTCCTCATGCCGCGAAACAATGGACGATATTCTGTCTAAAAATATTTTCATTCTTTTTTAAGAAAAGAGTTTTAATAGGCAAAATAAAAGCTCACAGCGGAGTCGGAGTAGGATATGTAGCCTTCTTGTCTTTCCTTTTTCGTTCTTAATTACCTTTAACAACATATCTGACTCTGCCGGCTGCCGTAAGGAAGCCTGCGCATTTCTCCGCAACTTTACACCCTCCGTACTCACAAAGTTAATTAACAAGTGAAAGTTCAGCGCAATAAGTATTCCGCATTTGTTTACGTCACTGCATCGTGCTGCATTATTAAAGATTTCACTAAACGTATGGCATGTTATATTTGTTTTCACTAGAGCATGTCCGAGGAAATCAAGGGCGGTGGACTGGAAGACGCACGCAGGTGATAATATCGTGTCTCCATAGCGGCGTTATCACTTAAACTTTGGTCTGCCACGAGATCAATTTTGGAGCCTCATCTTTTAGATAACGAGGCTGTGGTCCGTCCAGCCATCGGCGTCACAGATCACTTTTGGCACCAGCAGTTTCTGTCGATATCACCTTTGAACAAGAACATAGTCCAACAGGTGCCAGCACAGAGAAATGGGTGCATCCGCGTTGCTTTCTCCCGCATCAAAAGGCAGTAGATTTCCGCTTGCCGGATTTTGTGAATTGGGTGCGGGAAGTAAAACAGTCTTCGAGCCAAGAGACAACCCAGCCGGGAGAGCCACAGGATGTTTTATTAAGGAAGAGATGGCACGGGATTGTGTTGAAGGCAAAGGAGTAGTCCAGAAATGCGCATGCGTACGCATGGCAGCACTTATGTTAATCTCGTAGAGCCGAATGTGCCACAAGAGCGACGGAGTCTAGGGTACTATGACAGGCCTTATATGCAAATTGTAATGGGTCGGAGAAATCTGAGGAAAATGGCTTAATTTTATCGAGGGCAACTCGCTCATCAAGTTTCAGTAAAGTGGAAGAGCAGGCAATTGAACGGAAAGACTTAGGACCATAATAAGCGGACTTTTTAGGGATAGGGGTATTTCCTACTGAACGCCAACTATCAGGAATCGTTGACTTCATGAAGGGCATGCTTATAAGGTGTGCCAAATAGGGGCAATTTGAGTGCAGCAATATTTTTGAATAGACGGTGAAATATCATCCGGCCCGGCAGCAGTTGAAGCACGGAAATTTTACCGTGTTTCTCCACTGTTGCCACTGACAGGAGAAAAAACGTTTGGTAGAAGCGAAAGGTTATTTGAGGGGAGATGGGAGTCAGTATAAGTATGGATAAAAGTTTTATTTTAAGAGTCTAAAACAGCATCAATATTAGCCAGTTTACCAGATTGGCTGGTGAGACGTTTAGGTTTCCTGCAGAGTTGAGCAGAGGAAAGTGTTGAAGAAGTTGTGGACGGAGAGGCAAAATTCCAACTTACAAATAAATCATTTAGTCCGGAAATCTCACTTTTTATTAAGAAGTTTACATCCTATAGACTGCCACGGCTTGTAGAGTAGTTTTGTTACGTCTTAAACATTTATACAAAGAGAAGAAATTCTGTCAGCTCAGACCTTAACGGTATCAAGAGAACAACAAATATTAAACATTTCTTTAAAAAATATTGTAAGGAAGCTGAAGCACGACTTGACATTGGTTTGACTGAGGAAGACGGGGAAAGCGTACGATATAGAAGTCTGGAGAATGCAAATGTGTTCCGGACATGTGTTGCAAACCTTAATTTTCCTTTCGGGATTGCTTAGCAGCACACGCGTAGAAGCCGAATAAATTTTTGGAAGACCTAACAACACAGAATGATCGGAAATGGACAATGAAGCTCTGTTCTTAACAAGAAACATTTGGGTTGATTGGTCATAACGTGATCAAGAGGGGCATCAGCGCGATTTGTGTTGAAAACAAGGTCATCAAAGCCTAAAAACGTAAAAGGAGGTATAATCACACGAAATAAAAGAATAAGATGCTCGCAGGACAATAAATGAAAGTTTTTGTGAAAGAAAGTCAAAAAACGGGTAAGTTTACCTTCAGAAGTAGTGGGAGGAATATAGATATTATATAAATTTAATGTCCTAAAATGTATTTTACGATCGGGGCTTAAATATGACAGCGATAACGTCTATCAAATCTTCAGAGTACGAAAATAAGGACTAACAGTTAAAACACCAATCCTTGTTGACCAAAATAGCAACCCCACCGCCTCTGCAGGAGGATGAAGATTTTCGATCAGCTAATTAGTTGTGCGTCAATATCACTATTTAACCATATCTCTAGAAGAAAAAACACTTTAGGATTACTGTGTACTTTTTTCAACAAAAGTAACTCCATATCATGAGTTTTTTGAATACTGAAGGACCATTTGTTAAAAAGAAGCCTCGAATTTACAGTTTGTCTTTTGGTTGATGCTTCAAGGCGATTTGCCAACCGCAGCGGTCTTTTTCCCGCTGCGAAGGTTTTTGTTGATAAACACGTGAGGAAGTGAGCATGGGATGATCACAAATCTGACATATTGGCCGAAAATTGCAACGAGGCATCGTGGAAATTATTCGGTAAATTATTCACTTTCGTGCATTCAAATAGATACTAGCGTACTGTAGAGATAACCTCATTACCATAGTTCAGACAAACAAATGTGCGTAAAAAGATCAGAATATCAAAAAAATAGAGGAGTATACAGTTACAGAAAATGTCATCATGAAATGACAGCAATCAAAAATGGCGGCTTAAATATAAATGCACGCATGTTTGCGTAAATACATTAATGTAAAAAGTGACTACAAGGGAATTCTAATTATTCATAGGCAGAACTGTCAAATTTTTTTTTGGAATGAGCAGACGCTTTTGAAAAATTCCTCCGAATTTATTGGTAATCGCCTGTTTTTGTTCAAAGAACAGATGTTGACAGTTATTTTAATGAGACGCAACAAAGCAATAATTAATGTGGTACATAAGCACATAATTTGAATTTTAGTTAAAAAATAAATTTCCTTCAAAATTAAAATATTTGATGCCAAGCATGGAAGTGAAATTTAAACATTTGAAGCTTAAAGGTGTGTAATTGAGCATTCTCATTATAACAGAAAGTGCAGGTTGAATAAATGATTTGTGCAATCTTTCAAAAGCATAACATGTGTATATTTTCTTTAAGAATAAATGACAATTCTTCAAAATATTTGTGATATTTTGCGTTGATTCAATAAATTCAAAGATTTCGCATTTTAAATTCTCTGCAAAAGGGTTTGTGAGGAGACATTGAATCACCTTACACACGAAATAGTTTCGGTACTCACCAGACAATAGTAAATGCCGTTTAGTGTCAAACACTTTCCCTGGAAGCGCGTAAACGAACGGACGCATGAATTAATTTTGGTAAAACCACAATGCATTTTTTTGGGGTTAAAAGATTGTAAACAGTTCTTCCGGTAATGAACCAGAATGTTTTAATTTTTGGAGACCGAATAACTTGTAAATTGTTTGTTTGCCTTGCTGGACATTTGTGAGTACATGTGGCGCACGGTGCCACGAAACAATACTATCTATAATTTAAAAGGTAATATCAGTATATTTGTACTAATAAATCTCTCTTAAACCAGTCTGTAGGCATCGAAGCCCGCATTTGACTTTCCCTTCTGCTGCTCAATCATTGGGGCCTCGCCTTTCTCTAATTGTTTTAGGCGCGGAGGCAGCATGGCGTAGGATGCCTCTTCGACCACATTACACTTTCCCAACTAAGAAAAAGCAGTCAACTCTTCCTTAACTCTAAATCAATAATGTTTGGTTAATTTATATTTTTATAAATCAATCTGCCTGAGTGTAAAATTAATTTAAATGTTAGATTTACCAAAGCTGGGGCATTGCCAATAAATTTAATTGAGTGGTTCAACTATCTTGGCAACTCTTCTTCAGTTTCAAGAATGTTTTGCGGCGGGCGCTGTGGTTGCGTTGATTTAAAATATATTTGTATTATTACTTTGTTTGACAAAACTGGTCAAACGAATAGTCAAAACTTGCGCATACTGGCCAAATGCAGGGCTTTTGTGGCACCTGCGTTGTGAAATAGAATGCCGAACCTGTGGTTCTACTTTTTATTTCAAAACTATTTCTGATGGGCAAGGGCACTGAATTTTATATCAACCAATTGTTCACTATGTTATGTCCCTTTCCAGACTGTCGGCTAAGACGGTAGCAAGTAGTTTATAGTTATTGCAAATTAGTGCACGGGATGGAATTACTGGGACCTCGGTGATAACACTATATTTGCAAACTTCAATGCAGGCCCACGGGAAATTGCTGGTCTAATTCAAATCGCTACCTGAATCAATTTCGGCCTCCAACAATCTTGTGAAACGTTAAACTCTGGACTTTGTGCTAGTCGCGAGATATCGTTATCAATGCATGATAGTATCACTTCTAATGATTGTAAGGAAGAACACAACTAACCACGTTGAGTACATTTTGAAGGTTTAGGTCAATTTAAATAAAAATTATAGAGGTTTCTCGCTTCCCGATGAGTTAAAAGGCTTGAATGAATTGACTGAAAGAATGCCGAGGATTTAAGCCGTTGGCTATAAAATAGTTGAATAAAACAAAAAGGTTTATTTGTTGTAAATTTTGAATCATCTAGTGGTTCTTAAAAGGATGCTGGTAAAATTCTCTTATATGGATTGGCGTAAAGCTAAGCTAGACCTTGACTAAGTCATATTGAAATAATGTATTCACTTTCACGTTTGTAGAACCGGGGAAATATAGCCATAGATTATAAGGTCGGAAATTTAGAATTTTATGGAATTTTTAGCTTTAAAAAGAAATAAAGTAACCGCATTCGAGGAGTGTACTAAAACACGAATGCTGGGAAGATGAAAGTCTCGTGGAGTAATTTTTGGTGATATGTATGAAGAAACGGAAGCACTGTACGTCTATCAAATACCGCAAACCTCTCCAAGATCACTTAAGAATAAAGTAAAATGCAAGCTAATTATACAGACCACTCAAAGCCAATTATAGCGAAATTCGGCCTCAAACCCAACATACAATAGATGATAATTTTCAAATGGAGTACCTAGGTATTTTAAATACGATGCAGGCTATTAAGGGTCAATTTCTCTAAAGCCTATCACTCCAGATATTGTGCCCTTAATTATTATTTTACTTGTTCTACAGTTGATTTATAACAAGCAGGTTAATATTTGCGTGGTTTAAGTATGCGGCGCACGATTCAGTAAAGTTACGTAAACTAACACGGTTTCGAAAAGTACACGCCTAACGTTGTGTTTTATTTTCCGAAAAACCTTCACGGATAGTTAATGAAAAATAAAAAAATAATCGGAAGAAGTAAAACTGTATTTGGTAGGGCAGAAGGTAACAATTGAGATCTTTTTCTTGATTTTCTACCTAAGAAAAACATTTTGTATATTGGACAGGGACAGTTTCTTAGTCAAATCCATAGGTAAGCAACACTGTAAGAATCAACCTCTCTATAAAAAAAAAGTTAATCTGTTGAGCTGAGCATCAACCGATGTTCACATTTTCTAACCTGGCTCTTGAGCCCACCCTGTAACGACACTTTACAAGTTTCAGTGCGTCATCCATAAATGTCCTTCGAAAGAAACAGTATATAAAGAAGTTACTGCAAAAATGAATCGTATAAAGATAACAGGCCATGTAGTAGTAATCCTTTAGAAAGCCTGATTTCCATTGGCCAAAGAAATGCTTAAAGTTAGCAAAATATTAATGAGAGCAGCGGGTAGAGTAAGAGCAACAAAACAACAAGATACAATGAAAAGTTGTTTCGTTGTAGAGTTTGAGTTTCGTCGCTGATGAGAAAGAGTGGGTCCCGACTCGCCCAATTGACCACGGCCTTTTAATTTCTTAAAAATAATTATATTGCTGCAGCAGATGATCAGCGCAGGTAGTACAGATAAGAATATAACCTCGCCCATTCGATTGAAAGCCAACATGTCAGTTGTTCGACAGACGTATTCACTCGTTGTTCCTGGTGGAGGCTGCACTTCAAATGTGAAGAACCAGGGCAAGTTGATGACGATGGAAAAGAAGACGGTAACGCAGATGTTCCTCTGTGATCGACGGAGTGTAAAATACTTGACATGCGAAAGTGGCCAAACTACTGATATAAGGCGCTCTACCGTAAAGGCGACCACCGTCCAGGTAGAGAGTGTGAGTGACGTAAACGACAGGAAGAACATTGTCTACAATGTAGAGGTCAACAAATTAAACGGCTAGAGAACGCTCATACGGTAAAATCAATGTTATTTGTCATTCTTCGAGGCATTGGCCTCAAATTCTTACGTAACAAGTAAAGTCTTTTCGTATTAAGCATGGCTGTTACTTTATAAGAAATGCTTCGGACTTATATTAACACATTTCTAAAGAGCTTGTTTTGAGCTAAAGGAAACCATTGAATAGTGACACTGCAAAGGATAGTTGACTGTTGTCAGATTTCCTTTTGACGTACAGAGACGTCGAGAAATATAGGTTTTTTCTGTTTTAATTTGCATAGTGACTTAGATATTCAAATCCTTCGAAATTCCGCAGAGTCACCCGTGTCGTAAGATGAGCACATCATTTTTAAGCTTAATCAGACGGGGTATCTTAACTTAACCGACAATCTGATTTTGTTTGGCAATCACGATGACACTCTTTTCATTCATATCTGAACTCACTCCTGAACAGTGTCTATTAAAAGGCTTAAAAATTAAAAGTGTTTCATTCGTGTTCATGAATATATGTTTTGCGCAACTACCAGTGCTAAGAAGACCAAAAGTCAAACCTTTTGTTTTATTTAACTAGTAAGTCAACTCATAACTGAAACTATAAAGAAGACATTCCACATTTTTTATTCACTAGGAGGTTTTGAAGGAAATGTAACAGTTAATTTGTTTCCAAAGACATATTGGTGAAATAAGTATTCGAAAAGGCCTATTTACCTGACACACGCCTGGCATTGAAAAGAAGACGTCAATCGGACGGCTTGAGCAACCAGTAGTGAAAAGGTACGTTTTTAATACCGGCAGTAGATAGAAGTTGCTTTGAAATAATAGTATAGAGAGGCAGTCAAAAACGGCAAGGCAGCGCAGGTATAAAATGCATGCTGTTTCCTTTGGCACCGAATGAAACAAGGCGATGACGATTAGATTACCTGGAGGAAGCATAAAAATTATGTAAGTTTTTAAACATACTTGTGCCAACTCACTGCCTGCATTCTGATCTTACTGAATACATTTTTATTTGAACGTTCCTCGAAGGTCACGGAAGTAAGCAAGGTTCAAAATATACAATTTTATATTTATTCATTGGGTTTTATTTAAACTGCTGCATAAACGCCTCCTAACCACGTTTTTTACAAACTAGAAACGTCCGCAAAAACTAAATGCAATAAAAAAACTCAGTTCAACCATAGGATTTTGTCTGACAGACCATATTTTGGCTCAAGGTTCCAAGTCAAATGCGCATAATTTTTTAAGGTGTAACGATGATATTTTGGATAAATTTCCTTTTATACCATCGTACACGATGCCCAGACATTCAAAAGTTCAGCAATCATTTCAGGTTTGTTCACTGGAAATTAATATCGCTCCAATTTTATATTATTTCAGATTTGTATTTCTGACAGACAAATAAAATGACGTTTGGTGTTAGAAGCATTATTTTTCAGGAAATTAAGAACAAAAATTTTTATGATGTAGGATAAACTTGAATATTTAATGAGAAGGCTTTTTATGATCTTTGTTGCCCACAACAGGAAATTCACAATGTCAAAAGATCTAAGTTTAAATGAATCAAATTAATACACCATAGATTCGCTAACGTGATATTTAAGACTGAGACGAATTCATAAATAAATCAGGTATATCGAACGGTGCTTTAAAAAGATATTCAAAGCTAAGGTGTAAAATGGTTTTTAGATTTTAGGTTTCCAGCACGTGCTCTTAACCGCTTTTGGATTTCTCATCGGTCATGTCCTTTCGTTGGTTGTTATATTGAGATTTTATTAAGTTAAATTGACTCAGATTTCAAGATGTCTTTGCTAGATACACTTTTAAAGCTTACCAGTAAGACCGAGTAATGCGATCACAGGTTGAGTGTAAAGTAGGAAAACAAGCATTGCATTATTTGGCCTGGCAGACGCATCGTTTATTCTTCTGATAATTGTGTAAATAGCCACCATGCTAAAAAGGTTACCTTGCAATGTAATTCCAAATTTCCAGCATTGATTCTACAATTCGGTTCTAGTTGTCAAACCTTGGAACAATACGAAAGGAATTTCGAACTTACCAAATTTGCAAGGGCTGAAGTAAATGTTTTGCTTTCGTCCGCTTGTATAATATTTGTAAGTTGTTTAATATGAACAAGCGCCTTAGAGGAAATACATCCGGGAATGCATAATTACCTGCCTGTTCAAATAGAATATTTAAAATATCACACAATTTACTTATTCAACGTAAAAAATGGAAGCTATAGAGTTCGTTTTTTCCAAAACTCCTATCGTGGAAGCTATTTAACCTTTTAAGCGTTCTGAGGATTGCTTTGTACTATTAACTTTCACGATGAAATAAGTAGATAAACTAAAGGCCATTCGTTAACTTCTTGACTGAGTAGGTGCGAACTCTGCCAAAGCTAACAGATTGGCTAATAAAAATGGAAATCCATTGGGGGATAAACGCCTTGAAGGCGTCTGGAAATAATTATTTGAACCTCATTTCTTTGTGTTGTGTTGTATTTTAAGCTCTTGCAAAGGTGCAGGTCTGATGTAGGTATGCAAAAAGCAATATCTAACTTCAATGATTAAAATACAAAATGCATACATCAAAATTGCACACTGTCATTAGCTAGAGAATACTTCAATCACATTTTCGTTCCTGACGAACATTATGTTAGAAGTGTCACTTCGAGTATGGTAAATGCCAAAAGCAGTTGAAATAAACGAGGTAAAACGTTAACGTTTCTATTAATTTCTTTAACGTTATGCACGTTAGTCCTTCTGAGTTCCAGTTATCAATCGTTTTTTTATGTATTTGTCTGAATAAACTTGCTTCTCTAATTGCTTTCATTGTGCAGTCGTTCAATTCGTTGATCTTCGAATAAAGCTTTTTAAAATCTCAAATTAAAGAAAAGTCATAATAAATTATTATTCACAGAACACAATACAATATTTTTATTATTGAACGTTTCTGAAGACAAATTCAGAAATAAATAAAAACCCCAGATATTCATAATTATATTAGTCAACGCAAGATACCAAGGTCTGTCCGTATCTGCAAAAGTGTTCATTTTGTTAGAATAACAAATATTTTTTGAATAATAAACTGGACTGTACGCTGTTTATTTCGAAAAAAGAACTTCACTTTGTGTAGCCATTGCAGTTTAACATCCATGGGCAGGTCAGCTAGCACTTTTCTGTAGCAGTCCACTTGCTGATCTGAAACAGTATGAAAACTCATGAAAACCAGTGGCTAGGTTTTGTGTGTGCAGTCCATGTTTTCGCTGAAGCTGACTTAAATTATTACAACGGTGACTGTCAACATGCTGACTTGAACACCAAAATTCTCAGTCTCAAGCACAGTGGTAGCAGTAATTAGTTGTTGTAGTAGCTGAATAAATGGTAGTAGTACTAGAAAGTAGTAATAGTATTAGTAGAGGTATGACAGAGTAAGTAGTTGTCAGTAATAGTTGTATTAGTAGGAAGGGACAAAGTAGTAAAGACTGTCAGTTGTAGATGGTAGTAGTGAAGTAGTAGTAGTAGTATAGTAGTAGTAGTAGTAGTAGTAGTAGTAAGTAGTAGTAGTAGTAGGTGCAGTAGTAGTAGTAGTACTATAGTAATTAGAAGTTGCAGCAGAAGTAGTAGTAGTAATAGTAGTAGTAGTAGTAGTAGTAGTAGTAAAGTGAGTAGTAGTAGTAGTGAGTGGTACCGCAGTTGTAGTGTAGAAGTAGATTACCAGTAGTCAGTAGTAGTAGTAGTACAAGTACAATTGGATTAGAATAGTTTGTAGTACTAAGTTGAAAGGTAGTAATAGTAGTAGTAGTAAGTAGTAGTAGTAGTAGTAGTAGTAGTAGTTGTAGTCGTAGTTGTAGTACTAGTAGTAGTAGTAAAGCAGTATTAGTAGTAGTAGTACTAGTAGTAGTAGTAGTAGTAGTAGTAGTAGAATTAGTAGTAGAAGTAGTGAGTAGTAGTAGTAGTGTAGTAGTAGTAGTAGTAGTAGAAGTAGTAGTAGTTGCAGTAGAAGCAGTATGTAGTAGTAAACAGTAAGTAATAGTAAGAAGCAGTTGTAGTAGTCAGTAGCAGTGGTAGTATTAGTAGTGGTAGACGCAGTAGATAGTTGCAGTGAGTAGTGTAGTAATGTAGCATTAGTAGTAGTAGTATTTGATAATTAGTAGTAGCAAAAGACGTAGAAGTAGTAGTAGTAGTAATAGTAGAAGTAGCAGTAGATCAGATAGTAGTTTGTGGATATAGTAGTAGTATGTAGTAGTAGTAGTAGTAGTAGTAGTAGTAGTAGTAGTAGTAGACACTAGCAGTAGTAGTATAAGTTATGGAAGTAGTACGTAGTAGTAGTATAAGTACTAGTAGTTGTATCAGTAGTAGTAGTAGTAATAGTAGTAGAAAGTAAATGACAGTTTAAGTAGTAGTTGTTTTTGTAGTAGTAGTAATAGTAGTAGTAGTAATATTGATGTAGTAGAGGTAGTAGTAGTCAGTAATAGTAGTAGCAGTAGTAGTAGTATAAATAGTAGTAGTCAGTAGACTAGTAGTGAGTAATTAATAGTAGAATTAGTAGTATTAATAGTTGTAGTAGTAAGTAGTAGAAGACAGAGAAGTGATAGTAGTAGTATATATATTGAGTAGTAGTAGATCACTGAAGTAGTAGTAGTTGTAGTTGATGAAGTATAAGTAGTAGTAATGTATAGTAGTAGTAGTTATAGTATGTAGTAGTAGTAGTAGTAGTAGTAGTAGTAGTAGTAGTAGTAGTAGTGAAAGTGAAAGTAGTAGTGCAGTAGTAGTAGTAAGATAGTATAGAGTAGTAGTAGTAGTAGAAATAGTAGTAGTAGTAGTAGTAGAGTAGTAGTAGTTGCAGCAGACTGCAGTAGTAGAAGTAGTAATAGTAGTAGTATTCAGTATGTAGTTGTAGTAGTAGTAGCAGTAGTCGTAGTAGACGCAGTAGTAGTTGTAGTAGTAGTAGTTGTAGTAGTAGTTGTAGTAATGGTTGTATAGTAGTAGTAGTTGTAGTATTTTATTTAGTAGGAGCAGTAGTAGAAGTATTAGTAGTAATATGAGTTGTAGTAGTAATTGGTCGTGCAGTAGTATTAGACACATATGGTAGTAGTATGTAGTATTAGTAGTCAGTAGTAGTAGTAATGTGTAGTGAAGTAGTAGGAGTCAGTGTAGTTAGTAAACTAGTTGAAGTAGTAGTAGTTGCATTCGTAGGCATTAGCAGTAGTAGTAATTGTCTCGTCCACCTGCATTTCTATACCCTTGGCAGCCTACCACGGCCTACAGCTCATGAGTTCACTGGTTGACACATTACGATAAATTGCGTACCTAGCATTGCAGTATTGCGAGTGCACCTACCAGTGCGGCCAGCGCTGGCTACACGCCTTCATTTACCAGTAGACAATTTTTCGTTATATTCCCAGGGTTGACAGTACAACCTTCAGGGAAAATAATTGCCACTTTTCTTGTAGTAAGTTCTTTCGTTTGCTTTTGGAGAAAATTTAAATAAGAAATACAGGGTACTCTGCTCTGCTAAGGCCTGCTGATCATATTGTTTCCGGATGCACACAACAACATATGCATAGGTATGCAGTCTTCTTTACTGTGGTAATGGTTACATAATAAGTAGTAGTTTTAGTATTGAGGTAGTAATAGTACGCATAAGTGTGTAGTAGTATTTGTAGTGAGTGGTAGTAGCGGTAGACGGTGATGTAGTTGTGGTAATAAGTAGTGCTAGTGAGTATTGACGTAGGCCTGTAGTGAGTATGATGTTGTAGTAGTAGACGCAGTAGTAGTATGTAATAGTAGTATTGGTTGTATCAGTAGTAGTAGTCAGTAGTAGTAGTAGTAGTAGTAGTAATAGTAATGGAATGTATGAGTGAGTTAGTAGAGATTGGTAGTTGTAGAAGTAGAGAGTAGTTGTAGTCATAGAAGTAGTAGGAGAAACGTAGTAGAGAGACGTAGTAGAAGTCGTTATAGTAGTAGACGCATGATGGAAAGGTAGTAGTAGTAGTAGTAGTAGTAGTAGTAGTGAGTAGTAGTAGTAGTAGAATTAAGTAGTGAAAGTAGACGCAGAAAGCCGTGAGTGGTAGTAATAGAGAGTAGTAATGGTGGAAGTATTATTAGTGAGGTAGACACAGTAGTCAGATGATGTAGTGGTTATAGGTATAAGAGTAGAAGTAGTAATGAGACATAGTAGTAGTAGTAGACTGCAGTGGTAGTGCAAGTGGTAATAGTATTGTATGGTAGTGGTTGCAGTTACGCCTTGATAGTATTAGTGATACAGTAGTAGTGAAGTAGTAGTAGTAGTAGACACTGGAGTCGTAGTAGTATTCGTGGTATTAGTAGTAGTTTTGAGTGAGTAGAAGACGCAGTTGTAGTAATCGTAGTAGTGAGTAGACTGCAGTATTAGTTTGTAGTAAAAGTAGTTGTAGTGAGTAGTAATGGTTATATTATTGGTATTAGTAGTTGTAGTATTTGTAGTAGTAATAGTGGTAGGAGTGATAGAAGTTGTAGTAGAAGTAGAAGAAATAGTAGTAGTAGTAGTAGTAGTAGTAGTAGTAATACTATTGTATTAGTAGAGGGTGGTATTAGTCATAATAGTAGTAGACGCAGTACTAGGAGTATACATATTAGTAGTAGTAGACACTATTGGTGGTAGTAATGAGTAGAGATTAGTAGAAGTAATAGTTGTAGTAGTAGTGGTAGAAGACATGAAGTAATAGTAGTAGTATTATATTAGTGAGAAGTAGACGCAGTAGTAGTAGTTGTGAGTTGTAGTATTAGTGTTAGTTATAGTAATAGTTGTTATAGTAGTAGTAGTAGTAGTAGGTAGTAGTAGTAGTAGTAGAAGTAGTAGTAGTAGTAGTAGAAATTAGTAGTAGTAGTAGACATGCAGTCGTTGTAGTAGTAGAAATATTAGTAGTATTAGTAGTAGAAGTAGTAGTAGTTGCAGCAGACACAGTAGTAGAAATAGTAATAGTAGTTGACACAGTTGTAGTAGTTGTAGTAGTAGTAGCGGTAGTCGTAGTAGACGCAGTAGTAGTTGTAGTAATTGTTGTTGTAGAAATAGTTGTATTAATGGTTGTATTAGTAGTAGTAGTTGTAGTATTTTTAGTAGGAGACGCAGTAGTAGAAGTATTAGTAGTAATATGAGTTGTGGTAGTAGTAGTAGCAGTAGTATTATACGCAGGTGTGGTAGTATTAATATTAGTAGTCGTAGTAGTAGTAATATTAGTAGTAGTAGGAGTCGTAATAGTTATAATAATTGAAGTAGTAGTAGTTGTATTCGTAGACGCATTAGCAGTAGAAGTAATTGTCTCGTCCACCTGCATTTCTATACCCTTGGCGCCTACCTGGCCTACGGCGCTCATGAGTTCACTGGTTGACACATTACGATAAATTGCGTACCTCATTGCAGTATTCGATGAACCCCCTACCAGCGCAGCCAGCTTAGCAAACGCCTTCTTCGTACCGGTAGACAATTTTTCGTTATATTCCCCAGGGTTAACGTACAACCTTCGAAATAGTACCTTTTTCTTGAAAGTAAAGTTCTTTCAGTTTTGCTTTGGGAAAATTTAAATAGAAGCCGTTTTATCTGCTCTGCTACAAGACCTGCTGGATCATATTGTTTCCGGATGCACACAACATATGCATAGGTAGCAGTCTTCTTTACTGTAGTAATGGTTACATAATAAGTAGTAGTTTTAGTATTGGTAGTAATAGTAGACAGCAGTATTAGTAGTATTGTAGTAGTGGTAGTAGCAGTAGACGGTGATGTAGTTGTGGTAATAGTAGTACTAGTATTGAAAGTAGACATAAAATGTAGTAGTATATGTTGTAGTAGTAGACGCAGTAGTAGTAATAGTAATAGTATTAGTAGTTGTATCAGTAGTAGTAGTAGTAGTAGTAGTAGTAGTAGTAATAGTAATGGAAGTATGAGTAGTTGTAGAATTGGTAGTTGTAGAAGTAGAAGTAGTTGTAGTCATAGAAGTAGTAGAGAAAACTATTAGAAGTCAAGTAGTAGAAGTCGTTATAGTAGTAGACGCAGTAGAGAGAGTAGTAATAGTAGTAGTAGTAGTAGTAGTAGTAGTAGTAGTAGTAGTAGTAGTAGTAGTAGTAGTGAGATTAGTAGTAGTAGACATGGCCGTAGTGAGTAGTAATGGGAGAGTAGTAATAGTGGAGTATTATTGAGTGGTAGACACAGTAGTCAGGAGTAAATGTCGTAGTTATAGTATAAGTAGAAGTAGTAATAGTTATAGTAGTAGTAGTAGACGCAGTAGTGAGTACAAAGTGGTAATAGTATTAATAGTAGTAGTTGCAGTAAACGCAGTAGTATTAGTATTAGTAGTAGTAGTAGTAGTAGACGCAGATGTGGTAGTAGTATTCGTAGTATTAGTAGTAGTTTTTAGTAGTAGAAGACGCAGTTGTAGTAATCGTAGTAGTAGTAGACGCAGTATTAGTTGTAGTAAAAGTAGTTGTAGTGGTAGTAGTAGTAATGGTTATATTAGTATTAGTAGTTGTAGTATTTGTAGTAGTAATGAGTGGTAGGAGTGATAGAAGTTGTAGTAGATAGTAGAAGAAATAGTAGTAGTAGTAGTAGTAGTAGTATTAATACTATTATTAGTAGAGAGGTGGTATTAGTCATAATAGTAGTAGACGCAGTACTAGGAGTATAAATATTAGTAGTAGTAGACACTATTGGTGGTAGTAATAGTAGAGGTCAGTAGAAGTAATGGTTGTAGTAGTAGTGGTAGAAGACATAGAAGTAATAGTAGTAGTATTATATTAGTAGAAGTAGACATAGTAGTAGTAGTTGTAGTTGTAGTATTAGTGTTAATTATAGTAATAGTTGTTATAGTAGTAGTAGTATTTAGTAGTAGTAGTAGTAGTAGTAGTAGTAGAAGTAGTAGTAGTAGTAGTAGAAGTAGTAGTAGTAGTAGTAGACACCCAGTCGTTGTAGTAGTAGAAATATTAGTAGTATTAGTAGTAGAAGTAGTAGTTGCAGCAGACGTAATTAGAGTAGTAATAGTAGTTGACACAGTTGTAGTAGTTGTAGTAGTAGTAGCGGTAGTCGTAGTAGACGCAGTAGTAGTTGTAGTAATTGTTGTTGTAGAAAGTAGTTGTATTAATGGTTTGTATTAGTAGTAGTAGTTGTAGTATTTTTGGTAGGAGACGCAGTAGTAGAAGTATTAGTAGTAATATGAGTTGTAGTAGTAGTAGTAGCAGTAGTATTATACGCGGGTGTGGTGAGTATTAATATTAGTAGTCGTAGTAGTAGTAATAGTAGTAGTAGTAAGTAGTAGTCGTAGTATTATAATAGTTGGAAGTAGTAGTAGTTGTATTCGTAGACGCATTAGCAGTAGAAGTAATTGTCTCGTCCACCTGCATTTCTATACCCTTGGCGCCTACCTGGCCTACGGCGCTCATGAGTTCACTGGTTGACACATTACGATAAATTGCGTACCCCTGCATTGCAGTATTCGATGAACCCCTACCAGCGCGGCCAGCGCTTGGCTTGCACGCCTTCTTCGTACCGGTAGACAATTTTCGTTATATTCCCCAGGGTTAACGTACAACCTTCGAAATAGTACCTTTTCTTAGTAAGTTCTTTCGTTTGCTTTGGGAAAATTTAAATAAGAAGCCGTTTATCTGCTCTGCTAAGGCCTGCTGGATCATATTGTTTCCGGATGCACACAACATATGCATAGGTAGCAGTCTTCTTTACTGTAGTAATGGTTACATAATAAGTAGTAGTTTTAGTATTGGTAGTAATAGTAGACGCAGTATTAGTAGTATTTGTAGTAGTGGTAGTAGCAGTAGACGGTGATGTAGTTGTGGTAATAGTAGTACTAGTATTAGTAGACGCAAATGTAGTAGTATATGTTGTAGTAGTAGACGCAGTAGTAGTAATAGTAATAGTATTAGTAGTTGTATCAGTAGTAGTAGTAGTAGTAGTAGTAGTAGTAATAGTAATGGAAGTATGAGTAGTTGTAGAATTGGTAGTTGTAGAAGTAGAAGTAGTTGTAGTCATAGAAGTAGTAGGAAAACTATTAGAAGTCGAAGTAGTAGAAGTCGTTATAGTAGTAGACGCAGTAGAAGGAGTATTAATAGTAGTAGTAGTAGTAGTAGTAGTAGTAGAATTAGTAGTAGTAGTAGTAGACGCAGCCGTAGTGGTAGTAATAGGAGAAGTAGTAATAGTGGAAGTATTATTAGTGGTAGACACAGTAGTCGGAGTAAATGTAGTAGTTATAGTATAAGTAGAAGTAGTAATAGTTATAGTAGTAGTAGTAGACGCAGTAGTAGTACAAGTGGTAATAGTATTAATAGTAGTAGTTGCAGTAAACGCAGTAGTATTAGTATTAGTAGTAGTAGTAGTAGTAGTAGACGCAGATGTAGTAGTATTCGTAGTATTAGTAGTAGTTTTAGTAGTAGAAGACGCAGTTGTAGTAATCGTAGTAGTAGTAGACGCAGTATTAGTTGTAGTAAAAGTAGTTGTAGTGGTAGTAGTAGTAATGGTTATATTAGTATTAGTAGTTGTAGTATTTGTAGTAGTAATAGTGGTAGGAGTGATAGAAGTTGTAGTAGAAGTAGAAGAAATAGTAGTAGTAGTAGTAGTAGTAGTAGTAATACTATTATTAGTAGAGGTGGTATTAGTCATAATAGTAGTAGACGCAGTACTAGGAGTATAAATATTAGTAGTAGTAGACGCACTATTGGTGGTAGTAATAGTAGAATTAGTAGAAGTAATAGTTGTAGTAGTAGTGGTAGAAGACGCAGAAGTAATAGTAGTAGTATTATATTAGTAGAAGTAGACGCAGTAGTAGTAGTTGTAGTTGTAGTATTAGTGTTAATTATAGTAATAGTTGTTATAGTAGTAGTAGTAGTAGTAGTAGTAGAGTAGTAGTAGTAGTAGTAGAAGTAGTAGTAGTAGTAGTAGACGCAGTCGTTGTAGTAGTAGAAATATTAGTAGTATTAGTAGTAGAAGTAGTAGTAGTTGCAGCAGACGCAGTAGTAGAAGTAGTAATAGTAGTTGACACAGTTGTAGTAGTTGTAGTAGTAGTAGCGGTAGTCGTAGTAGACGCAGTAGTAGTTGTAGTAATTGTTGTTGTAGAAATAGTTGTATTAATGGTTGTATTAGTAGTAGTAGTTGTAGTATTTTTAGTAGGAGACGCAGTAGTAGAAGTATTAGTAGTAATATGAGTTGTGGTAGTAGTAGTAGCAGTAGTATTATACGCAGGTGTGGTAGTATTAATATTAGTAGTCGTAGTAGTAGTAATATTAGTAGTAGTAGGAGTCGTAATAGTTATAATAATTGAAGTAGTAGTAGTTGTATTCGTAGACGCATTAGCAGTAGAAGTAATTGTCTCGTCCACCTGCATTTCTATACCCTTGGCGCCTACCTGGCCTACGGCGCTCATGAGTTCACTGGTTGACACATTACGATAAATTGCGTACCCCTGCATTGCAGTATTCGATGAACCCCTACCAGCGCGGCCAGCGCTTGGCTTGCACGCCTTCTTCGTACCGGTAGACAATTTTCGTTATATTCCCCAGGGTTAACGTACAACCTTCGAAATAGTACCTTTTCTTAGTAAGTTCTTTCGTTTGCTTTGGGAAAATTTAAATAAGAAGCCGTTTATCTGCTCTGCTAAGGCCTGCTGGATCATATTGTTTCCGGATGCACACAACATATGCATAGGTAGCAGTCTTCTTTACTGTAGTAATGGTTACATAATAAGTAGTAGTTTTAGTATTGGTAGTAATAGTAGACGCAGTATTAGTAGTATTTGTAGTAGTGGTAGTAGCAGTAGACGGTGATGTAGTTGTGGTAATAGTAGTATTAGTAGACGCAAATGTATTAGTATTAGTTGTAGTAGTAGACGCAGTAGTAGTAATAGTAATACTATAAGTAGTTGTATCAGTAGTAGTAGTAGTAGAAGTAATAGTAATGGTAGTATGAGTAGTAGTAGAAGTGGTAGTAGTAGTAGAAGTAGTTGTAGAAGTAGTAGTAGAAGTGTAAGTATTAGTTGACGCAGCAGTAGTTGTAGTCATAGGAGAAGTAGTAATAGTGGAAGAAGTAGAAGTGGTAGACACAGTAGTAGGGAGTATATGTAGTAGTTGTAGTAGTAGTAGTATTAGTAGTAGTAAAAATAATTGTAATAGTAGTAGTAGACGCAGTAGTAGTACAAGTGGTAATAGTAGTAGTAGTATTTGCAGTAAACGCTGTAGTAGTAGTAGACGCAGTTGTAGTAATAGTAGTAGTAGTAGACGCAGATGTAGTAGTATCAGTATTGGTAGTAGTAGTAGTAGAAGCATGTTGTAGTAGTCGTAGTAGTACGCAGTAGTAGTTGTAGTAAAAAGTAGTTGTAGTAGTAGTAGTAGTAATGGTTATAAGTATTAGTAGTTGTAGTATTTAGTAGTAGTAATGAGTGGTGGGAGTGATAGAAGTTGTAGTAGTAGTATGAAGAAATAGTAGTGATAGTAGTAGTTGTAGTAGTAGTAGTAGTAGTAGTAAGTAGTAGTGTAGTAGTAGTAGTAGAGCACAGTTGTAGTAGTAGTATAATGGGGGTAGTAGTAGTAGTAATAGTAGTAGTAGATAAAGTATTAGTAGTAGTAGCAGTAGTAGTAGTTGTTATAGTAATAGTAGTAGTAGTAGTAGTATTAGTAGTAGTAGTAGCAGTAGTAGTAGTAGTAGAGTAGTAGTAAGTAGTAGTAGTAGCAGTAAAAGTATTGGATGCAGTAGTAAGTAGTAGTAGTAGTAGTAGATAGTAGTTGTGAAAGTAGTAGTAGTAGTAGTAGTAGTAGTAGTAGTAGTAGTAGTAGTAGTAGTAGTAGTAGTAGTAGTAGCAGTGAGTAGTAGTATTAAGAGTAGTAGTAGTAGTAGTAGTAGTAGTAGTAGTAGTAGTAATAGTAGTGGTAGTGGTAGCAGTAATTCTAGTTAGAAGTAGTAGTGGTAGTCGAGACATTTACAGTAGTAGTAGTGTCTCAGATCCACCTGCAACTACTATACCCTTGCCGCCTACCTGGCTGCGGCACTCATGAGTGCACTGGTTGACTGTACATTGCGACAAGTGCGTACGCACTGTATTGCAGTACTGTGCGATGCACCCTACCAGTGCGGCACATCAGCTTCTGACTCGCCGCCTTCTACGTACCGGTGAGACAATTTCTCGTTAGATCCCCAGGGTTAACCTACTACCTTTGAAAATGATTGCCTTTTCTTAGGCACTTCTTTTCTAAGTCTGCAGCGGGAACATTTAAATGAGAAGCCATTTGTCTGCTCTGCGAGATTATAACTGGGTTATATTGTTTGAATGTGCACAACATATGCCATGGGTAGCGAGTCTCCCTTCCTGTGGGTAGTCAGCAATTCGGTTGGAGTCTATTTTTTTCATTATAATTTTCGTCTTACGTTTGCCTTATTCATCTGAGTCCTTTTCCGTCTTTTTTTCCTTGCGGTGACATCCTACAATAAGGATATACGTCACCTGGCCTTCTAATTAATTATTCTGTATTTACCAGACTGCCACATTTTCTTTGTTCTTTGTTTATTTCGTTCTAATTACTCTCCTATGCCAGCCATGTGACACATAATCTACTACGACTTTTGGCTGTCAGTATTCAAATATCTATGCCTTTAAATTACGTAAACTCCTTTACTATGCTTGCCCCACTAACAATAAATTTCATATGAAAATCCGTGAATCTCCGTTAGTCACGTTTGCATTCTTTTAATTAAACTTCATTTTTCGTTTTCCTTATTCCTTACACCTAGACTACCGTCGATTACCTATGAACCAAAAACTTCTACTCATTATACTTTTTACAGCACATGTTACATGCAGTGATTTTAATTCATAATGCTAATCATAACCTTGTTCCGCTTCCTTTTGTGCATTACTTGCCTTTGCTTCTGGCTGTCTTAATTAACCATGCTTGTTCGTCAGCTTCAATTTAAATGCCTTCAAGATTAAAAAGCCCCGCGCATTTGCTGCCTTCTTCTTATTGGCTCCGATTTCATCTGAGACGGTTTGCTTTCATTTTCAGCCATGGGGACCGTTAATTATACACATGTGCGTTTTTCATTGGGATGTGACTGCCCCATTTCATATTGGACGGGTTATTTTCCAGCTCATTTGAACTTCATGTTTTATTATAAATTTTCACTTTCAGATCTTCACCAAGACATGACTGTTGTTTTGTTGTTATTCTGCCCCCACCCATAAAACTCCTATTACCACGGTTCCCGTCAGACTTACGCTCTCCGAGGTTTTATTCGTTTTCTGCGAACCGCTTGTTGTGCTTCCAC